>CM033638.1:24612277-24977277 GCA_019453435.1 Rhinogobius similis
CCAAACCAAGGCTAAACCTGGACTAGAACAAGACCAAACCAAGGCTAAACCAGGACTAGAACAGGACCAAACCAAGGCTAAACCAGGACTAGAACAGGACCAAACCTAGGCTAAATCGGGACTAGAACAGGACCAAACCAAGGCTAAACCGGGACTAGAACAGGACCAGGCCAAGGCTAAACCAGGACTAGAACAGGACCAAACCAAGGCTAAACCAGGACTAGAACAGGACCAAACCAAGGCTAAACCAGGACTAGAACAGGACCAGACCAAGGCTAAACCTGGACTAGAACAGGACCAGACCAAGGCTAAACCGGGACTAGAACAGGACCAAACCAAGGCTAAACCGGGACTAGAACAGGACCAGACCAAGGCTAAACCGGGACTAGAACAGGACCAGACCAAGGCTAAACAAGGACTAGAACAGGACCAAACCAAGGCTAAACCGGGACTAGAACAGGACCAGGCCAAGGCTAAACCAGGACTAGAACAGGACCAAACCAAGGCTAAACCAGGACTAGAACAGGACCAAACCAAGGCTAAACCAGGACTAGAACAGGACCAGACCAAGGCTAAACCTGGACTAGAACAGGACCAGACCAAGGCTAAACCGGGACTAGAACAGGACCAAACCAAGGCTAAACCGGGACTAGAACAGGACCAGACCAAGGCTAAACAAGGACTAGAACAGGACCAAACCAAGGCTAAACCGGGACTAGAACAGGACCAGGCCAAGGCTAAACCAGGACTAGAACAGGACCAAACCAAGGCTAAACCAGGACTAGAACAGGACCAAACCAAGTCTACATTTGGACTAAACCTGTATCTACCCCTGGACTAGTAAAGATCCAAACCTAGTTGACATTTGGACCAAACCCGGACATAAACCAGGACTGGAACAGAACCAAACCAGGTCGACATCAGGACTAAACCTGGACAGAACTCGGACCTAAACAGGAGACAAAGAATCATAACTTACTCAAAAACCAAACTTCCCAGATCCCTTTCAGTCCTAGACACGGCTCTCGCTGGAAAACTTCGATCATAACGAACACATCTTGAACTCAATCCGACAAGTTCTCTCTTTATTTGTCACTCACTTGGTCTTATCTTAATTTATAAAGAGACAAAGTGCTTGAAGTGTCTCACCCAAGGACACTGCGAAGATTTAACTATACAACCCGTAAGAGTGTATAAAACCCTTTACCGACTGAGTAAAACTATTCATTCTCGCCCAACATTCTCCACTTCTGACTGAATTCACTGGAGAAATAACTTTAAAACTATATTCTCCAAAGTCTTTTTGCTCAAATGAAGAGTGTTCCTCCTCCTTTCCCTTCAGCCGCTGCGTTTCCATTAGCTCGCCGCGATAACGACCCTTGTGCTTTTAATTGCCTTAATCAACAAATAGACTTGATCAGAGCGCCGTAATGAATTCTAATGGATTGGAATATCCAGCGGGTCACTGCTCTGTCTGCGTCTGCCGCTCGAAAAGTCCTTGGTCTGGTCCCGAGACGCTCCTCCTCGGCGCCGTCTTCAATAGTTTCTACAACAAAACGCTTTATTCACTAACTTTTCTCTCCTCGTTCTCCTCCAACTCGCTCTTCCATTGACTTTTTTGACTTCCAACTTTAAGAACTTTACATACATTTGTCCCCAAAAGCAGATAGTTTTCATAAAGCGGATCTCTTTCCGAAGTCGATGAAAATGGCACTGGATGTTCTCTGTGCATCCGGCGGGTTGTGGGTTTGACTCCAGAGATGAGCAAGACATCGAAACGAACTAATGTTATGAATGTTGTTTTAAAGATCTGCAAAATTTGAATATTGAGTTCGTTTATAGTAATGCATGCTACAAAAAGAGCCTTTAAAGAAAAGTACAATGTGATATTTCTGCACTTTTGTTATTCATTTGACAAACATTTAACCTTTGTCTGAAAATTAAACCTCATTTAATACGTTTAAAATATGTTTTTACATATTTCTGTTGGATTGACTGAATCGTCTAAATATCATTATCAGGAAAATAATTATGGCTGTCGACTGGTCATGATATATTGAAATTGAACAATCCACTTTTTCTTTTTGTTCAATTTGTTTTTCATTTTCAAATTAATGAATTGAATTGATGAATGAAAAAAGAAAAAAATAATAAAGAATTTTCCAATTAAGTGCCTTTTTTCTCCCCATTTTTATTAAACAAGACTAAAGACCAGACCAAGTCCAACCCAAGTCCAGATCAAGTCCAGACCCAGGACTAAAGACCAGACCAAGACCAGACTAAGTTCAAACCAAGTCCAGATCGAGTCCAAACCCAAGACTAAAGGATAGACCAAGTCCGAACCAAGTAGAAACCAAGTCCAGACCCAGTACTAAAGACCAGACCAAGTCCAGACTCTGTACTAAAGACCAGACCAAGTTCAAACCAAGTAGAAACCAAGTCCAGACCTAGGACTAAAGACCAGACCACGTCCAGACCCAGGACTAAAGACCAGACCAAGTCCAGACCCAGGACTAAAGACTAGACCAAGATCAAACCAAATCCAGACCAAGTCCAAACCAAGTCCAATTCGAGTCCAGACCCAGGACTAAAGCCTAGACCAAGTAGAAACCAAGTCCAGACCCAGGATTAAAGACCAGATGAATTCCAAACCAGGTCCAGACTCAATTTTTCCAGTTTTCCGTTCATAAATACTATGCAGCTCTTTTGTTAAAAGGTCTTTGTGTGTTTTAGAGTCTGTAAAGTCCAGATATCAGACGATAAAACGATGTTATGATTGCGCTGAGCGGCTGCGGTCCTGGACTCCTGAGCGTCGTGTCCTGGACGTGTTTCCGTGGCAGAGTGGTTATCCTGTAATTCATATGTTTGTCCTTGTCCTTTTGTTTCTCCGAGGAGCAGCTCTAATTAGATTGAGCAGAAGGTTTAGGGGCTAAGAGGATTTGTTTTTAGGACCAGAATCTCGGCTGATCGGACGGAGGGACGCGTCTGAGCTTAAAGAAGAGAGAGAGCGAGGGGGAGAGAGCGGGAGGTCTCAAAACATTTCACTCTGAAGACAATTTGACCTTGAGATTGAGAGTGACATTTACGTCGGAGAAAACTACATTCAAACCCGTCATATGTAATGTTTTAAATATATTTGATTTGTTTATTTACTGAATGAAACTGAAATGCTCCGATACTTTTCAGACAACAGCACTTTTGTTCTCATCTCAGTCGGCTGTGTCAGATGCCCTCCCTTCCTCCTGGAGCTCTGGTTTTTCCACAGATGAGGCGTAAAGTGTCTTCTCTCTCTCTCCGTCAGACACACTCAAAGCCACAGGACAAATATTTGCACTAAAGCTTTTCACACAAAATACACAAGAGCTCAGTCCACTGCATAGAGAGAAACGAGAGAGAGACGAGAGAGAGAGAGACGCAAGTGGGTGAAAGAGAAGAGACGAGAGAGAGTGTGAAAGAGAAGAGACGGGAGAGAAGAGAGAGTGTGAAAGAGAAGAGTGTGGAAGAGAAAAGAGGAGTGAGGCGAGGAGAGAGAAAGAGAATCAAGAGTGAAAAAGAGGAGAGAAGAGAGAAAGAGACAAAAGTGTTTAACAGAGAGAAGAGAGTGTGTGAAAGAGAGAAAAGAGACAAGAGTGTCTGAAAGAAAGAAGAGGAGAGAGACGAGGGGAGAGAAAGAGAATCACATGTGAAAGAGAGAAGAGAGACAGAGTGTTTGAAAGAGAGAAAATAGATGAGAGTGTGAAAGAGAGAAGAGGAGTGAGGCGAGGAGAGGGAAAGAGACAAAAGTGTTTAACATGGAGAAGAGAGTGTGTGAAGGAGAGAAAAGAGACAAGAGTATGTGGAAGAGAAGAGAGACGAGAGTGTCTGAAAGAGAGAAGGAGAGTCAAGGGGAGAGAAAGAGAGGAGAGAACAGAGTGTTTGAAAGAGAGAAAACAGAGACGAGGGGAGAGAAAGAGAATCGAGTGTGAAAGAGAGAAGAGGAGAGTGTGTGTGAGAGAGAAAAGAGTGAGTAAAAGAGAGAGGAGAGAGTGAGGAGAAAGAGGTGGCTATCAGCAGAAAACAGAAAATATCTGTTGGTCTCAAGCATCTTGTCATCGCTTGAACCTCTTTTAGTCCTGGTTTGGTCCTTGGTTCAGTCCTGGTTCAGTCCTTGGTTTAGGGGAGTCTTGAGTCTTGGTTCAGTCCTTGGTTTAGTGAGGTCTGGTTTACTCCTGGGTCAGTCTTGTGACGTTTTATTAATCTCAGTATATTTTTGGATTAATTACACAGTCCTAGGGCTTGTTTGGGCCTTTTCCTGGTTTATTCCTGTCTTTAGTCCTGGTTAAGTCAGTCCTGGACTCTGGTCTGGTTCTGGTCTTTCTTGGTTCGGGCCTGTCCAGTCCAGCCCTAAGTCCAGTTTATCTCAGCAGCAGGAAATGTAAACACCAGGTAGAACAATAAAACCTCCCACTTCACATTATTTCCGCGACACAAAACACGTGTAAATATCACATGAAGCAGAAGGCTCCTGATCCTCGCCCTGGATTCACAGACATGTTTAATATGTCACAGAGAGAACATGCAAATACAGCAGAGCCGCCGCTAGAAACATGGACAAACACAAACAAACCCTGAAGAGCATAAACCCCTCAGACTCCTGCATTCTAAAGGCTTGTACCACTCCATTCACTAGCACGTTTTTTATTATTGAGTGAAATAATATCGATAATAATAATATCGATAAATAAAGAAAAAGATTATCAAAATCAAACAATTAAAATGGAATGAAATAAAAATGGGTTGTACTTGAAGACCACTGGCTCGGACTGGACCTGGACTGGACCTGGACTAGAGCTGGACTGGACCTGGACTGGACCTGGACTGAACCTGGAATGGACTTGGACTGGATCTGGACTGGACCTGGACTGGTCCTGGACTGGATCTGGACTGGACCTGGACTGGATCTGGACTGGACCTGGACTGGACCTGGACTGGACCTGGACTGGACCTGGACTGGACCTGGACTGGACCTGGACTGGACCTGGACTGGACCTGGACTGGACCTGGACTGGACCTGGACTTGACCTGGACTTGACCTGGACTTGACCTGGACTGGACCTGGACTGGACCTGGACTGGACCTGGACTGGACCTGGACTGGATCTGGACTGGACCTGGACTGGACCTGGACTGGATCTGGACTAGACCTGGATTGGACCTGGACTGGACCTGGACTTGGGGCGACTTGATGCTCCTCCTGTGTTTAAAACCATTTTACATTTAAGTCAAATAACCAGGACAAGAACCATTCACAAAAAATACATTAAAATGCAAAAATATGAGCTGTTTTTGATCATGACTTGAAACTCATTGCAGCTCACAGCAGAGACTTGGACTTGACTCAGACTTGGACTTGAACAAACATGTTGTTTTTGGACTTTAGGTTCAATGTCTTTAAAGGATTTGAAACTCAAACCAGAGATTTGGACTTGACTCGGACTTGACTCAACTCGATCTGGACTCTACTTGGACAAAAATAATATATATTGTTAAAATATGTGTTTTGGGTCATTTGGTGCAATGTCTTTAATTAAAGGATTTGAAACTCAAAGCAGAGACTTGGACTCGACTTGGACTTGACTTGAACTCGACTTGGACTTGGACTTGACTTGGACTTGACTTGGACTTGACTTGGACTCGACTTGGACTCGACTTGGACTTGACTTGGACTTGTGGGTCAAACTTGGACTTGGATTTGACTTAATTAAAGGATTTGAAACTCAAAGCAGAGACTTGGACTCGACTTGGACTTGACTTGAACTCGACTTGGACTTGGACTTGACTTTGACTTGACCTTGGACTCGACTTGGATTTGACTTGGACTTGGCCTTAACTTGGACTGGACTTGTTCTTTGATTCCACTTGAACTTGACTCAGACTCGACTTGGACTTGGCCTCGACTCGGATTTGACTTGGATTCGACTTGGACTTGACCTGGACAAAAATCATATAAATTGAAAAAATATGAGCAAATATGAGGTGTTTTTGGTGCAGTGTCTTTAATTAAAGGATTTCAAACTCTTGGACTTGACTTGGACGTGGGTCTTGACTTAACTTGGATTTAACCCGGCCTTAATTTAGACTTGGACTTGACTAGGACTTGACCTTGGACTGGACTTGGACTTGACTTGGATTCGACTTGGACTCGACTTAGACAAAGATCATATGAATTGAAATAAATTGAGTAAATATGAGCGTTTTTTGGTCATTTGGTCTCAAAGCAAAGCAGACTTGGCCTCGACTTGGACTCGACTTTTTGTCAAACGTTGGTTAGACTCTTGAACCAGATGCCCTCCCGTCCTCCTGCGGTGTCAGATCTTCAGTGAATCTGCACGAGTGGTGTCTGTGTTTGATAAATACAGACACATAATGGACCCGTCACCGATAGAAACCACCAGGAAAAGCATTCGTGCGTTTTCCTTTTTATTCTTCTTCGTAAAACACCTTATTATTGATCGTCGAGTGAAGGACATTCTATCGCCTCAAACCAGAAGAAGAAGAAACGGTTTTAACATTGATTCAACAATAAACCGTCGCCTGTGTGTCCTGTGTGTGTTTATGCAAATGAGCCGCTGGAAGTGCGTTACTGCAGCGGAGATTTGCATAAACAGCTGGTGACGCGGACATACATTTGATTTCAGATTTGACCTTTATTTGAGTCGGAATAAAAGAATAAACAGGTTACGGTTCTGGCTGTGAGCACAAAAACGCAGAGGGTTAATGGAAACTCGTTAACGCATCGTGAACCTGAAAGTAACACAAGTGCTCTACGTCAGCAACAGGTTTAGTTTTCATAGTTTGACGTTCTGTCTAAAGGTTTTGAGTTCAAGCCCCAACTTTGAGCAAACAAAAATATTCTCACAAAATTAAGCTGTTGATCAAAACAACCACATTTAACGCTTTTCAAAATCTGTGTGAAATAAATACTGTTTGCTCTTAAAGTATATTTTTAAACTGATAATTTAACACTTTCACTCAAGTAGATTTTTGGTGCAGATCAGAATCACCAGTGTCACGCCCCCTGTCGAGTCATGACTCGATGCCTGTCTCTGGTCGACTGCAGCCTTCACTTGACGGTGGTTGTTCTTCTGTTTCAGTCTCTGTGCTCCGACATTCGAGCTCGACGTCGCGGCGTTTCCTCCGTCCTCAAACTCTGTCAGAAGCTGCTGCAGCAAAACCAGGTACAAACGTCTGTAAACAGAGCGTTCTGTTGTTCTGTCGTGGAGCCGTGTCTCAGACGGACACGTCCCTCTCTGCGGCGCTCACACTGATGTGTTAATCTGTCCCTCTGCCGCAGCCGGGCCCCACGGCGGAGCTGAGCCCCGAGGCTCAACAGCACCAGGAGGCCCTGCAGCTGCTGTCCATTAACCTGGAGCGGCGCTGGGAGGCCATCGTCATGCAGGCGCTGCAGTGGCAGAACCGGCTCCGGAGGGAGCTGGGCGACCAGCAGGTCAGACAGGTTTATATAACATATATGTATAATATATTTATATAAAACAACAACAGAACCGGCTCAGGAGAGAGTGACCAGCAGGTCATACATCTATAAAGTATATATTTATAATAAAACAACAGAACCGGCTCAGGACAGAGCTAATTTACTAATTAATTGCGAATCTGACAAGAAATAGTTTGAGTTCTTCTATTAGTCTTAATATTTTAGAATGTTTTATTATTTAGTCTAAATGTTTTAAATGTGAAGCACATGCTTAACTTTAATACAGAAACGATGACATTTTTCCGAGCTCGTCGAAGCAGAAGGACTCGATCATCAAACGTCTCACGGGAAACACGACTTTAAAAACTTTGGAAACCACCGGCCCATAACATTTTACACCACGCCACTTCATTCATTCAGCTGGTGCTGAAATAAACTCTAGTCCATTTAACATTTCACCGTATTAAAATGTTTAAAATATTACTGTGGTAAAATCTCTCAGAGAGAGCTGTTAGAACAGTCTGACTTTAACATAAAACAGTGATTTAAAGGTGTAGCGTGAGCAGTGACACCAACGTGACACGAGGCTCCTGTGAGGCTTGTGTCGTGTTTGTTTGAATGTTTCCAGTGGCTGAACCTGCCTCATAAACTCCACTCCACTGAGCTGATCTGCTCCGAGAGAGAGGGGGAGGCAGGGGAGAGAGGGGGGAGGCAGGTGAGAGAGGGGGAGGGGGGAGAGGGGAGGCAGGTGAGAGAGGAGAGCGGGACGGTGTTAGAGCAGCCAAACAGAACGAGACGCAGCTCTGTCGCACAAACAATCTGTGTCTGAGGCTCAGAAACACAGAGCGACAGGGGCGACAGGGGCGACAGGAGCGACAGGACACAGGGGCGATAGGAGCAACAGGACACAGGGGCGACAGGAGTGACAGGAGCGACAGGGGTGACAGGGGCGACAGGAGCGACAGGGGTGACAGGGGTGACAGGAGCCAAGGCTGTTAGTGCTCATGTGAAGCCACGCCCCTCTGACTTAAAGTATATCCCGTACATATCAGTGGACCATGTTAGCATGCTAGCCGCCGTGTTCCAAATAGGAAGCAGCTATGGAGGCTCCTGGCTCCATGAAGCCGAGCTGCCATTCACTTTCTGTGACACTGGTGTCTTTACTCTCTAACAGTTTTGGTCAAACTCACATCTGGAACTAAAATGTCCGTCTGACACACTCCACATGATCCTGGTGTTTTTTTCTTGTTGGTTGTTCATAAATCAAGTCATTACAATAATAACTGACCAATCAGGTGCTTCCTTTTCCAGGGGCCGTTTATGCTCGTGTTAGCAACAGGTTTGATTGACAGCTAGCGCCGCACGTTGCCGCCGTCTCCTCCCACCGAGGGGCGGAGACCGTTAACAACCTCCTCCTGATTGGTCCGTGTGGTTGCCACGATACGCACTCGGATTTACAAATATGGAGTCTGGCTCCACTTTAGCCGCTATAACTGCTAGCTCCACTTTAGCCGCTATAACTGCTAGCTCCACTTTAGCCGCTATAACTGCTAGCCGCGATGGGCTTCATTTGCTTCATTCGCTATGGGTGACGTCACAATCCTATAGTCCACTGATATGTACGGTCTATGGTATCTATAAAGTGTATTTTGTATCTAAAATCATTACTATTATTTAGATTTGTGGTCAGTTAATCATTAAAGTGTATTATAGCCACTGTATAGACCCTTTAAAATGTAACGTGTCAAAATTCCAGAACGAATGATTGTCTCACATTAGATCTAAATTCTATGGTTTGAAGTGTTTGTGTTGGAAAAAAGTAACGCATTTGAATTTCCAGAGTAGAAGTTTGCTTTTCTGTAACAAACCATGGACAAAATACAGTTTTCTAACCTTAAAATTGTATTTTAGCTTCAAAAGAATCTAATTTCTGCAACAGTATCTAATATATCTCTAGATAAAATGATTGTGGGCTCAACATTTCTGTGAGTATTTTTCCAGTAAAACCCATAAATCTGGATTGTTCCTTCATCAAAAATGCAAAGAGTTGATCATAATTTCCTCAAATATAATGTAAATACAATAATAAATGTGTTTAAGCCGCTCTGATGTCACTCACATGTGTCTGAGGCTTTTAAACCATCTACATTTGTCATATTTTGGTTAATCCCAGTTTCTCAGTGAATCACATGATGCTGCACTTCACTTTTGCCTCCGTTTTTAATTTAAATGTTTTTATTCACAGACTTTTAAAGCGTCTATCGGCTAAGTTTGATTTTGTGATGTCAGTTCGTTGTCCAGACTTTGGGGGAAACACTTCTTCTGTGTTCAAGGTCAAGGTCACATTTATTTAATCGTTTACAACCGTCAGCGGAGCCCGAAGCACTTCACACGAGGAATAATAATAATATATCATAATGTAATAAGCCAGAGTGAACTATTAAAATATAACAAGAAGGCAACAGCACAAACAAATAAAACAAGAGCATTTATTACATCAAGAGCAAAGAAGTGTGTCTTCAGTAATGACTTCAAACTTTTTAGAACGTTCAGTGCAGATTGTTCCAGAACTTTGGAGCCTGCGGTTTGGATTTATTTGTTGCGATTTTAATGTTGTGAAACGGGAAAAACAGAACCAGACCATGTTCCTGATTTCTTGTGTGTAATAAAGTCAAATGTGAGTGTCCAGAGCACAGAAAAAATGCAAAAGATTACTCTGTGTCTGTGAATGAACGGAGCCTTTTGTCCAACGAGAAAAGCAGGAGGTGCTTCTCTCTTTTTGCTCGTTTTCTTCTCTCTTTTTGCTCTCTCTTCTCTCTCTTGAGGAAGTATTATCCCCGTCTCTCTTCCTCTTTCCTCTCTCTCTTCGCTCTCTCATTCCACACTTTCTGCTATCTTTTCTCTCTCTCGCTCCCTTCTCTTCTCTCATTGCTCTCTTCTTTTTTTTTTTTTTTTTTTTTTTTTTTTTTTTTTATTAACCATTGCAAACATACATTCAAGAAAGAGAGAACGAAAGAAAAAAAATTACAGTCTATAACGAGATAACGTCAATAACATCACATCCCATAACAATAACATAAAAGTGACATGAGACAATAACATAACACAAGACGACATACCAGGGGGAAAAGGGGTTTGGGGTGTGTGTGTGTGTGTGTGTGTGTGTGTGTGTGTGTGTGTGTGTGTGTGTGTGTGTGTGTGTGTGTGTGTGTGTGTAAGGCGTGTGCGTGCGCAAGGTGTATGCAGGTGTGCTGTGCAAAGTGTAAAGTGTAAGGCGTGTGCAGTGTAAAAGTGTGCGTGTGTGTGTGTAAGTGTGTGTGTGTGTGTGGTGCGTGTCGTACATGCATGGATAAATAGGTAAGTTTTTAGAAGAACTGAGGTGAAGAGAACATTAGCCAATTGACTTCGCTGGGTAATAGGTAATAGGTGGGGGGGAATATAACTAGATCTACTATAAATGAGATAGAAGAGAGCGAGGAAAGGAAAGAGACGGAACACGAATCAAACAAAATAAGATAATAATATATATGGATAAAAATAAATAAATAATTAAGTATATATATATATATATATATATATATACACACATATATGTGTCTATATACATATATACATACATATGCATGATAGTTGTAGAGTTGTTACTATTATCGCTATTACATCATATCACTATCGTATACCCGCACACAACACTCAAACTCATATAGATACTTACAAATCTTTTAAATTTCAACTTCCTTTTTTTTTTTTTTTTTTTTTTTTTTTCCCTTTGCCAATTTCTTTCCTCCTGCAATACTAGTAGGCTGGGATCCTCCAGTTAACATCTGCACCCCGCAGTCCTAACTTCTTTTATTTATTTATTTTATTTTATTTTTTTTTTTTTTCCCTTCCTCCTTTTCTCTCTCCCTCCCTCTCTCACATCACCCCTCCATTCCTCCCTACATATGCCTGTGCTAGTGTGGTGCATTAAAAACAAAATGCATGAGTGCAAGATGCTAAGGGAGGTTGGCCTTTTCTAACTTTATTCATTATTAATTATATATTATATACACTTTTTTTTTTTTTAAACATACATACACATACACTCACGCTTACATACCTCACACACACATTCACACACATTCACACACATACACACCTACATCCACACGTACTTATAAGAGTTAAAGATATTAATAATTATAATAATAACAATAATAGTAACAATAATAATGGTAATTAATTAATTAATGATAAGGAGAGTAATGTAGGTGGAGTTATAAGTAGAGTTAAGAGAAAATAGAGAGGAAGAAGAGAGTGACCAGCAGAGAGAGAGAATGCAAGACAGTTTTTATGCTGGTGGCAGTGTGTAGTATTGTTGTAAGTGGTAACCAGAAGGAGAGGGGTTCTTGTGAATTTTCAGTTGAGATAAAGTCATTAAGAAGGTTTTTCCAAATGGTAATGTTTATGTTTGACCTTGATTTCCAGTTCATGAGGATAGTTTTCTTAGCGATGGTTAGGGCTATAAGGAGCACGCTTTGTATTTGTGTCTGTGATATTGAGTTGTGATAGATCTCCTGAGTAAGCAGATGGAGGGGGACATTGGGATGTGGCAGCTCATAGATGAAGATAATGATGATACGACTACTTTCCAAAACTGTTTGATGGGTGAACAGTGCCAAAAGCGTGAATGTATGTGTCTGGTGTGTTCTCTGTACAGTGAGTGCAAGTATCTGATGAAACCCATTTTAAACATTCTGTGCCCGGTGTAGTGAGTTCTATGTAGGATTTTGTATTGTATAAGTTGCAAGTTTGTGTTTTTGTCATAGAGTATATGTTTTCAAGTATTTGAGCCCAGGAGCAGGCATCAAGAGTGAACCCTAGATCCTTTTCCCATTTGCTCTGTGGGTATGAGGGGTCTCTGCCTGACTGCATTATTATTTTGTATATTTTGGAGAGACGTTTTTGTTGTGTTGATCTTAATAATGTCTTGAATTGGTGGGGGAAGATGTAGGTCGATGTGTTTTGATTTGAATGATGAAGTTAGGATGACTGAAGTTGGCTGTATTGCAGGAAGTGTCCACTCTTGATGCCATACTCCTGGACCAGATAGGAGAAAGGAACCAGTTTATTGTGTTGAAAGATGTGTTCTAAGTGTGTAATGCCTTTTTCTGCCCATGTTGTAAAATGAATTAGTGTTTTATTGCTCAGAATGTCTGGGTTATTCCAGATTGGGGTGTGGCCTGACGGAGATATGTTAGTGTTAGTGATTTTGTAAAATTTCCACCAGGCTGTCAGAGTCGTTGATATGGTTAGCGATTTGAAAAGGTGTTGTTTTTTGATTGATTGGCTGAGGAATGGTAAGTCTGATATTCGTAATGGGTTGCAAAATAGTTGTTCAATATCTAACCATGTATTGTCAGAATTTTGAGGGTGGATCCATTTAGAAATATATTGTAATTGGTTAGCGAGTGAGTAATAGTAGAGGTTTGGAGCTGTGAGTCCGCCTAATGATTTTGTTTTTTGTAATGTGCTTAGTTTGATACGTGGGGTTTTGTTTTTCCAGTAAAATCTATTTATTGATGAGTCTAAGGATGTGAACCAGGAGGTGGGAGGGTGGGTTGGGATCATGTTGAAGAGATAGTTGATTTTGGGGAGAACCATCATTTTGATTGTTTGAATCCTGTCAATGAGAGATAGGGGCAGGTTTATCCAGCGGAGAAGGTTATCATTTACAGTTTTGAGAAGAGGAGTGTAGTTGAGGTTCATCAACTCTGACAGCCTGGGGGAAATATTCACACCCAGGTATGTGATGTGTTTTGTGCAAATAGGGATGGGGGATTTGTAAGCTGCTCTCTTTCTGATCACTCTTCTCTCTCTCCCTCCCTTTTCTTCTCTCATTCCTCTCTCTTTCCCACTCCTTTCTCTTTCCTCTCTCGTTCCTCTCTCTATCCACTCCCTCTTCTCCCCCCTCTCCTCTCTCATTCCTCGCTTTCCTCTCCATCGTTCCTCTCATCGTTTCCGCTCACTCGTCTCTCTCTCCTCCCTCCACCCTCTCCTCTCTCTCCCTTTTCTCCCCCCTCTCCTCTCTCCTTCCTCTCCTTCCTCTCATCGTTTCCATTCACTCGTCTCTCTCTTCCCCCTCTCCTCTCGTTCCTCTCCCTATCTACTCCCTCCTCTCCCCGTCTCCTCTCTCATTCCCCTCGTTCCTCTCTCTTTCCGCTCACTCGTCCCCCCCTCTCTCATTCCTCTCGTTCCTCTCTTCGTTTCCACTCACTCATCTCTCTCTCCCTCCTCTCCCCCCTCTCCTCTCTCATTCCCCTCGTTCCTCTCTTCATTTCCACTCACTCGTCTCTCTCTCTCCCTCCTCTCCCCCCTCTCCTCTGTTTCCTCTCTCGTTCCTCTCTTCGTTTCCACTCACTCATCTCTCTCTCCCTCCTCTCCCCCTCTCCTCTCCTCTCTCATTCCCCTCGTTCCTCTCTTCTTTTACTCTTTCTCGTCTCTCTCTCTCCCTCCTCTCCCCCCTCTCCTCTGTTTCCTCTCTCTTTCCTCTCTTCGTTTGTGCTCACTCGTCTCTCTCTCCCTCCTCTCCCCCCTCTCCTCTCTTTCCTCTCTCGTTCCTCTCTTCGTTTCCGCTCTCCCGTCTCTCTCTCCCTCCACTCCCCTCTCCTCTCTCGTTCCTCTCTTCGTCTCTCTCCCTCTCCTCTCTCCCCCCCTCTCCTCTTCCGCTCACTCGTCTCTCCCTCCCCCCTCTCCTCTCTCCCCCCTCTCCTCTCCCGCTCACTCGTCTCTCTCTCCCCCCTCTCCTCTCTCTCCCCCCTCTCCTCTCCCGCTCACTCGTCTCTCTCTCTCTCCCCACTCCCTCTCCCCCCTCTCCTCTTCCGCTCACTCGTCTCTCTCTCCCCCTCTCCTCTCTCCCCTCTCTCCTCTTCCGCTCACTCGTCTCTCTCTCCCTCCTCTCCCCCCTCACCTCTCTCGTTCCTCTCTTCATTTCCGCTCACTCGTCTCTCTCCCCCTCTCCTCTCTCCCCCCTCTCTTCTTCCGCTCACTCGTCTCTCTCCCCCCTCCCCCCTCTCCTCTCTCTCCCCCCTCTCGTTCCTCTCTTCGTTTCCGCTCACTCGTCTCTCTCCCCCCCTCTCTCCCCCCTCTCCTCTCCCACTCACTTGTCTCTCTCTCTCCCCCCTCCCTCCTCTCCTCTCAAGCTCACTCGTCTCTCTCTTGAGGAAGTATTATCACCGATCCGTTGGTGTGAGGTCAGACTTTGTGACCTGCTGCTATTTGTCTTCTGCTCCAGAGTAATGGCTGACTCTATAACACTGAGAGAGAGATGTGTGGACGGGGTGAGAGTGAGAGGGGGAGAGACGGGGGAGTGACGGAGGGAGAGGGGGGAGTGATGGAGAGAGAGCAGCAGGTTGTGGTCTTCATAACGCTCTGTCAGTCAGACTGTGTGAGCAGCAGGAACAGAGAGCTTTAAACGACTGGAACACCGAACCATGAAACACAAAACCATCGAGTACAACGATGAGAATTAATACATCTACACGCACGCACGCACGCTCACACGCACGCACACACACACACACACACACACACACACACACATTTTTAAGCGCCTAAATTCACACCAACAGTTGTCTCGATGGGCCACAGGTAGAAAGCAGCTCAAACAAACTATGTTCTTGAGAATTTAGCAAATGATCCTCTTTCTCGGCAAGAAAAAAACTACAAAAAACCCTGTGGGAAAACGTAAATGAGGGGGTCCTCACCGGAGCAGCCACCGCAGTGTTTGAAACAAGAGAAAAAACATGTGAACAGCAATGAACAGACTACAGTTGAACTAGAATCTTAAATATTGTTGATGAAAGTAGAAGAACCAGAGAACAGTGTCAGCTCCATACTTCCTCCAGCACAGTAGGGGGCAGCGTAGCTAAAACTGTAGGTTTTTATTTCTGTTCTAACTGTCCTGACATAAACTCTTTGACAGAGGAGCGTTTTGAGCTTGGTCTTAAATGTAGAGCCGGTGCCTCTTTAACATGAACAGGAGCTTGGTATAAACGCTCGACCTCCTGCTGAGCTTTAGAGACTTTAGAGACCAACAATAGTCCACATTTTAGAGCCAAGTGCCCTGTTCGGTTGTCTACTGCAGTGGTTCCCAACCTTTTTTGTCTCGAGAACCCCCACAAGCTTTGTCTCGCACTCAGAGAACCCCTTAATTTGAGTTTCCGGCAAATGATTGGGTTTACTAGTCGAATCTAGTCAATTCTTACCGCTATTTGGTTTTAATTATATTTATGGTCCAAGATACTCCATAAAGATGAAACATTTACAACTAATTACACTTTTTTATTCAGATTCAGGTACATTTAATCTTAAAACCTGAATCCATTCTAAGTGCCCCCTGATAATACTTCACGTACCCCTTGTGGTCCCCGTGCCCCTGGTTGGGAAACACTGTCACATCTTTGAGTCACAAAGTCACAAACCACACACACAATTCACTCATTTACAAAAAGCAAAGTCTGGTCCCCCAACTTCATCCATCCATGTGTTTCTGCTCCAGCGGCGTCTGAACCGTTCACACTAATTCAAAACGTTGACCTCCATGGCCTCCTTTTGAAGAAAACTCAAACTATGTAGTGATTAAATGTTATTCAACCATAAGGCAAAGTGCAAACAGTCAAAATGGATATTTTAGCTCTGGTTGTTAAGTCTGTTACAAAAAAAAATCAAATATAATTATAGAGCGTTTTTTTCTCCGCAAAGCAGGAAGTGCACTGTTAGCATGCTGTGTTTGTTAGCTTTATTTTGATGGTGAATAATTGCTCAGAATGCATTAAGCAAGGGAGGATTTTTTTCCATGTTTTAAGACCTTTAATTAGGCCTGTCATGATAACAATATTTGAAGCACGAAGCAGAAAAATATTTCAATCAATGATAACACTGACACCACTTGAATCCACTGACACAATAACAGTAAAACAGGACAATCTAATTAAACATTCAGAATCAATAAAAGACACGAGCTGCATCAAATAAATAGCAGAATTTATCAATAATTATCCATAGAAGTTACTTATTCAGTCCTTAACAGCTCCATTCTTATCATATTTCACTAAAAACAACAAAAATCTCAAAAAGAAAATGTACACACGATAATTATTGTGCCCTAAAATATATTGTTCCTGCTATTATTTACTGAACAATAAGTCGATATAATGATTATCATGACAGGCGTACCTTTAATCTTTTCACAAAATCGTAACAACAAATAAATAATAATCGTAAATAACAATCCTTTTGATTTGCAGGTCAAGTTAAGTCTGTTAAAGGGCCTATGACAGGTTTTTATGATTTTCTAATTTTGACTTTCTTCAGTGTATTAATGACGCTTGTGAATATAAATTATAGTTTTGCACCAATCAAGTCACTATTTGTGGAGAAAAGTTGAAAAATCTGTTGACAATTACAGGAAGTAAACAAATTGATGACATCACACTGTGAGACAAAGGTCATGCGTAACACAAAAGGAACTACTTTTTTGACCCTTTAAACATTAAATAACCAATAAAGGTGTTAAACTTTAAACATAAAGGTGTTCACGTGCGTTTCTCTTTGTCAAATGAACACAGTCTGTGACATTAGATGAGTTTTGGCCGGTGTACAGTGCGGTTGCTATGGTAATTTTCTAGCGTGATGTCATACTTTACAACCAGGAAATAAAATTTACAACCTAAAAAACAGCTAAACTGGGATTAAATTTGTGAAGATTTTAGTAGAAATTTGATTATATGTATCTTTACTGCATTTTAGTTAAATGTGTATTTCAACCTGTCATAGGCCCTTTAATATCGTATTTACTTTATCATTTGTAAAGTTTGAGTCATGAAGCTGGTCACAAACAAAGACGAACGGGGAAACTTAGGATTCATTCTTGTTTATTTTATATTGAATTGTAAAACTCCCTAAAATGTTGATATTTTAACCTTTGCGTACAGTCAACGTTGTATTTCCGAGGTTCTGAAATGTTATTCTTTCACGATCAAATTAAAAAGTGGTTCTCAAATGGCAGACGCAGAAGATCTGGCGCTGTATTTGGTCCCGATACAAACCTTTTCACGTCAGACTCACAGGAACCCTCCGCTGTGGTCTGGTATCTCCGCATCTTGTGCATTCTTCTCGTCTCAGGCCGTGAGGTCTTTCCCATGATGCTCTCTGGCTGTTGTCATGGCGTCGAGGAAAGCCCAGGGAGAAAGTGGTCGTCCATTTTTCACTTTATCGTTTGGTGGATTCTCTATGTCAGGGAAAGCAGGAGCAGTTTGTGAACGAGAATAAAAAGGAGAAGGGATAATAAATCATCCGCAGACAATAACAGACCGAGAGCGCGGCGCCGCAAATGTACATGTGCCGCAAGAACTTCTGCACAAATGTTTAAAGTTCAGCAGGTTTTAGAAGTTCTGAAGTGTTCTGCTGATACCCAGGAGTCTGTACTGTTTAAGTCCTGGTTTAGTCCTGGTTAAAGCCTGGTTAAAGCCTGATTTAGACTTGGTTTTGTTCCCATTTTGTCGACTGTTCCTGGTCTGCGGCAGGCTGAACCTTTCAGGGTGCTTAAGTACTGGTTTAGTCCTGGTTTAGTCCTGATTCTGGGCCTGCAGGTGAAGCACGGGGGCAGTATCACCGTTCCTGTTGATGTTTAGAGCTGGTTTGGTCCTGTTTGGGCCTGGTTTAGTCCAGGTTTAGTCCTGGTTCCGGGCCTGGTTTAGCCCTGGTTTAGTTCTGGTTTAGACCTGGTTCGGGGCCTGGTTTAGACCTGGTTTAGTCCTGGTTCAGTCCTGGTTTAGTCCTGGTTTAGTCCTGGTTCAGTCCTGGTTCAGTCCTGGTTTAGTCCTGGTTCAGTCCTGGTTTAGCCCTGGTTCAGTCCTGGTTTAGCCCTGGTTCAGTTCTGGTTCAGTGCTGGTTCAGTCCTGGTTTAGTCCTGGTTCAGTCCTGGTTTAGACCTGGTTCAGTCCTGGTTTAGTCCTGGTTCAGTCCTGGTTCAGTGCTGGTTCAGTCCTGGTTCAGTCCTGGTTCAGTCCTGGTTCAGTCCTGGTTTAGTCCTGGTTTAGTCCTGGTTCAGTCCTGGTTTAGTCCTGGTTTAGCCCTGGTTTAGTCCTGGTTTAGCCCTGGTTCAGTCCTGGTTCAGTCCTGGTTTAGTCCTGGTTTAGCCCTGGTTTAGTCCTGGTTTAGTCCTAGTTTAGTCCTGGTTCATTCCTGGTTTAGTCCTGGTTTAGTCCTGGTTTAGTCCTGGTTCAGTCCTGGTTTAGTCCTGGTTCAGTCCTGGTTTAGTCCTGGTTTAGCCCTGGTTCAGTCCTGGTTTAGTCCTGGTTTAGTCCTGGTTCAGTCCTGGTTTAGTCCTGGTTTAGCCCTGGTTCAGTCCTGGTTTAGTCCTGGTTTAGTCCTGGTTTAGTCCTGCAGGTGGAGCACGTGGGGAGTATCGGCGCTCGTGTTGATGTTTAGTCAGACAAACAGGGCGTCATGTTTATTTGTGCCTCCTCAAACCAAATGTTGTTCTGAAAGTGACACAAATTCAAACGCTCTGATCATTTTACAGAAACTCGAACGGTTTCAGCCTCGAGCTCATAAATCTCAAACAAACCAACCGCCAGAGACAAAGACATGAATTATTCAGAGGCGACTCCCGAGACGTCAGTAAATACAGAATCAAAGAGAGAAACTACAGCGGCGTAATTATCCAAACTGTTCAGAGGATGGGACAGGAGAGAGGGGGAGGAGAGGGGAGGGAAGGGGGAGAGAGAGAGGGGAGAGGTGAGAAAGAAGGAGGAAGGGAGGAAAAAGAGGGGAGAGGGAGGTGTGGAGAAGGATAGATGGAGGAAGGAGGGAGGGAAGGGGGAAGACGGGAGGAGAGAGAGCGGGAAGAGGCTGGAAAGAAGGAGGTAAGACGAGGGTAAGACAGAGGAGGAGGGAGGAAAGAGAGGGGAGAGGGAGGTAAGGAGAAGGATAGATGGAGGAAGGAGAGAGGGAAGAGGGAGGAAAGAGAGAGGGAGGGAAGACGAGGGTAAGATGGAGGAAGGAGGGAGGGAAGAAAAAGAGGGGGGAAGGGAGGGAGGTGAGGAGAAGGATAGATGGAGGAAGGAGAGAGGGAAGGGGGATGAAAGAGAGAGGGAGGGAGGAAAAAGAGGGGAGGAGGGAGGTAAGGAGAAGGATAGATGGAGGAAGGAGGAGGAAAGGGGGAAGACAGGAGGAGAGAGAGAAGGAAGAGGTGAGAAAGAAGGAGGGAAAACGAGGGGAAGACAGAGGAGGGAGGAGGAAAGAGAGAGGAGAGGGAGGGAGGTAAGGAGAAGGATAGATGGAGGAAGGAGGAGAAAAGGGGGAAGACAGGAGGAGAGAGAGAGGGAAGACGAGGGTAAGATGCAGGAAGGAGGAAGGGAGGAAAGAGAGGGAGGGAGGAAAATAAGGGGAGAGGGAGGGAGGAAAAAGAGGGGAGAGGGAGGGAGGTAAGGAGAAGGATAGATGGAGGAAGGAGAGAGGGAAGGGGGAGGAAAGAGAGAGGGGAGGGGAAAGCGGGAGGATCGCAGGAAGGAAGGGGGACAAAAGAGGGAGGAAATGGAGGAGGCGTAATTATCCAAACTGTTCAGAGGATGGGACAGGAGAGAGGGGGAGTAGAGAGGTAGGATAGGGTGAGGAAACAAGGGAGGGAAGGAGGAGGAGGAAAGGGGGAAGACAGGAGGAGAGAGAGAGGAAAGAGGCAGGAAAGAAGGAGGGAAGACGAGGGTAAGACGGAGGAAGGAGGGAGGGAAGAGAGAGGGAAGGGGAAAGAAAGAGAGGAAAGTGGGAGGATCGCAGGAGGGAAGGGGAAGGAAAGAGGGAGGAGAAGGAGGAGGAAATAGGGAGGAAACCGAGGAGGCGTAATCATCCAAACTGAGGAGGAGGGTGAGGTAGAATAGGGTGAAGAAACAGGGGAGGGAAAGAGAGGGAAAAGGGGAAGGACAGGAGGAGGGAAGACAAGGGAAGGAGGGAAGGAAGGGGGAGGAAAGAGAGGGGAGGGGAGAAGGAGGTAAGGAGAAGGATAGATGGAGGAAGGAGAGAGGAAAGGATCGAGAGATGAGAGAGGAAGGATCGCAAGAGGGAAGGAGGAGGAAAGAGAGGGAGGGAGGGAAGGGGGAGAATAGAGAAAGGGAAGCGAGAGGGAAGGGGGAGGAAAAACGAAAGGAGAAGGGAAGGGGGAGGAAAAAAGGAGGGAAGGCGAAGGAAAGAGGGAGGAAGGAGGGAGGGAAGGGGAAGAATAGAGAAAGGGAAGGGGGAGAAAAGACGAAAGGAGAAGGAAAGAGGGATGGAAGGAGAAAGAAAGAGAGAGAGGAAAGAGGGAAGATCCCAGTAAGGAAGGGGGAGGAAAGAGGGAGGAAAAGGGGGAGGAAAGAAGAGATGTTGGGGAGGGAAGTGGACAGAAGGATCTCTGGTACCATTGGTTTCTGATTCATGAGATATTTGAAGTTTTACCACAGGAAAGAGTCATATTTGACATAAAACAGCAGCAAAATGTAATGGATTCATGTTGGACATTTCTACAAAATATAAATACATTTTCAAAGCTCATGATAAAGTCATAAATGGACTAAACGTGTAACAACTGATATGGCACGGGCAGAAAAATAAATAAAAAGTATTGTTCTAACTACATGGCTCCACAATAATCGAAATCCAACTAAATATAATGCATTAACATCCGGGATCTTGGTTTTGTCTGAAATTGTTGTCAAAATGTGTAATATCGCAATAATATCAATGCAGCTGTTTTGTTTTACCAAACTTTCCACGAAGTTCTGAAATCTAAATCAGCATATATTTGTTTAACTTTTAGATTCTTCACCATTTCTTGCGGCTCCTTCTGTCCTCAGGTCCCTGGAAACTTCCTGGAGCCCGGTTTGGTCGACCTCCACCAGATCACGTCGACCCAAAACCTCGGCACGTCGGGAATCCTCACCGACGACTCCTGGGAATGGGACGAGACGGACATGACCCTCTCCGACTCCAACGAGGACGCGCCGCAAACTGACCCCGCCCCCGACTGTCCTGCTCCAAACGGCTCCGTGCTCGACGCCAATCCACAAAAAACCGCCAGCGTTTACCAAGTGTACAACGTTCACGAGGTGGAGTTGTACAAACAGCCGCAATTCCCTCTAGCGAATTCGAAAAACAAGTCGGGAAAGCTCAGGTTGTTGTCGAAATCGTTGAGCAAAGACTCTTCGTTTTCGTCTGTGGAGTCGCTGCCGGACATTCTGGGAAGCGTTGGGAAACAAAAACAAGAAAAATGGAACAGAAACGCGAAGAATGGGTTTGAACGCGGAATATCGGTGAATAGTCGCAGGACGGAAAGCGAAAGTGGGATCGATACGGGCGACACGGAGACGGCGAATTCAGAAATACTTGATTTTGAAGGTGAAGTCGATGACGGAAAAGCGAAGGAAAGATGCAAGTTGGAAGCAAACGACAATCGCAACGAAGAAATGGCAAGTTTTAGTTTGGATTTTGAAAGAACGGAGGACTTTTTGGACAAGAAAAGTTACATGCAAAGACGGAAGCCTAGAAAGTGCGCCGGAGAAGCTGTGGAGATTTTGATAAACGGACGTGGAATTTTAACTCCGGCTGATTCCGATTCCGATTTAGAGTTTGAATCCGCAAAACCGTTTCAGGAGTTAAACTTTGAGGAGAAAACTGGCTTAGAAAATCGCTTCAGTCCTGTTTCGTCGCACGGTTCGTCTCTTGAATCTCTGCTCGCGATGGGCGTCGAGCTGTTCCCAATGCAACGCAGCGCTTCGTTTGATGGCGCGAATTGTAGCGTCGACGGAGAAAATGAAGAAATCGTGGAAAAGGAAGATTTAAACATGGAAAAAATTGCAGAAAATTCGTCCGAGGAGCTGAGCCGACGCACGCTGGATTTACTGCAACGACTTGAAAACATCCAGAGTCCACTGGGAGGCAAAATGACCCGCAGCGTTTCGGACATGGCGCTAATTAGCATGTCTCCGAACAGAATTCCCACCTCTCCTTCTCTCGGCGGGAAAATCTCTCCTTTGTCCGGCATTTCTTTCCGTTTAAGCCCGGCGTCTTTGATCCACGAAGGCTCCGCAACGGCTTCTCTGACCGAGCTGAGCAGCGCCGAGGATTCGTCTCAAACATCGGACGAAAACAAGTTCCTGGACCCTGCTAGTGCCGCTAACGCTAACTTCTACTGCAAAAAGCACCGGAACAGGCAGGAGGAGCCGGACGTGGCGAGCCTGAGCATGGTCGTCAACGTTTCATCGGCGTGTACGGACGACGAAGACGAAAACAGCGACCTTTTGTCTTCGTCGACGCTAACGGAGGAGGAGCTAGGAGTGAGGGACGAAATGGAGGATCGATTTAGCGCCACGTCGTCTGCTAACGAGGAAGAATTTGACTCACCGTTTGGGTTGGACTACATGCAAAAAGAGCTGCAAAACTGGATCAGAACGCCCTTTTCCAAATCCGAAATTGGGCTGAAGGACGAGCTGCAGTGCGGGTCCAACCTCCTCCGCAACGAAAATGCGGAGAAAACCTTTACGAATTCATCAAAGTTTGTCGGAAACAAATGCAACAAAAGCGCGGAGGAGGAAAACCGACGCAACGCGACCAGGAGCTACATTAGCCAGTTCGTGGACGACGTCGAGAACGGAAACGTCGACCAGAGCTGTTTGAAAAGCAAAGACGCGGACGATGAACTGTTAAGAGACGAGGCTAGCGTTTTTACCAAGAAATCGGACACACTTCGAGACTCGTACGTTTACGTGAACGCCGACGAAATAGCACAAGACTTGAGCGAATTCTTCTCGCAGTCCGAAACTGGGAAGCAAGACGTCTCAAAGTGTTCCACGTATTTGGTCGGGCAGCTGAAGGGCGAGCTCCCGTGCCACAGTTCGTCGCCGCAGTCCCCGCCGTCGCCAGCGGAGGACGCCACTTCCCACGAGGCTTTGCGCAAAACCGGCGGCAGAAAAGCCATCACGATTCAGGAGAAGTTCAAGTTCATGTCGCTGGTGACGGAGCAGGCGAAGAGGGAGGTGCGGGAGCGCGATTCCCACCACAAACGACGGCACGGCGCGCACTGCTGTAGCCACCACCCCGGGACCACGGACTACAGCGAGCCGCGGCCCGACGACGACGATGTGCACGACTTTGTGATGGAGATCGTGGACCTGACGAGCGCTCGGAGGAACGGCGAGGAGGTGGAAAGGGGGGCGGAGACTGCGGCGGCGCTCATCAGAGACAAGGTTTGTGCCAGAAATGTAAACAAACCGGGAGAGGGAGGGCATCTGACACTAAAGGTGGGCGTTATATCAACATTTACATCATATTGTTGCTTCATTCATATTAAAATTTTGAATATTGAGTTTATTGTTTGTAGTGAAAAAATTATGCAAAAAGATTTTAAAAATGTTGTAAGCATTCAAATACACTGCTAATAATGAAGTTCTAGTTGAGTTAAAATGTCTTGATTTGAGGATATTAATCTGAATTTCCGACGTTTTGACTCGTTAAGATCAGAGGAGACGATTTATTTGATGGAACTAGATTATTTGACTTGTTTCAAACCGTTTGTGACTTGTTTCAATATATTATTTCTTATTTCAATCTAAATTATCTGTCACTGGGTTAAGATAATTTTACTTACCAGACTGACAATGTATTTTCTTATTTTAAGCAAAATTATTAGGATTATCAGCCAGAAATACTTTGAAAACAGTGAAATATTCTGCATCACATCAGCAATTAAATCTCATCGAATCAAAACTTCTCAAATCCAGATAAAAATTATAAATTCAAGCCATTTTAAGCTTGATAGATTTACATTTTTTGCTGTGTAAGAGTATAAGGTGATATTTCTGCAGTTTTTAAAAATCATTTTACAGAGATTTCACATTTGTCTGAGAATTAGAACATTTAAAAACATGTTTTAACACATTTCTGTTGGACTGACATCATTTTGTCTGAATATAGTTATTGGGTAACTCAAAAAATAAATCAAGAGATATTTATTTTTGTCACCATCGCTCGCTCCTGACACATTTAGTTTTAATAGTTCGTTAGTATTTTTTCCACTGGGGGCCGGACCATTTACAGTTTGAATGTTGTACGATATGTCACACCGACTAAAAAACTACAACAGAAAAGCAAAAATCATTATCTTTATTTATTTTAGTGTGAACAGTGCCGTTGGTCACTCTTTTTATCCAAAGCATCAGAGTTTGGTTTTATTCTTATGGTGATTGTTCTTAAAACTGATCTTAAATGAACAACTGCAGCCTCAGACCAATATAAAATGACAAATGCAAATACTTAACTAATAAAAAATGTATTAAATTTCTTGCGGGCCGGATCAAAATGCTAAAAGGGCCTTAGTTTGCCCCGTCTGAGTTCGTTAGTTAGCCATGTTATATTTATATTTTAAAGGGGACCATGTACAGAGTGAGTTAGTCTTCTTACAGGGAAAAGCACAACCCAAAAACATTTAAAGTGCGTATGACAAGCGTTCACGATTGTCTAATTTTGTCTTTATTTGTTGTATTGATACCTGTTGTAAATATAAATTATAGTTTTACACCAATCAAGTTGCCGTTTGTGGAGAAAAAGTCACAGGAAGTAAACAATCACACTGTGGAGACAAAGTTTATGTGTAATTTACATAAAATAAACTACTTTTTTGACCCTTTAAACATTAATTCAACAAAAAAAGTGTCTACAACAATTTTTTATTTGTAAAATCTTTGACATTAGATGAATATGTCCCCGTGTAAAGTGTGGTTGCTATGGTGATTTCCCTGTGTTATGTCATCATTTACAACAACAACAGGAAGTAAAGCAAAAAAAAACTTTAAAAAATTGCTAAACGGGATAGAATTTGTAAAGTATTTGAACAAAATTTGAAATATATTTATCTAAACTGCATTTTAGTTTATTTGTAGAGCACAGTTTGTTCACAGACTCATTCAAATAGATTTACAGAACAGGAAAAGATGCACTAAAACATAAATAAACACTAATTTTGAAAGCTCAAAGTACAGATAAGATCCTTTCATTCACAGCTAAACAGAACTGGGTAATGCTTTAGATTAAGGTTCCTAAGTAAACTATTTATAATGCATTAATAAGCACTTCTTATTCTAAATTCTTATAAGGCATTTACAAGCATTTATCAGAATCAGAATCAGAATCAGAAATTGTTTATTGCCATTGTCAGTGAAATTCACAAACGTAGGAACTTGCTTCGGCGTAGGTGCAACATTAACGTGACAATTGATATAATAATGTAATATTTGCTCATTGATGCTCTGTCCATGTGGTTTATTCACTCAAACATGTTTTGTCTGATGGATAATAAACATGTATAAGGCGTTATAAGTGCATAAACAAACTATTAGTGCTTATTAACATCTTATAAATAGTTAACTAAGGAACCTTAATCTAAAGCGTTACCTAGAACTGTTATTGATTATGAATATTCATTGTCTCTTAATTACAAGAGTCGTCGTTTCTTTTATATCAGACAGATGATGTAATAATAATAATAATAATAATAATAACCTTCACATGTTTGTTGTTTTAAAGAGTTTAGACGGTTTTATCCTGGATTTCAACAGAATCTGTGTCACATCTGCAGGAAAACTGTTCCAGAAAATACATACGATCTCAGTAATATCTAAATATTTCGATTTATGCATGAAAAAACAGTAATGACATGACATAAAAAACATGCCCTACAAATTTCCCACAGTATTTAAAACATAACAGATTGAAGAAACGAAATGGGTTTAAAATGATTGAATGAAGTAAGAAAATCCTGTTGAAATCCTGATGAGTCACGGCACAACATCGACTAAAATGTTCTCAAATCACACCATTCAGGAGAAAAATGTGCGATTTGATGCAGCAGCCATTGTCTCTGCGGCGCTGCTTCTTTAATCGTTGCTTTGGTGATTGTTTTGCTTTATTTTTTATTTACTCAGGATGCTCCAAAATGGCAAATGATTCGAGTAAATGTACGAGTCTGACATTATTTCAAGGCGCGCTGGTGGGAAATCAATGCTCTAAAGAACGTCACGTAATAATTCACATTTAAAAACATTGTTGTGATAGAAATTCACTGACAAAATTTGCAAAACGAACCCTAATTTCCACTTCCTGCACATGTATTTTCAGATAAAATTTGAGATAAAAATGGAATCGTGAGCTGGTCCCGGTGACAATCTGCTATTTTTTGTGAAATCGTGATTGACTGTTTGTGTCTTTAATGCAGCTGTCTGTTAAACCAAATCCACACAAAAACACAATCGACACAAAATCGCAAATCACAAAGGCAAATTTCTTCCACAAACAACAAAATGTCATGTTCTGAAACAAGCAACAAAACAAAAAGTGATAAAAATGCGATCAAAAGCGACAAAAACACACCTACAAACAACAACCGCAACTCAATACATCAAAACGTGACTAAAAGTGACAAAAACGTGACTAAAAACGACAAAGATGCGACTAAACGTGACAAAGACGCGTTGAAATCTGACAAACACAACTGAAAATGACAAAAACACGACTAAAAGCGACAAAAAAGTGACAAAAAACTACAAAAACACAACTAAAAGTGACAAAAACGCGACTAAAAGCAACAAAAATGTGACTAAAAGCGACAAAAACGTGACTGAAAACGACAAAGACGCGACTAAAAGCGACAAAAACTCGACTAAAAGCAACAAAAACGTGACTAAAAATGACAAAGACGCGACAAAAACGTGACTAAAAGCGACAAAAACTCGACTAAAAGCGACAAAAAAGTGACTAAAAACTACAAAAACACGACTAAAAGCGACAAAAACGCAACAAAACGTGACAAAGACGCGTTGAAATCTGACAAACACAACTGAACGTGACAAAAATACGACTAAAAACGACAAACTTGTGTTTGAAATGTGAATCTGAACTAAATTCTATTATTAAAACATAAATTGCAAATTTAATTGGTCAGAAAAATCACAATTAGACATTTTTCCTAAATGGTGCAGCTCAATTAAAGACAACAGACAAATACAAAATGAACATGAATCGTGATAAAAATCGAAATCATGATCTGACCCCAAGAAAATGGTAATAATAATTTTAGTTTAACATTTTTCTTTTAAATATTCAAACGCAGAAAACTCACTTTCCCAGACTTTAGTCCAGTTTTTTGGCAGCGAAAATAACCGTGAAGCTGAAGTCGTAAAACTACAAAAACACGACTAAAAGCGACAAAAACGTGACTAAAAGCGACAAAAACGTGACTAAAGAACGACAAAGACGCGACTAAAAGCGTCAAAAAAGTGACTAAAAACTACAAAAACGCAACTAAAAGAGACAAAAACTTGACTAAAAGTGACAAAAAAGTGACTAAAAACTACAAAAACACAACTAAAAGCGACAAAAAAGTGACTAAAAACGAAGTCATAATCGTACAGTCACATCACAGCAGCTCATTCCAATCAGTTCCAATAAACGATCAGAAAGTTTGAATAATATTAATAACCAAACTCTGAAATTGTCTGCGCGTCCTCCCCGACCCGCGCTCTCGTGCTCAGGCTCGAATCTAAAAAGTCTTTTCCGTTTTAATGTGTTCACCGAGACGCGCTAATTCAATAAATCGCTTCATGGATCAGAAGTGCAAAAGTAATGATGATTTCTGCCTCGTCCTCGTTCAGAAACTCATCAGCCCGACCCCCGCCGCGCCTCCAGCAAACATCAGAGCGGCTCCACAACAAAAAAAACAAACATTCCACGAAAGAAAACTAAAGGTTCAAACGACGATTGCCGCACGACACGTCGCAAAAGAGTCGATATAACAGACTAAATACGCCTTCCATCTGATAGAAATGCTCTGTTTTTAAAATGAAAACACTAAAATTGTGAGTAAAATGTGGCTTTTTTAAACTAAATTAGTGTCAGTTTTGTATTTGTTGGTTTTTATTTCAATAAAACAGACTTTATTGCATCAAAAATCAGTAAAATAATCATGAAGTCGACTGTAAACATCGTATTTTGATGTATTTTGTCGTCGTTCTCTGGATTAAACAGACTCTAAAACACAAACTTAAAGACTTTTATGACAAAGACAGTGACATTATTAAAGAAAAATTACAAAAAAAGAATAGACCATTTCTGATATTCCTCAATTCTACACTTTTCTAGAGAGAGAACATTCATTAATATTCTCTCTCTAGAGCTTCATTCATAATATTTATTGGTTAATAATCTTAGTTTATTCTAAATCTCAATAATCCCGGCCCAATCGACTCCTAAAGTAAGCGTTAATTTCAGCTTTAGTCAAAAAGTGTATTTAAATATCTTAAGAGTCGTATCAAATATGGCAATAATTTCCAATATCGTAGAGCCCTAACGTCAACTTAAAGAACTAAAAAAGACTAAAAATAACCAGTGAAGACGAGCTCCAAGTTTGAGTTTAATGTGAGATGCTGCAGTGAAACAGGAAAAAAAACTTAAACTTAAAGATATCAATGTTAAACTTCTCCTGTAGTTTATTCACATAAATGTAAGAAAAACATATTACAAGTTTTTCATCATGTAATTTTTTTATGTAGAAAAAAGACATTTAATGTGTAAAAATAGCTAAAAATGACACATATTTGTGACATTTAAATCTGAAAAATGGACAGAACCAGGTTTAAATTTCTTGGTTCATTTTGTCACATATTAATTATAAAAAGGAACGCCTTCATTTATTGTTTTTTATATTTAGCTAATGATAAAAAACAGATTGTAAAAGCACACGGCTGATGCAAAAATATTGTGAATGTTGCTTTGAAGATCTGCAGTTTTTATGTTGAGTTTGTCGTTTATCGTAAAAATGTATGTCATAAACTGTATTTAATTCATTCATTTGACAAACATTTCACTTTTGTTTTAAAATTAAACCTTGACCAAATGTTTAAAGACATGTTTTAACACATTTCTGTTGAACTGACATAATATTGTCTGAAAATTGTTCCCGGGAAACAAAACAAAAAAATATCAGGATATTCATTTTTGTCAATATCGCCCAGCCCTGACATGAAATATAGAAATCAAATATTCATTGTGGACTTTCTGTGTCGTAGATTTAAAAATACATTTTGAAAACTAAACACTCGGACTGCAATTGACTAAACTACACAAATAATCATACTTTAATCATCTTAATCATGATCTGGACTGAACAGACTCTAAAACACGTGAAAAGACATTTAGATCCACAAACTGCATCATTATTAAATCAAAATGCCAAAATAAAATAAAATACACTGTTCAGATTTTCCTCTAAAACACACTTTATTCTCTCAGTTGCCGTATTTCACCTTTATTTGGTTAAAAATCTCAATGTACCAGAGAAATAACAGTAAAATAATGGTTCTGCTCAAGCCTTAAAGGGCCTCCACCCTTATGACAGGTTTTTATTTGCTGTATTAATACTTGTAAATTTTTTAAAAATGTAGTTTTACACCAATCAAGAAACCGTTTGTGGAGAAAAGTTGGAAAATCAGTTGAAAATTACAGGAAGTAAACAAATTGATGACGTCTCAATGTGGGAGACAAAAGTTACGCATAATTTACACAAAAGAAACTACTTTTTTTATTCTTTAAACATTACTTCAACAAAAAAGGCAGTGTGATGTCATCATTTACAACCAGGAAGTAATACATTAAATAAAAATGGCTAAACTGGGGTAAAGTATTGTGGCAAACTTTGAAATATATTTATCTAAACTGCTTTTTCGTGAATGAGTCATCTTACCTGTCAGACACTTTAAAGGAGCTGTGCCTGATTTTAACATTTTTGTGAAAAACAGACCTATCATGTTTCCGTTTTTCTGTGTCTGTGTAAAATGTGTGTTGCCCCAGCACAGATACATCATATAAACTGAAAATGAGACCACAGCGTTTTCTCTGCATCTGTTTACAGAGCGTTTTATTCTACGAGCGGCAGGAAGTGCGCATTAGCATGCTAATGTTTGGTGAAAAGTGTCTCTAAACTCCTGGAGGTGAATATTTATGATGCTGGGACTGAATTAAAGTGAGCGATACATGTGACTGTAACATCCTCTAGTTCTGTTTTTCAGTTTCATAACAGTAAAATCAGACACAGGGCCTTTAATGTCGGTGTTGCTTGTTCTGTTTCATAACAGTAAAATCAGACACAGGGCCTTTAATGTCTGTGTTGCTTGTTCTGCAGGTGCTGGAGCACGCTCACCGCCCGGTCCAGCTGCGCAAAGGCGACTTCTACTCGTACCTGTCGCTCTCGTCCCACGACAGCGACTGTGGCGAAGTCCTGCAGCTTTTAGACGAGAAGAGCGCCTCCCCGACGCCCCACAGCCCCGAGCCGCCGGCCTCAGACACCGGGGTCCTCCACCCGCTGAGCCCCGACATCCGCGACGAGGAGACGCTCTTCCCGGCGTGCACGGAGGAGGTTTACCTGGGCCCCCCGCTCTGCTACAGCCTGGCCCCGCCCACCAGGCAGCGCCGACGCCTCCACAAGCAGCACCCGGAGGCTCCGGGAGCGTCCGGTCTGAGGGCGGACCCCGGGAACCTGAGGGGCCCGAGCCCCAGCTACTACTCTGTGCTGGAGCGAGAGCGAGGCCCGGGGCCCGAGGCCACAGGTCAGTCCCACAGTCACAGTTCAGTTTGGGATGTAACTCCTGGAGAACGCACTCTTCTTTAATTCTTTGGAAGAGTGAGTGGCTCCGCCCCCGACACTCGTCCAGTCGACTCCAAAACGTCCCCTGGATCAGACGTGTTTATTTCTGTGAAACCAAAGCGTTCATCTGTTTTAGAACAAAGTTAAACTTGTCTCACCTCAGAGTCACAGTTTTGTGCTTCACTCTTTGATTCCACAGAAATGTGCGATGTTTTTCTGTCCCTGTGATCTTTTTTGCTTTTCTTTTTTCCTCGTGAGCTCCGTGTTTGTTTCGATGCTGGTGATATCCAGATATTGCAGAAGTAAAATTGTCTCGATTTCGTTGCCGTCATGTTACGATATTAAACACAGCACGTCTACGTGAAAAAAACAACGGTTTAGTCCGCTCCAGTTCTGGTCCAGTCTCCGGTCCAGGTCCAGACAGCGGTCCTGGTCCAGACTCCGGTCCCTGGTCCAGACTCCGGTCCCTGATCCCTGGTCCAGAGCCTGGTCCCTGGTCCTGGTCCAGACTCCGGTCCTTGGTCCAGACTCCGGTCCCTGATCCCGGTCCAGAGCCTGGTCCCTGGTCCAGACCCGGTCCCTGGTCCCTGGTCCAGAGCCTGGTCCCTGGTCCTGGTCCAGACTCCGGTCCCTGGTCCAGACTCCGGTCCCTGATCCCGGTCCAGAGCCTGGTCCCTGGTCCAGACCCGGTCCCTGGTCCCTGGTCCAGAGCCTGGTCCAGACTCCGGTCCCTGGTCCCTGGTCCCTGGTCCCGGTCCAGACCTGGTCCCTGGTCCCGGTCCAGACTCCGTCCCCTGGTCCCGGTCCAGACTCCGGTCCCAGGTCCTTTGTCCAGACTCCGGTCCTGGTCCAGACTCCGGTCCCTGGTCCAGACCTGGTCCCTGGTCCCGGTCCAGACTCCGGTCCCTGGTCCCTGCTTCCGGTCCAGACTCCGGTCCCTGGTCCCAGTCCAGACCTGGTCCCTGGTCCCGGTCCAGACTCCAGTTCCTGGTCCCGGTCCAGACTGGTCCCTGGTCCCGGTCCAGACTCCGGTCCGTGGTCCAGACTCCGGTCCCTGGTCCCAGTCCAGACTCTGGTCTGGTCGGTCAGACCGGTCCCTGGTCCTTTGTCCAGACTCCGGTCCTGGTCCAGACTCCGGTCCCTGGTCCAGACCTGGTCCCTGGTCCCGGTCCAGACTCCGGTCCCTGGTCCCTGCTTCCGGTCCAGACTCCGGTCCCTGGTCCCAGTCCAGACCTGGTCCCTGGTCCCTGGTCCCTGGTCCCTGGTCCCTGGTCCCTGGTCCCTGGTCCCTGGTCCCTGGTCCCTGGTCCCTGGTCCCGGTCCAGACTCCAGTCCCTGGTCCCGGTCCAGACTGGTCCCTGGTCCCGGTCCAGACTGGTCCCTGGTCCCGGTCCGTGGTCCAGACTCCGGTCCCTGGTCCCAGTCCAGACTCTGGTCCTGGTCCCGGTCCAGACCCGGTCCCTGGTCCCGGTCCAGACTGGTCCCTGGTCCCGGTCCAGACTCCAGTCCGTGGTCCCTGGTCCGTGGTCCCTGGTCCCGGTCCCGGGTCAGTCTGACACTCTTATCTAAATCCCCTCAGAGGAAACTACAGCTAAAGACCCAAAATGGCCGCCTTAAAGACCCGATAGAACTCAGACCCAAATTAATCCTCAAATAAACCTGATTATTCTCAGATCAGACTCAGATAAAAGAAACGCAGAGAGAAGAGCAGCTCAGACACCTTCTCTCCCCCTCTCCCCCGCCCTCCCCCCTTCTCTCTCTCCCCCTTTTTTTCTCTCGTTGTTAGTTTGTTTATTTGAGTGATTTATTCTCTGTAAACCTCCCCTGTTTGTCTTTACTCAGAGATTAGTTTGGAACCAATTAAACTCGGCTTTGAATCAGAAAAAGACAGAATTTCATGTTTTTCATTCACAACTTTTCACCGACAAAAATCTAATGTTGAACTCTGCAGCGAAAGTGAAGGAGGTACAGGATTTTATTATATTTTATTACATACAAACTCGATGTAAGAAAACGATTTATTCAAAGTAAAAACTATTCAAATTAGGTTTATTTGAGTTCATTAATGTGTCTTTTTTGCAGTGTATTTACTCTTCTCTTTCGTCTCCTTCCTTCCTTCCTTCCCCATTTCCTTCCTTGTTTCCTTGCTCCTTTATTTCCTTTCCTTGTCTTGTTCCTTCATTGTTTCCTTCTTGTGTCCTTCCTTTTTACTTTGTTTCCTTCTTCGTTTCCCACCTCGTTTCCTTCCTTGTTTCCTTCCTTCCTTGTTTCCTTCTTTCCCTGTTTCCTTCCTTGTGTCCTTCCTTGTTTCCTTCCTCGTTTCCTCCCTTGTTTCCCTCCTTTTTTCCTTCCTTGTGTCCTTCCTTGTGTCCTTCCTTGTTTCCTTCCTCGTATCCTTCCTCGTTTCCCTCCTCGTTTCCTTCCTCGTTTCCTTCCTCATTTCCTTCCTTGTTTCCTTCCCTGTTTCCTTCCTTGTGTCCTTCCTTGTTTCCTTCCTCGTTTCCTCCCTTGTTTCCTTCCTTGTGTCCTTCCTTGTTTTCTTCCTCGTATCCTTCCTCGTTTCCTTCCTCGTATCCTTCCTCGTTTCTCTCCTTGTTTCCTTCCTCATTTCCTTCCTTGTTTTCTTCCCTGTTTCCTTCCTTGTGTCCTTCCTTTTTTCCTTCCTTGTTTCCTTTCTTGTTTCCTTCCCTGTTTCCTTCCTCGTGTCCTTCCTCGTTTCCCTCCTCGTTTCCTTCCTTGTGTCCTTCCTTCCTCGTTTCCTTCCTTGTGTCCTTCCTTCCTTGTTTCCCTCCTCGTTTCCTTCCTCGTGTCCTTCCTTCCTGGTTCAGGAAGCTGTCAATCACCTCGTCCGTTCTCTGTGTGGGCGGAGTCAGAGGAGTGACTCAGTGAAGGTGAGTCACATTTCATTTTCACAAAAAGGTAATTGTCCGTCGTTTCTGTGGCAGCGCCGTCTTATTTTACCTCCTAAACTCCACTTCGGCGTCACACTTTTATGGAACGTGTCACTTTTGTTATTTATGTCTCACTCACTTTTCAGCCAAATAAAGGTTGAAATATGAGACTGAAGGCTTCGGCAAAGAAAATATTTATGAATAAAGTGTATTATTAATAAAAATCTGCTATTATCGATTCTTTTTGGACGTTTTGATGTGTTAATGTCACGGTCTTTGTTATAAAAGGTCTGTGACACGTGTTTTAGAGTCGGTTTGGTTCAGTTAACAATGAGTCGATCATCAGTTTTTATGGAAAGTGTCTTGCTTAAGGACATGGCTGGGATTGAACCTCCGCCTGTTCTGGCTATGATGCAGTTTTATGCTTTATGAGCTTGTTTTTTAGGCCAGAATCAGACTTTTTAGGTTTAATGCTCTCTCTGTCTCTCTCTCTGTCTCTGTGTCTCTCGCTGTGTCTCTGTCTCTCCTTCTCTCTCTCTTTCTGTGTCTTTCCGTCTCTTTCTCTCCATCTCTCTTTCTCTGTCTCTCTCTCTCTGTGTCTCTGTCTCTCCTTCTCTCTCTCTTTCTGTGTCTTTCCGTCTCTTTCTCTCCATCTCTCTTTCTCTGTCTCTCTCTCTCTGTGTCTCTGTCTCTCTCCGTCTCTCTTTGTCTCTCTCTCTCTCCGTCTCTCCGTGTCTCTCTCTCTGTCTCTCTCTCCCTCTCTCTGTCTCTCCCTCTCTCTCTCTCTGTCTCTTTCCGTCTCTCTCTCTGTCTCTCTCTCTCTCTCTCACAGAATTGAGTCTGTTTGTTCTTCAAAAGCACAAATAAAAAATTACACAAAAATTCATAAAAATTCAATCAGACTTTTACATGGGTTCTACTTGGAGTTTTTACTTTATTTCTCGTCTTAATTAGAGGAATTGTCAAACCCCAAGAAAAACTCAACAAAATGTCATCTCTCACCATCGACTCTCGTGTTTTTGCCACTTTTGCCAAAAAATCAGAACGTTGTGACATAAACTGTTGATTCTTTTTGAGCTATAAACAGCTTTTATGACGTCCTGATGATGATTGAGAAACAAAATACACATAAACGATCATTTCTAACGACCCGGTCTGTGTTTGTCGTCCTCCAGTTTTCAGCTCCAGGCTCAGGGGCCGCCGCCGGACTCGCTGCCCGCTGAAGAGGCCTCGCTCCTGGGCTGCGTCTGAGCGGACTCTCCCTCTTCTCCTGGAGCTTCTCACGCCGCACTTAAACCGGACTCAGACTTTAAACGTTCAAAACCCGACACCATTTTGACAGAAAGAGCGCGGGGAAGAACGAAGACGATAAAACTAACGACGTAGTGACGCGTTTATAGTCAATTAATATCATAAAAGTACAATTATCTCACAATATCTTCTCAAATGTGCGCCAAAACCAAAACAGACAAATCAATTTTCATTATTTTGAACTCATTTTCAACCAGTATTACTTAATTTATTCAGATTTATTTGTTAATTATACCACTTTTATGTAGAAGTTTGTGATTTGAGACACAAATGGTAAAAACGAAATGGACGTTTTATTTTTTACAGCTTTTTCTATAGTTTTTTTAAATTTATTTGAGCGATAGTTTAAGACCGAAATGTGGTGCTGCGATTGTGGTTGAGTCGCTTTTTGTTGTTATTTATCTTAATATATGCAATTTTAGGTTTTCGAATTTAGGATATTTAACTGTTTAATGATTTTTATACTTTTAATTATAGTTTTTTATGAATTTGAAGAGACGTTGGACAAGTTTATGCCGTTGTGAGGGAAAAGGCCAAAAAATTCTTTGTGCAGTTCATGACGTTTTTGTTTGATTTTTATCTCTCAAGTTGCTGAATTAGAAAAAACTCACCAAAATAATGTTTCAGTGAGTTTCTGCACATTTCTTCAAATACAGCTACTTTTTTGAGAATCGAAAACAGCCAACATTGAAAAACAGGCAAAATTATAAATACAAACATGTTATTTCTAGAACACGTTATTTCTAGGTCTAGAACACATTTATGAAAACGTACCTCCATTAAAAAAATACATTTAATTTAAAGCTAAATCGTTGAAAATTTAAATACATTTTCAACTAAAATTGAACAATAATTGTGTAATTTAAAGGTCCTTTTGTGCTGTGTTTGGGCTTTTCTCTGGTTCACTTAAAATTAGGCTTAAAACAATAGCAGCTTAAAGTTGAGAGTTATGTTTGTTTAGACGGTTCACCTGATGACATCACAAGGTGGTCAGTTCAGCATAATAGAAGCACTTTAAAGGGGCTGTACCTGATTTTTTTCTCTTGTTTTTTTAAGGAAATAAAGTGACATTTGTTTTGATATGTTTTAAAAGCATCTATTCAGGTGAAATGGAAATGCTGGAGAAGCAGGAAGTGCACTGTTAGCATGCTAATGTTTGTTAGCTTGATCGTGACAAAAAAAGTCTGTCTTCTGAAAGTTGTGAAAAGCGATTTTAAACTCGTCACGATGAATAATTAAGATACTCAGAAATAAAAATAAAAGATAAAAATCAGGTACAGCACCTTTAACGTTACACTGCAAAAAATGAACTTCTAGTCGAGTTTAAACGCCTTGATTTCAGGATATTAATCTTAATTTAAAACATTTTGACGAGTTAAGATTAGTTATGATGGAACTGGATTATTTGACTGGTTTTAAACTGTTTCTGATTGTTTCAAGACATTATTTCTTACTTCAAGCCAAATTATCTTTACTTAACACATTTATTTTTCTTATTTTAAGATAAATTGTCACACGATCCGTTAGAAATACCTTGAAACCAGTGAAATATTTTGCATCACATCAGCAATTAAATCTCAGTGAGTCAGAACTGCTCAAATCCAAATAAAAATGATAAATTCAAGTCATTTTATGTTTCGTACATTTTTTGCTGTGTAGCGCTATAATTCCAATTAGCTAAAAACAAAACAAAACAGGGTTATTTTGGAGAAATTTAGCCATTTAACATGTTTGGTATTTTGTTTCTTTTTGTCGTTTCTTTAAACAAAATAAGACCAATAAATTAAACAGTTTTATTTAAGTCTATAGCTCTAATAATGACTCAAAAACTAAATCTATGCGATAAAGTTAAAACCTCTGCTGATATAAGCGCTACTTACATGTGATTATCAAAAGTAAAGTGTAAAGAAAGAGTTTATTGAGCGAAAATGAACAAAATCAGGTTGAGATCCTTGTCTTTAAAGGCTTTATGACGTTTCCTGCTGCTGCTCGTGTCACTGTGCTCACGCTCCAAACTCAAACCAGGATTCTGTCACAAAAACTTAAACTTGTCAAAAATAAGTTTCCTGCGCAACTTTGATTTGAAAAACTCATTTGAATCGCAAACGACGAGACTTTTGACCAATTTACCCGGCGAAACGCTCACTTTAACGCTTCAAAACGCTGATAAAATGTTTGAAAATGTCCAAAAATATCTATCAATTCATCCGAGAAAATTGTAATTAAGTCGTTTTCAACTAAATTTTGTCTGATTTTGTCTCGAATCTATGCAACACGACCAAAGTTGACGCTGAACCTGTGCGTGTTGTTCCTTCTCATCCTCATGTGTTCATTTATTATCGATTTTTCTTCCGTGAAATCCCAAATGTTTCGCGTTGGGAGCACTTCGGACGTAAAGGGTTAAAAAGCGTGCCTTGATCCTGTTTTTCGGCGGCGTTTTCGCGGCGTTCGTTTGACGGTTTTCCGCAGACGGGCGCGGTTCGCCGAAGTGTAGATACAAACGAACTCGGGAAATGCTTGTTGTTTGTCGTATGTGAACGTGGCGTGGAATATTATTGTTATTTATTACAAATTTAGAGCAAAAAAAAAAAGAGCTTGATGCATGAATCCTGCTGCAAACGATGTACAACCAACTCTTCAATAAATTTAAACCAAAAAAGACGTGTGTTCAGTGTCTGTGGAGTTTGTTTTTGTCAGTTTTCTGTCTCAATATTTAAACTTTCACCTGGAGAGTGTGTCAGACCTGATCATTTTTAACCAAATAAAGGTTGAAATAGGGGACTAAAGGCTTCTAGATAGAGATGATTTATGAATGAAGTGTATTATTAATGAAAATCAGAAATTATGTTCTATTTTTTAACATTTTGATGTAATAATGTTGCTGTTTTTGTTCTAAAAAGTCTTCGGGATGTGTTTTAGAGTCTGTTTAGTTCAGTTAATTATGATTATTAGAGTTAAGTTAGTCCTAGACCTGGTTCTGTCCATTTTTCAGATTCAAATGTCTCAAATATGTGACATTTTAGTAAAAAACACATCAAATGTTTTATTTCTAAATGAAAACATGACATGAACATTCATTTTCTTAAAAGTATGTGACACACCAGGAGCTTTAGATTGTTTCCTGTTCATCGGAAACTTAAGTCTGAATTATTTAGTTTATTCATTTGGTCCTGGTCCTGGTCTGGTCTGGTCTGGTCTGGTCTGGTCTGGTCCAGGTCTGGTCCTGGTCCTGGTCTGGTCCTGGTCTGGTCTGGTCCTGGTCTGGTCTGGTCTGGTCTGGTCTGGTCCAGGTCTGGTCCTGGTCCTGGTCTGGTCCTGGTCTGGTCTGGTCCTGGTTCTGGTCTGGTCCTGGTCTGGTCTGGTCTGGTCTGGTCTGGTCTGGTCCTGGTTCTGGTCTGGTCCTGGTCCTGGTTCTGGTCTGGTCTGGTCCTGGTCCTGGTCCTGGTCCTGGTCCGGTCCTGGTCTGGTCCAGATCTGGTCCGGTCTGGTCTGGTCTGGTCCTGGTTCTGGTCTGGTCCTGGTCTGGTCTGGTCTGGTTCTGGTCTGGTCCTGGTCTGGTCCTGGTCCTGGTCCTGGTCCTGGTCCTGGTCCGGTCCTGGTCTGGTCCAGATCTGGTCCGGTCTGGTCTGGTCTGGTCCTGGTACTGGTCCTGGTCTGATCCTGGTCCTGGACCCTGGTCTGGTGCAGGTCTGGTCCTGGTCCTGGTCTGGTCCTGGTCTGGTCCTGGTCCTGGTCCTGGTCCTGGACCTGGACCTGGTCCTGGTCCTGGTCGGTGCCTCCACAGAAAGACTCTTCGCCGACTGAGAATCAAACCCACAACCTCCTGTCACTGCAAACCTCTGTGTTCCGAGTCAAGACCGAGTGTTCAGGTCAGAGGAGGCCAGTCCAAGTCAAGTCCGAGTCAGGTCCAAGTGGGGTCCAAGTAAAGTCTGTCAAATCCAAATCAAATCCAGTCAAGTCAAGTCTCAGTCAAGTCCAAGTCAAGTCCAAGTCAGAGTTGAGTCCAAGTCAGATCTAAGTCAAGGTCAAGTCCAAGTCGAGTCCAAATCAAATCCGTGTCGAGTCCAAGTTGAGTCCAAGCAAAGTCCGTGTCAAGTACAAATCTTGTCCAAGTTGAGTCCAAGCAAAGTCCGTGTCAAGTACAAATCTTGTCCAAGTCGAGTCCAAATCAGGTCTAAGCAGAGTCCAAGTGAAGTCCAAGTCGATTCCAAGTCTAGTCCATGTCAAGTCCAATTCCAGTCCAAGTCTGGTCCAAATAAAGTCCAAGCCAAGTCCAAATCAAGTTCATGTCAAGTCCGTGTCAAGGTCAGGTCCAAGTCGAGTCCAAGTCAGGTCCAAGTAGAGTTGAGTCCAATTAAAGTCCATGATGTGTCCAAGTCATGTCCAAGTCAAGTCCAAGTTGAGTGTGAGTAAAGTCTGTGTCAAATCCAAATCAAGTCCAAGTGTGAGTAAAGTCCGTGTCAAGTCTCAGTCGAGTCTGAGTCAAGCCAAGTAAGGTCCGGTCCAAGTTGAGTCCAAGCAAAGTTCAAATTAGGTCCGTGTCAAGTACAAATCATGTCCAGGGTAAGTCCAAGTCAAGGTCCGGTCCAAGTCGAGTCCAAATCAGGTCCAAGCAGAGTCCAGTTCGAGTCCGAGTAAAGTCCAAGTGGATTCTAAGCCCAGTCCATGTCAAGTCCAAGTCGAGTCCAAGTCGTGTCCAAGTCAAGTCCAAGTTGAGTCTGAGTCAAGTCTGGGTCAAGTCCAAATCAAGTTCAAGTCAGGTCCAAGTCAAGTCTGAGTCAAGTTCAAGTCAAGGTCAAGTCCAAGTCGAGTCCATGCTGAGTAGAAGCTGTGTCCAAGCCGAGTCCAATTCAAGTCCAAGTTAAGTCATTGTCCAGTCCAAGTCAAGGTGTGGTCCAAGATGAGTCCAATTTGCATCCAAGTCAGGTTTAAGTCGAGTCCAAGTCGATCCAAGTCCAATTGAGTCCAAGTCAAGCCTGTGTCAAATCCAAATCATCCAAGTCCAAGCCAAGTCCAAATCAAGTCCGAGTCAAGGTCAGGTTCAAATCGAGTCCAAATCAAATCCATGTCAAGTCTAAATCAAGTCCAAGTTGAGTCCAAGCAAAGTCCAAATCAAGTCCGTGTCAAGTGCAAATCATGTCCAAGTCGAGTCCAGGTGAAGTCCAGGTCAGAGCAAAGTCAAGTCCTAATCAGGTCCAAGCAGAGTTGAGTCCAAGCAGAGTCCAGTTCGAGTCCAAGTAAAGTCCAAGTTGATTCCAATCAAGTCCAAGCCAAGTCCAAATCAAGTCCGTGTCAAGTATAAATCATGTCCAGGTCAAGTCCAAGTCAAGGTCAGGTCCAAGTAGAGTCCAAATTGAGTCCTAATTGAGTCCAATTCGAGTCCAAGTAAAGTCCTAGTCTGGTCTGAGCCAAGTCCAGTCCAAGTCTCAGCTTTAGTTTCAGGTCTTTCTATAAAACAACGGAACAGAAGCTGATGTTTTTGTTTAAAGTCGATGCTCCTCCTCGACTCGACCTTCAGCTGGAACTGATCCTCCAAATCAAGACATCATTTACAAATGAACCACATCTTTGGACAAATATTTACTTCACTTAAATTATGGACATGTTTTTATGACTCGTCACGCCGTCCAACTTTAAATGACATGCTCTGAATCCGGTTTGTTTTAAACCCGTAATTACTGCCCGTGTTTTTCTCAGACATGAACGAAAACAAAGGAGTCGTGGCCTCATCGCTTCAATCTGTGTCCGATTTACTCCCAGGGGCCGGCCCCTAATCAGCCACAGCAATTTAAATACAAATAATCTGTGGTTATTATCATCTGTGAACAAACCAGAGACAAGAGGGGAATATAAACGGCACAGACACGTCCAGGTGAAGCCAAGACGAGCTAACGCCAGCGGAGGACGAGAAAACGAGACGACAAGCAGCCGGAAAAGAATCAAGAGAACGAGACGATAAGCAAACGGAAAAGAATCAAGACGAGAGAAAACGAGACGACAAGAAAACGGAAAAGAATCAAGACGAGAGAAAACGAGACGACAAGCAAACGGAAAAGAATCAAGAGAACGAGACGACAAGCAGCCGGAAAAGAATCAAGACGAGAGAAAACGAGACGACAAGCAAACAGAAAAGAATCAAGAGAACGAGACGACAAGCAAACGGAAAAGAATCAAGATGTGAGAAAACGAGACGACAAGCAGACGGAAAAGAATCAAGACGAGAGAAAACGAGACGACAAGCAAACGGAAAAGAATCAAGAGAACGAGACGATAAGCAAACGGAAAAGAATCAAGACGAGAGAAAACGAGACGACAAGCAAACGGAAAAGAATCAAGAGAACGAGACGACAAGCAAACAGAAAAGAATCAAGATGTGAGAAAACGAGACGACAAGCAAATGGAACGGAAAACAATCAAGACGAGAGAAAACGAGATGACGGAATGGAAAAGAATCAAGACAAGAGAAAACGAGACGACGGAACGCAAAAGAATCAAGACGAGAGAAAACGAGACAACGGAACGGAAAAGAATCAAGACAAGAGAAAATGAGACAAAAGCAATGGAAAAGAATCAAGAGAACGAGACGACAAGCAAACAGAACGGAAAAGAATCAAGACGAGAGAAAACAAGATGACGGAATGGAAAAGAATCAAGACGAGAGAAAACGAGACGACGGAACGGAAAAGAATCAAGATGAGAGAAAACAAGATGATGGAATGGAAAAGAATCAAGACGAGAGAAAACGAGACGACAGAACGGAAAAGAATCAAGACGAGAGAAAACGAGACGACAGCAACGGAAAAGAATCAAGACGAGAGAAAAACGAGACGACGGAACGGAAAAGAATCAAGACGAGAGAAAACGAGACGAGAGAAAACGAGACGACAGCAAACGGAAAAGAATCAAGTCTCTCCAAACGACAAACAAAAACACTAAAATGCAAGCAATAAAAATGTGACAAAGTGCAATAAAACTAACAGCAACAGGAAAAAATGACAGCACACACATTAAAAAGTGATAAAACGCGACCTGCAAGTTGTTTTAGTTGCGTTTTTGTCCTTTTTAGTTGTGTTTTTTGTCGTTTATAGTTGCTTTTTGGTCACTTTGAACCACGTCTCAGACACAAACTTGGAATTACTTAAACGTCTTTTTGTGAATCGCTGACATTGAACTCAGATTAAAAAGCATCATTCATCGTGTTTGGACGCTTTTAATCCCGTTTTTTGTTGCTTTCAGTTACATTTCTGTCATTTTTAGTAACGTTTTTGCAGCTTTGAGTGGTGTTTTTGTCGCTTTTAGTTGTTTTATTTGCCGTCTTTGCTGTGTTTTGTCTTTTTTAATTGTGTGTTTCTCTTTTAGTAACTTTTGTGTTGTATTTAGTTGTTTTAGTTTTTGCGTTTTTGTCATCTTTAGTTGCGTTTTTGTCACTTTTAACCACACAGCCAAAAACTCAGAATTGCTAAACGTCTTTTTGTGAATGGCTGACGTTGATTTCAGGATTAAAAAGTATCATTCGTTCCATCTTTATTAAGGAAAAAAAAAGGGAAAGAAAAATAAATAAAAAGGGAAAAAGGTGGTCTTTAGTCTCCTTTTACCTAAAAACAGAAGCGCCAGGTTCTCACAATCATGACATACGTTTTAGAACAGCAGGGGGCGCATGACACCGCCCTGCAGAACCCCATTTCGATGTGATTCACGGGTCAGAGTTAAACACGAGTTACCTTTGAACGCCTCACACGTCCAGACTCCTCTGACATTTGCTCTCGTTGCCGTCTCGTTTACTTTCCTGTTTTTTTATCTTAATTGTGACCCGCTGAGAACGTCGTGGCGCGCTCAGATCCTGACAGAGCGCCGCGCCTCGATACGCTCGACCTTTAGCTTCACGTTTTAACGACAGAAGCCAGACTAATTGTGAATAAATTGTGTTTGTTTTGATTTTATTTGACTTTTGTTTGAGACTGTGACAACGGGACAAGCCGCCGTGACAGAAAAATCAGAAAAAATACGCTTTTTGGAATAATTTTGTGACCAGTTTTGAACAATTAACACCTGAAAGGCCTTTGTTTCTACTGTGAGTGAACATTAAAGCAGTGCTTGAATGTCCCAGCCCTGACTTGAACGCAGCACAGTCCGACACAGGTCCTTGAAAGCAGCACGTTACAGTCAGGCTTAGGTCCCTGAACGCAGCACGTTACAGTCTGACACAGGTCCTTGAAAGCAGCACATTACTGTCAGGCTTAGGTCCCTGAACGCAGCACGTTACAGTCCGACACAGGTCCCTGAACGCAGCACATTACAGTCTGACACAGGTCCCTGAACGCAGCACGTTACAGTCCGACACAGGTCCCTGAACGCAGCACGTTACAGTCTGACACAGGTCTTTGAAAGCAGCACGTTACAGTCCGACACAGGTCCTTGAAAGCAGCACGTTACAGTCCAACACAGGTCCTTGAACGCAGCACGTTACAGTCCGACACAGGTCCCTGAACGCAGCATGACACAGATCCCTGAACGCAGCACGTTACAGTCTGACACAGGTCCCTGAACGCAACATATCACAGTCCGACACAGGTCCCTGAACGCAGCATGCTACAGGTCCCTGGACGCGGCACGTCACAGGTCCCTGAACGCGGCACGTCACAGGTCCCTGAACGCGGCACGTCACAGGTCCCTGAACGCAGCACGTCACAGGTCCCTGAATGCAGCACGTTACAGTCCGACAAAGGTCCCTGAACGCAGCACGTTACAGTCCGACACAGGTCCCTGAACGCAGCACGTTACAGTCCGACACAGGTCCCTGAACGCAGCACGTTACAGTCCGACACAGGTCCCTGAACGCGGCACGTCACGGGTCCCTGAACGCGGCACGTCACAGGTCCCTGAACGCAGCACGTCACAGGTCCCTGAATGCAGCACGTTACAGTCCGACAAAGGTCCCTGAACTCTACCATTATTATTATTATTATTATTATTATTATTATTATAGAAAGAGAAACCACCAGACACAGAGAGAACATTCAAACTTGAATTATCAGTTTCCGTGACATTTTCTAACGCAGTCCAGTCTAAAGTTTCATTATTACAAACTGATCTTCGCCTGTTAATGTCTTTTTTATTCTTTAAACAAAGCGTTCTGCTGAAGTAAACACTCATTTGTATTTGATGGATAGTTTCTTTTCCCTCGAAGCGTCGCCTCCTCCTCTTTTCGTTTAATAATCTTCTGTTCCTCGATCTTCGACCTGAAATGGTTTTGTCCTGATGAAGTGTGAGCCGTTTGAGTTTGACTCTGATCTCAGACGTCAAAACGGCTCAGAAAAGCATTAGATCAGAATAAAATCATGAGTTTAAAGCCGCCATAACTGAAGAACGAGAGAGAGAAAAGAAAGAGGGAGAGAAAAAAGAGAGAGAAACAGAGGAAAGAGAGAGACAGGAGAGAGAAGAGAGAGAAACACAGAGGAAAGAAAGAGAGAGAGAGAGAAAAGAGAGGGAGCGAGAGAAGAGAGAGACACAGAGGAAAGAGAGAGAAGAGAGAGACGCAGAGAAAAGAGAGAGACAGGAGAGAGAAGAGAGAAAAGAAAGAGAGAAAAGAGAGAGACACAGGAAAGAAAGAGAAGAGAGAGAGAGGAGAGAGAAACAGAAAACAAAGAGAGAGAAAAGGGAGAGAGAAGAGAGAAAAGAGAGAGCGACAGAGAAAAGAAAAAGAGAGACACAGAGAAAAGAAAGAGAGGAGAGAGAAGAAAGAAAAGAGAGAGAGGGAAGAAAATCAGACAAAATGGGACTAAATGAGGACTAAACCTGCACAGACGTGACATGGAGGCCACTTGATTGGACGTGAGTCTGGGCCCTGGTTTAGTCCAGGTTTAGATCTGGTTTAGTCCTCCTTTAGACCTGGTTTAGTCCTTCTTTAGACCTGCTTTGGACCCAGTTTAGCCCTGGTTTAGTCCTGGTTTAGTCCTGATTTAGTCCTGGTTTAGTCCTGGTTTTGTCTTGATTTAGTCCTGGTTTAGTCCTGGTTTAGTCCTGGTTTAGGCCAGGTTTAGTCCTGGTTTAGTCCTGGTTTAGGCCAGGTTTAGTCCTGGTTTAGACCCTAGTTTAGTCCTGGTTTAGTCCTGGTTTAGTCCTGGTTTGGTCCAGGTTTAGTCCTGGTTTAGGCCAGGTTTAGTCCAGGTTTAGGCCAGGTTTAGTCCTGGTTTGGTCCAGGTTTAGTCCTGGTTTAGGCCAGGTTTAGTCCTGGTTTGGTCCAGGTTTAGTCCTGGTTTAGGCCAGGTTTAGTCCTGGTTTGGTCCAGGTTTAGTCCTGGTTTAGTCTTATTATTTGTTGTAATTGTCGTGTTATTTGTTAAATCCTGATCTTTTCTGAAGGGATTCTTTGATGTAAAAGTCGTGTCTCGTTTGTCTCTCGTTTCTCTCTCGTTCGTCTCTTATTCGTCTCTCGTTTCTCTCTCGTTCGTCTCTTGTTCGTCTCTCTTTTGTCTCTCGTTCGTCTCTCGTTTGTCTCTTATCCGTCTCTTGTTCGTCTCTCGTTCCTCTCTCATTCGTCTCTCTTTCGTTTCTCTTTTGTCTCTTGTTCGTCTCGTTTGTCTCTCGTTCGTCTCTCTTTTGTCTCTTGTCTGTCTCTTCTTCGTCTCTCGTTTGTCTCTTGTCCGTGTCTTGTTCGTCTCTCGTTCATCTCTCCTTTGTTTCTCGTTTGTCTCTCGTTCGTCTCTCTTTTGTCTCTTGTCTGTCTCTTCTTCGTCTCTCGTTTGTCTCTTGTCCGTGTCTTGTTCGTCTCTCGTTCATCTCTCCTTTGTTTCTCGTTTGTCTCTCGTTCGTCTCTCTTTTGTCTCTTGTTCGTTTCTTGTTCCTCTCTCGTTTGTCTCTTCTTTGTCTCTCGTTCCTCTCTCGTCCGTGTCTTGATCCAGTCGTTCTCAGATAAATTAAAACCCTAAAGTCTTTAATTCGTTTCCCGTCTCTTTCCGACAGAATATTCCCGTCACACGTTTGTCAGAATTCTGAGTTTAATTCCCGAGAACAGTTCATTCATCATCTGCTCTGCGTCGCTCGCCGCGTTTGGCTTTTCATTATGACCTCTGACCCCCGCGGCCCACTGTCAGCTGACCCCATCCATCACCACGGCGACGGGAGACGACGAGGGGGCGGGACAGAGGCGGCACGGAGCCACGCCATTGGACGAGGGACGTGTCACAGGTGAAATGAACGTTTAATGAGCAAAAGTCTGTGGGAGGAAGAGTTTGACGGTGAGAAGAGGAAATAAAGTGTCATAAATGTTCAGCCGCACCACGAGGAGGTCGCAGGTTTGAATCCCGAGTCTGCATGTTCTCTCTGTGAACAGCTGATGTCACTCAAACAGACGGGTGTTCTTAAGAAATACAAGCTATCGTGTCTGAATTGGTTTTGTTTACAGTCTCTGAAAGCTAATGCTAACATTTATCTATAAAAACAACCCGATATAAAAGAAATACCACCTGATTGTGTTTATTTATTGATTACATCGGTTTGTTGTTTGAATTTGTTTTATTTTTATATTTATTCTGCCTCCAAATTAGCATTAGCGTTAGCATTGACCCACAGACGGCTCCATTTATCTCCAGTGTCTGAGGTGTGTGTTTGTCTCATGTGAAGTGTAACATATGACACGTGTGTGACATGTGTGTGTTTAGTGTTGTTTCTGCACTTTACTCTGTGTTGTGTGTGTCTTGTGTGTGTGTTTATTGTGTCTGTTGTGTGTCCACTGTGTGTGTTGTGTGTGTTTAGTGTGTTGTGTGTGTGTTGTGTTGCGTGTGTTGTGTGTGTTAGGTGTTGGTTGTGAGTGTTGTGTGTGTAATGTGTTGTGTCTTGTGTGTGTTGTGGGTGTGTGTTGTGTTGTGTGTGTGTGTTGTGTGGGTGTGTGTTGTGTTGTGTGTGTGTGTGTGTGTTTAGTGTGTGTTGTGTGTCTTGCGTGTGTGTGTATGTGTGTATGTATGTGTGTGTATGTGTATGTGTGTGTGTGTGTGTGTATGTGTGCATATGCGTGTGTATGTGTGTGTGTGTGTCTGTGTGTGTGTGTGTGTTTAGTGTGTGTTGTGTGTCTTGCGTGTGTGTGTATGTGTGTATGTATGTGTGTGTATGTGTATGTGTGTGTGTGTGTGTGTGTATGTGTGCATATGCGTGTGTGTGTGTGTGTATGTGTGCATATGCGTGTGTATGTGTGTGTGTGTGTCTGTGTGTGTGTGTGTGTATTGTGTGTTTATTGTGTGTCGGTTGTGTGTGTGTGTGTGTGTGTGTGTGTTTGTTGTGTGTGTGTTGTGTGTTTGTTGTGTGTAGTTGTGACCAGGTAAAGCTCAGACAGAATGAGGACAGACGCCTTCTGTTCCCTCGGGACAAACTGGAATCATCTGAATAATAACAACTTATGAATATGCAACACATCAGCAACAAAAGCCCCGCTACAGGACCAGGACCAGGACCAGGACAGGACCAGGACCAGGACCAGGACCAGGACCAGGACTAGACCAGGACCAGGACCAGGACTAGACCAGGACCAGGACTAGGACTAGACCAGGACCAGGACCAGGACTAGGAACAGGACCAGGACCAGGACAGGACCAGACTACACCAGGACTACACCAGGACTACACCAGGACCAGACCAGGACCAGACCAGGATTAGACCAGGACCAGGACCAGACTACACCAGGACTACATCAGGACCAGACCAGGACTAGACCGGGACCAGGACCAGACCGGGACCAGACCAGGACCAGGATTAGACCAGGACTGGAACAGGACTTTATGAATATGCATCAGATCAACCTCAAAAGCCCCAATATTCAGACCAGGACTAGGACCAGGATTTGGACTAGGACTAAACCAGGACTGGATTGTAGACAACGACTGGACAAAGACGAGACCAGGGTTTAGGCCGGACTACAGACCAGGACTCGAACCGGGCTCTGAGAGGATCAGGATCCAAGAAACAGCCCAGACGCTTCAAAAAGGAGCGACACTTTTGTCCTGAGGCCTGTCACTCTCCTCAAACCACCCTGGATCTGAGCCGACCCGCTGAGTCCTCCTGTAGACCTGCTCTGAGTCTGAGTTTTTCTGTTGTTGTTCTAATTAAAGGCTCTGTGCTTGAATTGCAGCAGGGGAAGATTAAAGTTGATGTTGATTAAGACACAGATGCCAGGTTTAGAGAAAAAACACCACTTTTGTGCTAATTGTGCTCTACAGTTAAACCTGCTTTGCTTAGAAAATATTTTAGAGCCAATCATCAGCTAAATTTTTAATCTTTTTTTAATCAGAACCACAAATATCTGGAAAAACTCTCAGATTTTCTTTAGTTTATCACCGATACTGGAACTCTCTATCGCCCATCACAACCTTAAAGGAGCCACATCCTGCAAAATCAACGCGAATGAGCTTTTAATCTCGTTACGACACTGTTTCCTCCTCATTATTTTAGTCAAAGGTGTATTTTGATTGATTCCTGCAGGTTTGAGTTAATCCTGTTAATACTATTGAGTGCTCAGAAAAGTCGTATCTCACCTACCCCCTATCCCCGCCCACATCCTGCACTTATTTGTGATAGTCTGAAAAATTAAGCCTCTATAAGTGAAACATGTAGTGTTCAAAAATGTCACGTAAATGTCAATCTGCTGCTTGTTACAGCGAAATGTCACTATGAAGAGGCAGGGCTTATTACTATGAAGAGGCGGGGCTTATCAATGATGCGCTTTTGAACAGGAAGTAAATTAAACAGTTTGTATTATTAAGCAGCTTTAAACCAATAGTTTAAAGGGCCTCTGAGTCAGAAAAGTACTGTTAAGATAAATATATTTCAAAGTTTGCTAAAATACTCTACAAATTGTATTACAATATAGCAGGTTTTTTTTAGGTTTTTTATTTAACTTCCTGATTGTAAATGATGACATCACACTGGGAAATTCCTAAGCGATCATCCTGTACTCACTAATGTAACTGATTTTTTTTAATTTGACAAATACACATACAAGAGAACACCTTTAATTAACCTTGAATTAATGTTTCAAGGGTCGAAAAAGTAGTTTATTTTGTGTAAATTATGCATAACCTTTCTCTCCCCTGTGTGATGTCATCAACTTGTTTGCTTCCTGTAACTTTCTACAGATTTTTCCAATTCTCTCCACAAACAGCAACTCGATTGGAATAAAACTATCATTTATATTACAAGTATTAATAATACACCAAAGAAAACACAAAATTAGAAAGTGATTAAAAAAAAAGTGTCATATGCACTTTAAAATGAACATAATGTAAAATAACGATCTGCTTATGTTGACGTTTAACACTAAATACTAGGGCTGAAGTCGACTAAAGACCTGCCCTGTCGACTAAAGGGGGTGTGGCTAAAATATCTAAACTATGACCAACTCAAACTGCACTCAAAAGAACAACTGCTCAGGGATTTATGCAAAAACAGCAGAAAAGGACCAGGAAACAGTGTTGGAGTCCAAAATCTTCATCTCACTCACTCCATCTTCTCTTCTCTGCTGTTTATTCCACATAAATCTCTACTACTCCTCCACTAAAGCTCTACTAAACACCTGGACAAAAGTGTGATACGTCTCCTTTAAAGTGGCGGTGGTTGCCGTGGTAACCCGAGTGTGGGTTTAATGCGGTGTAGGTTCCAGCGGACCCTCCGGACCCTCAGACTCTGCTGCTGTCCGCTCCACTTTGCTCCATTAGTGCAGAGGCAGCGCTTCATTATCCACTGGGTTTGTGTGTCCTGGAGGAGGAGGCGCCCCAGAGCCGGCGTGTAGGGCCCCTGAGTGTGTGGGGCCAGAGCGTGTGGGGCCCCTGAGCGTGTGGGGCCCCTGAGTGTGTGGCCCCAGAGTGTGTGGCCCCAGAGTGTGTGGGGCCCCAGAGCATGTGGTGCCAGAGTGTGTGGCCCCAGAGTGTGTGGCCCAAGAGAGTGTGGGGCCCCAGAGCGCGTGGCCTCAGAGTGTGTGGCCCCATAGCATGTGGCCTCAGAGCATGAGGCCCCAGAGCGTGTGGCCTCAGAGCGTGAGGCCCCAGAGCGTGTGGCCTCAGAGCGTGAGGCCCCAGAGCGTGTGGCCTCAGAGCGTGAGGCCCCAGAGCATGTGGCCTCAGAGCGTGAGGCCCCAGAGCGTGTGGCCTCAGAGCGTGAGGCCCCAGAGCATGTGGCCTCAGAGCGTGAGGCCCCAGAGCGTGTGGCCTCAGAGCGTGAGGCCCCAGAGCGTGTGGCCTCAGAGCGTGAGGCCCCAGAGCATGTGGCCTCAGAGCGTGAGGCCCCAGAGCGTGTGGCCTCAGAGCGTGAGGCCCCAGAGCATGTGGCCTCAGAGCGTGAGGCCCCAGAGCGTGTGGGGTCCCTGAGCGTTTGGGGCCCCTGAGTGTGTGGGGCCCCTGAGTGTGTGGGGCCAGAGCGTGTGGCCCAAGAGCGTGTGGCGTCTTTCACCTTTAGTAAAAGAACACGGAAAAAAAATAAACTTCTAGTAAAAATTCAGAACGCTAAACTCCAAAATGAATTCTGAACTTGAAGGAAAGTGAAAGTGAAAATTCAACCAGGAAAAAGTGAATATTATTTCCACCAAAATCCTAAAACAATCACCCGAGTCACCCGAGACTCTTTATCCAAAAACATGATCATTCATGTAAAGAGGCTAAGGTTTAGTCCAGGTTTAGTCCAGGTTTAGTCCTGGTTATGTCTTTAGTTTAATCATGGTTTTGTCTTTGATTTAGTCCCAGCTTAGTCCTGGTCACTATTTTCATTCAGTCCATGAACCCACACTTTCTTCCTGATGTTTTACGAAGATTTTCCATTTTTTCTGTGTTTCTTAAAGGATCTCCACCTGATGACATCACCGTGTGGCACAGAGTGAGACGGGTCACTGGAACAAACACCGCTCCAGGTTTGTTTTTGAGGAAACTGCATCACAACAAGATTAAAACGCCACTAAAATATCGCCTTTGACGTTGAAATGTCAATTAAAAAACAAATAAAATAAAATAAATACATAAATAAATAAAAACAATAAATAAAAATGTCAATAAAACCTGAGTCTGAGTGAAGCTCCTCGTCTCAAACGTCCCGAGACAAACCTGACACCGACATAATGAGTCTGACTTCAGCAGTGAAACCAGGAAGTATCGCCGAGCGGAGCCGCGTGATTGGACGAGAGAGGTCTTGGGGGCGGGGCCGAGGACAGAGTGGCACAAACACAGATCAGACGTGTTTTAAATGAACGTCACGTTCAGAAGAAACAAACCAAACCGTTTGAGTCGTGCTGCTGTAGCTCCGTGGGTTTGACGCCTCGTTCTCCTTCAGTGGAACATCAGCTCCGGTCGAAAACACCTCCAGAAAATAAGACTTGTACCTGGGATTATACCAGGTTTATTAATCTCTCACCAGGAACTGTTAAAAATGTGTCAATGAAATGTAGAATAACGCCTGATGCACACCGACTCCGGTCCGGCTCCGGTTCGGGACCCGCGCGGGTCCCGTGCGGGTCCCGCAAGACTTAGAAAGTGCTTAAAATCAATGCGCCCTGTCACACCGACCTCGGAGCTCTGCGGCCGCGGGTCCGGCAGCCGCGCGGGTCTCCGGAAAGAATCCGCAAGAAGTCTATTTTTGCCGGACGCCGCAGCGGTCTGGTGCGGCTTTCCTGTCAATTGACGCGTGCTCTCGCGCGACACCACGTGAATCTACGTGGCTTTCGTCAAAAACGGACCGCAGTTAACCGGAGCTGGTGTGACAGGCGTCTGCAAGAGACCCGCGCGGGTCCCGGACCGCGACCGGACTGGACTCAGTGTACACTAGGCGTAAGTGCTCAGTTTAATCTCACTGGGTCCAAAATAATAATAAAAGACCTGGTTTAGACCTGACTTTAGTCTTGACTTAGTCTCGATTTAATTCTGATTTAGACCTGGTTTAGTCTCAGTTTAGTCCTGCTTTATAACTGGTTTAGTCTTGGTTTAATTCTGATTTAGGCCTGGGTTAGTCCTGGTTTAGATTTGGTTTTATTCTTAGATTCATTCCTGGTTTATTCTCGATTTAGTCCTGGATTAGACCCGGTTTAGACCTGATTTAGACCTAATTTAGTCTTGATTTAGTCCTGGTTTAGTCCAGGACTAAATCAGGTTTAGACCTGATTTAGTCCTGGTTTAGACCTGGTTTAGTCTTGGTTTAGTCCTAGTTTAGTATCTGTTTAATTCTGGTTTAGTCCTGGTTTAGACCTTGTTTCATTCCTGATTTAGTCCTGCTTTAGTTCTGGTTTAGTCCTGGTTTAGAGCTTGCCTAGATCTTGTTTTATTCCTGGTTTAGACCTGGTTTAGTCTTGGTTTAGTCCTGATTTAGACAGTGTTTTAATCCTGGTTTAAATCTTGCTTTAGTCCTGGTTTAGTCCTGATTCAGGCCTTAGTTAGACCCTGTTCAAACCTGGTTCACATTTAGTCCAGTTCATGTCTAAATGTGTTATATATTCATTATTTTCCTGATGTATTTTAAAGGAGCAGCACCTGATGACATCACGAGGTGGGACTGAGTGTTTGAGCTCTGCAGTGAGACCGAATCAAACAGCACTCCAGGTTTGATCACAGGAGAACAGAGCGACGTGTGTGAGGAGAGAGAGAGACGGGGAGAGAAGGGGAGGAGAGGAGGCGGAGTCTGAGGAGGGCCGTGGGCGTGGCCTGGGCAAAGGTTGATAATATGACTTTATTCAGAGTCCGATCACACACTGAGGAGAGACTGAGACAGAGAAGGAGCGAGAGACGAGGGAGAGAGAGGACAGGGGGGAGGAGAGAGGGAGAGAGAGAAGAGAAGGGGAGGAGAGAGAGAAGGGGGAGGAGAGAGGGGGAGGAAAGAGAGGGAGGGAGAGAGCGAGAGAGAGGGAGGAGAGACTGAGACAGAGAAGGAGCGAGAGACGAGGGAGAGAGAGGACAGGGGGAGGGGAGAGAGAGGAGAGAGGGAGGAGAGAGAGAAGGGGGAGGAGAGAGGGAGGAGAGAGGGGGGAGGAAAGAGAGGGAGGGAGGGAGAGAGCGAGAGACAGGGAGGAGAGACTGAGACAGAGAAGTAATGAGAGACGAGGGAGAGAAGGTGGAGGAGAGAGGGAGGAGAGAGAGAGAGAAGAGAAGGGGGAGGAGAGACTGAGACAGAGAAGGAACGAGAGACAAGGGAGAGAAGAGAGGGGGAGGAAAGAGGGAGAGAGAGAAGAGAAGGGGGAGGAAAGAGGGAGGAGAGAGAAGAGAAAGGGGAGGAGAGAGGGAGAGAAAGAAGAGAAGGGGGAGGAAAGAGGGAGGAGAGAGAGTGAAGAAAAGGAGGAGGAAAGACTGAGACAGAGAAGGAACGAGAGATGAGGGAGAGAAGAGAAGGGGGAGGAGAGAGGGAGGAGAAAGAGAAAGAAGAGAAGGGGGAGGAGAGAGGAGAAGGAGGAGGAGAGAGAAAGAGAGGGAGAGAGAGAAGAGAGGGGGGAGGAAAGAGAGAGCAGGAGGAAAGAGAGAGCGGGAGGAGAGAAGAGAAAGGGGAGGAGAGAGAGAGAAAGAGGGTGGAGAGAGGGAGAGAGAGAAGAGAAGGGGGAGGAAAGACTGAACGTAGAGGGAGAGGTAGATGAGAGAGAAGAGAGGGAAGAGAGAGAGGAGAGGGAAGAGTAAGGATGGGGAAGAGAAAGAACAGAGGTAGAGAAGAGAAAGAAGAGAGGAAGAAAGAAGAGGGAGAAGAGCACACAAGAGTCTGATCACACAGAGCAAAGACAGCAGAGAGAGAGAAACATGGAGAGAGAGTCTGATGAGAACGGGTGAGAAAGAGAGACACGGGTGAAAGAGAAATGAGGAGAGAACGAGAGTGGGTTAAAGGAGAGAGAGACAGTGATTACAGAGCGGTGGAAGAACGAGAGACAGAAGGAGAGAGCGAGAGAGAGGTGGAGGGGAGAGAGAGGGAGGAAGGAAGGGTGAGAAATGAGAGAGAGAAAACTGAGAGAGGAGGAGACAGAATGAAGAGCGGGAAGAAAAAAGAGAGCGAGAAAAGAGGGGGATAAAGTGAGAGAAGAGAAATGATGACACAGAAAAAAGATGTGAAAGAGACAGTTATTCTTTCACAGAAATGTGTCCAATTTAATAAAACTCTTCATGAAGCTCTGAATGTAACGTTTACATTTAAATCCAAACCGAGAAACAAATGTATAAGACACATTTCTACAACTTTAATAATTTGAAGAGATTTGCTCAAGAAAGAAGTGGATGATATATTTTTATTGCACTAAAACCAGAGTAAAATGATCTTCAAATGTCTCTGAAAATGTGGCTTTTGTGCTTTAGCTGTGATTTTAGTCCTGGTTTAGTTCTGTTTTAATCCGTGTATTGTTTCTGGTTTTGTCGTTTACTTTGGTCACTCTTTGGTCCCGGTCCAGCCCCGGTCCAGCCCCGGTCCAGCCCCGGTCCAGCCCCGTCCCCCGCGTGCGTCCTCTCTCTCTCTCACACCGCGCGGCTCCATCAGTCTCCATCACCGTGCGCGCCCCCGCCACACACTCCCACGTGCACGCGGCCGCCTCACATACCGACACACGGAGGCGGCACGCGAGCACACACCGACCGATGTGACCGCGGACCGTCCAGCAGCAGCAGCCTCCATCTTTCCCGAGCACAGCGAGCCGCCGCGGGGAGCATGGCCGCGGGACCGGGCCGCCTTCACGGGTACACGCTCCGCGCACGGGCCGGTGTCAGTCCGGGGCTCCTGTTGCTCCGCGTTTGAGCTCCGCGTCCCCGGATCTCCGCGCGGTTTGAACCCGAGTCTCCGTCACCTTTCACGGACGTTTGGCTCATCGATCGGCGGGAGCGGAGCGGCAAGTGGCCGCGCTCGGAGGCGCTCTGAGCGGACACGGACTTGGAGCGGAGCCGGGGCTGTTGTCTGCGGAGCCCGGAGCACGGAGCCCGGAGCCCGGAGCACGGGGACAGGAGTAAAACAAACAGAGTTAAAGCTTCCGGACGCGGACAAAAGGCTGGAGCCGCGCACGGACCGCCGCCAGTCCGTAATTGTTTGTGTCCGTTCACAGTTGGCGTCCTGCGCGCGGGAGACGCGCCGCGATGACTTGGATTGATTCTGGAGTGATTTGCGAAGGTTAAAGCGGACCAGAAGCGTCGCACCGACTCTCGCCTCTTTGCACCGGAGCGCGGAACGGAGGAGGAACAGGTGGAAGCGGCGCGTCCCGGAGCGCAGCGGGACGATGATCAGGATCTTCCCGGACTTCAGCGTGCAGGTGACGGCCTCTGCGGCGGGCGGAGGCGGCGGGGGCGGCGGGGCCGGAGGCGGAGGAGGTGGAGCGGGGTCCGGGATGGTCAACGCCGCCTCCGGGCCGCCTCTGGGCCGCGTGCCGGTGGGGCCAGGACCCGGTGCCACCAACGGGACTCCGCAGGGCGCGCAGGGGCTCGGCGCGTATCAGAGGTACGACGCGGACCTGTGGAGCCGCGGCACACGCGACTTTTACACTTTTAGACACGAAATGACACTTAGAAACAGTTCTGACATTTTCTGCTTCAAACTGAAAACATTTTAGACGTTTTTTAGACTCAAACAGCTCCAAACATCAGAAACACTTCAGAGAAACGCTGTCGTTTTGCTTCTGAACAAGCCTTAAATAACACTCAACTAAACGACGAAATACAAGTCAAACCCGATGAACAAAAAGTGAATTTCTTGCTAAAATAATCCAATAAGAAGTCGTTATTTCTCCTTCCCTGGAGTCGCTCCTCTTTATCTGATTTACGCACCGTTTAAACTAAAACTCACACTGTTTTATGATGAAAGACAAGACACTAAACAGATCATCATTTTTATTTCATTTATTCATTTTTTCCCTTTAACTTCCCTCAAATATAACCAGAGCACTGATTCAAATTAATTATATTGTCAATTTTCTTTGTAATTATTGTGTTTTCCCCCAATTTTCATCAGAGTTTTGATGAATTTTGCTGTTTTTTGTGTGTCTTTTCAAAGAGACTGCAGACATTGTCTTAATTTCAACGACGTAAATGGAGTTGAGATTTGTCAGAACACACTTTTGAAGCTGAGAGAAAAGAAAAGGAGAGTGTGCAGAGTGTGTGCGCCGCTGCTCTGAGATTTTATGACGCTTTTACGCAGAAAACTCCACCAAAATGCACCAGATATTTTAATAAGACAAACAGTTTTTATATTACTTTACGCTGCAAAATATTAGCTCACAATTAAACACATTTTAAGCTCGGAATTCGTGCAGAATCCTTCAGTCGCCGCTGCTTTTCCGGCTCAGAACTGCAGCAGCTTTTTGCATCTCGACCAACATTTTCTCCAAATTAAAACCTCCAAAATTGTGAATGAAATACCAGATTTTTTGCTGCTTTTGATGGACCCGGAGCTCCGTTTGTGTCTGCGCTGCTTACATTTAACGCGTCTGGAATCAGAATTAAAATCGAATCGCAAATAATTGTGGATTTGTGGATGTTGGGCTGGAGTTTTGACGATGTTTTTGAAGGTGAGAGAAGCCGAGCCTTTGACGGCGACGCGTTGAATCTTAAGCGTTCTTTCAGACATGGACGGAATCTGAAACACTGGAGCTGATCTCTGCTGCTGCTGCTTCTCCAACACTTTAACGCCTTTAATTATCCCAGTATTTCTAAGTTCAGTCAAGAGTTTATTCGCCACAAACACACAATTTATTCACCGTCGAAAAGACAGAATTTATCCGTGTAGATTATTTTCCATTTCTTTTCCAAATCAAGAACAAATGCACATTTTCACCCACGATTTTGACTTCCTCGTGAATTATTTCCCTTCGTTTTTCTCCCGTTTACGTCGACGTGACACACACGACCTCAGCACATTTTCCTTTTTCATTTACGTCGATTTTAAAGCTTAGAATTTAGAAATAGAAGCATAGAATTACTCTGAAAATCTTTACAAGCCGCGTTCACGTTTGTCCTGGTTTAGTTCTGGTTTAAGTCCTTGTTTTGTCGTGTTTTAGTCCTGGTTTAGATCCGGTTTAAGTCCTGGTTTCATCCTGATTTTAGTTGTGATTTAGTCCTGGTTTAAGTCCTGGTTTAGTTGTGTTTTAGTCCTGGTTTAGTCCTGGTTTAATCCTGATTTTAGTTGTGTTTTAGTCCTGGTTTAGTTCTGATTTTAGGTCTAATTTAGGTTTAGTCGTGTTTTAATTGTGACTTAATCCTGATTTAGTTCTGGTTTAAGTCTTGGTGTAGTTATGATCTAGTTCTGATTTTATTTGTGGTTTAGTCCTGGTTTAATCGTGTTGAAGTCCTGGTTTAGTCCTGATTTAGTCCTAGTTCAGTCCTGGTTTTAGTCCTGTTTTAATCCTGATTTAGTCGTGTTTTAGTCTTGGTTTAGTCGTTTTTTTATTCCTGTTTTAGTCCTGGTTTAATCATGTTTTAGTCTTGGTTTAGACCTGGTTTTAGTCCTGATTTAGTCGTGTTTTAGTCCAGTTTCAGTTGTACTTTTGCCGTGTGTTTTGAGCTGTCGCAGCCACAGAGTGAAATCCAAACACATTTCGGTTCTTTCTAATGTTGGAGTTACATAAATATATATATATATATAGCCAGAGTCCAGCTCTAGCCCTGGGTCCTGGTCTAGACCTGGTTCAGTCCTGGTTTAGTCCTGGTTTAGTCCTGGTTCAGTCCTGGTTCAGTCCTGGTTTAGTCCTGGTTCAGTCCTGGTTTAGTCCTGGTTCAGTCCTGGTTTAGTCCTGGTTTAGTCCTGGTCTAGTCCTGGTTCAGTCCTGGTTTAGTCCTGGTTCAGTCCTGGTCTAGTCCTGGTTTAGTCCTGGTTTAGACTTGGTTCTAGCCCCAGTTTTGAATTTGAACTCATTTCTGTCGGACGTTTGAGTCGTGTCTTATTCTTATTTTTTCACATTTTAAAAAGAAATTTTTTCTGCCTGAGTTTGGAGTCAAAGTGTTTCAGAACGAGACTCAGAAAGATCCATTTACACTTATATTTGAGCCAAGATTAGTCCCAATTTAGTCCTGGGTTAGTCCTGGTTTAGTCTTGGTTCAGTCCTAGTTTAGACCTGGTTTAGTTCTGGTTTAGTGCTGGTTTAGACCTGGTTCAGTCCTGGTTTAGACCTGGTTTAGTCCTGGTTCAGGTTTAATTCTGAGTTTGATGTTGTGTGTGAAAGTGTTGAATGTTAAAGAAAAAACTGCAGCTGCTCGTGCAATTTTAGGTCCAAACCAGGACTAAACCAGGACTAAACCAGGACTAATCCAGGACTAAACCAGGGCTAAACCAGGACTAAACCAGGACTAAACCAGGACTAAACCAGGACTAAACCAGGACTAAACCAGGACTAAACCGGGACTAAACCAGGACTAAACCAGGACTAAACCAGGTCTAATGATATTGTGTATTTTCCGACTCTTGGCTCCGTCTCAGAGCTTGTTTCAGTTCCTCAGTTGAAGCTCGTTCACACAGAGCAGGGACTGGAACCAACATTTCAAACATTAACTTTCTTGGGAAACATGTTTTTATTCACCGTTTGATGACTTTTTCGACGCTAAAGAGAATAAACTCAGACTCAGGCTCCAGAACACAGTTAAATCAGCTGTGAGTGACTGGCTCGTTTGTTTGGGCCTTTTGTGCGTCACAGTTTAATGTTCAGGTTCAAAGCTCAAACGACTGAAGGAAAAACGTGAATTAATCCTCTATGTTTAGCTCTGATGACTTTCTTAAATCTTTACTGTTGAATTATGTCAAAAAAACATGTTTAAACAACGAGACTGAGACATGAGTCCAGTGGAACACGAAGGACTTTGACTGAAACAAGACGGAGAATTTATGAATGAACCCTCCAGTGTTTAAGATTAAGATTGTTTAAGACTCGACGGGAAAAAGTCATTCAGTTTTAGTTTTTTTTTTCACTTTTCTCTCTCACATCTGGACTTTCAAACGTGTCCAATCTGCTCCTGATGTTTGATTCTTCCATTGAATCCACTTCATCCATAGATTTCTCTGACATTGTTTTCTTCAAATGCATTTTTGTCCCTCGAGACATAAAGATCAGCCTTAAAGTAGATCCACACAAACTGTACAATCTGGACTCAACAGATTTAGACCAAACAAGGATTTAAGATCGGATTCTAAACTCATTTATGGAAGTTTTAAGTCAAAAAATGAGGCAAAATTTACTTAAAAACTAAATAATAAATCCAAATCCCCTCTGTACATTTTTATAACTAATATGTTACAAAATGAACCAAGAAATTTAAACCTGGTTCTGTCCATTTTTCAGATTTAAATGTCACAAATATGTGGATTTTTGGTCATTTTTACATAAAATGCCTTATTTCTACATGAAAACATGACATGATGAAAAACTTGTAATACATTTTTCTTACATTTCAGTGAATAAACCACAGGAAAAGATTAACATTAACTTTAATTTAATATGTTTTCCTGTTCCTGCAGCGTCTCGCGTGTCTAAAGTGTTTGAACATAAAAAGTTCTTTGCAGTAAACTTTAAATCCTGAAGAATGTTTTTGTTGGAAGATTGTGGGAGGTCAATATCATTAAATAAGTTAATATAATAGAAAAATGACACAAACAGATTTATTTGTCTAAATAAATGTCCTGCTTGAGTTTAGGGGCATTTGCTCATTACGTGTTACTTTTACTGTGTTTTGATTCATAAATGTCTGAGTTTGATCCTGCGTTTGAGGCTTTAAGGCTCAGAAAATGTCAGTTTTCACCTCCCCCCTAGCTCCGCCCACTGCTGTGAACCTGACTCTGGATTATAACACATTTACAAAAACACACATGGATCAAACAAAGATGCAGTTTGCACTTTTGCTTTTTTTAAATACTTGTTTGACCTTTTGGCTTTAGTACAACGTGAGCTGTGGATGAGATCATGGAAGGACATGCAGCAAACTGTGTGACACTTGATGATGTCATTAGGTGGTGCCCTCTCTCTCCAGGAAGTGTTTTAGCCTCATTAAACAACAGATTCTGCTGCAGCGACTTTTTCCGTCTTTAATCCTGTTCTAACAATGTTCTTCATCAAAAACACTGTCAGAATTGTGGATTTAAACGAATAATTTACAAATTTAGAATGTTCTGAGCAACTTCTTTACAAAAAATGAAAGATAAACAGCCACCATCGCCACATTTAAAGAGCCAGACACAGCAGCGCGGACGACGTCTGTGACGGAAATAACACGTTTGTGTTTTTTTCTAAATGGTGTGATTTGGTGTTGTTTTAGTTGATGGTTTGCCGTGGAATATTTTCAACCAAAAAAGTGTGCCTTGTGCCAATTAAAGGTTGAAAAACAGTGCATTAGAAAACCCTCTCCCTCGTCAAACACACTTCCTGCTGAACTTCTGGATTTCAGACTCATACGTCATTTATCTGAGAATCTTGTTCTGTTTTTAGTCCTTAAATCATTTTTTATTTCATATATTCATTTTTTACCTTTAATTTCACTCAAATCTAAACGTATGCACTGATTCACATTAATTATATTGTCAATTTTCTTTGTAATTATTGTGTTTTTCCCCAATTTTCATCAGAGTTTTCATGAATTTAGTTGTTTTTTATGTGTCTTTTTAAAGAGACTGCAAACATTAATTACAATATACACAATAATTCCAACAACGTAAATGGAGTTGAGATTTGTCAGAACACACTTTTGAAGCCGAGAGAAAAGAAAAAGAGAGTGTGCAGAGTGTATATGCCGCTGCTCTGAGATTTTATGACGCTTTTACGCAAAAAAACTCCATCAAAGATGGACCACCAGATATTTTAATAGATTAATTTTAATAAGATATTAAATCATGGCTAAACTCGTTCTGTTCATTTCTGCCTCAAACTGCTGCAGCAAATCCACATAATGACGTCTTTTCTGCGGTAACTTCACTAGACTGTATATTGCACTGGCGCCATCTGCTGGCTGCACTCAGTGTCATTTCACAGTGACTGATCACACACGGCAGAGAATGAAGAAGAAACTTTGTTTTTCTCTTAAAACATGAGATGCAAATTTAAGGCACTCAAGAGCAAGTTTAAAGGATAATAACAACATGAAAAATGCAGAATATTTTTCATTTAAACCGTCCAAAGTCTCTGATCATAGTTACATCTGTTTGACGTCTGAATGATTTGTGTTTGACTTTTTTGTTCCTGTAATAAATGAACGGCTCGTGTTGTGACTCAAACAGAAACAGAAAACATAATTCACATTATTTTTTCTGTAACTAATGAGTCCATATTCCTGGTCATCCAAGCCTCAGGTTAGATTCATGTAAGAGTCTTTGTCCTGGATCTGTTAAAGACACGCCCCCTGTCCGTGTCCCAGATTGACTAGTGGCCGTTCGAGGTACTGCAGCCTCTTGAACCCAGCTTTTTTGTAGAATTGAAGATTATAATTGCAGACAAAACTTAATTATTTTTAGTGTTTAAATAAAATAGAAGGAAATGTTCTTTTTAACCGTTTCTAAAGTCCCCGGAATTAGCGTTTTATATGAAGCGACGTCACGATAAACATGAACGAGGCACGCATTTCATTCAGACGCTTTCACATTCGATCTAATTTGAAGAATACATTTACAATCACACGAGCTAAAAACAAAACAAGAACTTGCTGCGTGATCGCTCTCTCAAAGCATCATGGGGGATTGTGGTCACGTGGTGCCCCCAAAGATGGCCGCCTCCGTATCAGGAAGTGACGCGGAAAAAAAACTGTTTTGGCGCCATTCTAGGTTTAATTATCGCTCTACGGCTCTACTCTGAGTGAAAATAACCTGAACCTGTGATTTTTTGTGATTTCCGTGAGTTCCATTGGTGCAGAGGCTGGACCAATCACAGCGCAGCACTGAGGTTTGGGCGGAGCCAAAGGACTCGCCCAAACGAGTCAAAACAAACCAACTTTAGCCCGTTTTATTAAAAAAAACAAACAAAAAAAAACTGTTTCGCGCCGAGGAAAAGACGCGTTTTCTCCGAACTGGATCGAACTGAAGTCAGATTCTGGTTCTGCTTCGACGTTTCCTCTTCTCTTTTCTTTCCTCCCCCCTTCTTCCTTCCTCCTTCTTTCCTCCCTCTTCCTCATCTCCTCTTCCTTCATTCCTCTTTCCTCCTCTTTCTTCCTCTCCTCTCGTCATTCCCCCCTCTTTCTTTTCTCCCCTCCTTCCCTCCTCTTTCCTCTCCTCCATCTCTCTCTCCTCTTCTTCTCTCCCCCTCCTTCCCTCCTCTTTCCTCCTCTTTCCTCTCCTCTCTTTCTCTCCTCCCCTCCTTACCCCTTCCTTCTCTCTCTCGTTCGCTGATCGTCTGGAGCTGATCTCAGTTCAGTTGCTGGTCTTGTGCTTGATACGATTATCTCTGTTACTGTCACTGTACATCTCCATTCTCCCTCCCTCCCCCCATCCTCTCACTCCCCCTCTCCCCTCCCTCCTCTCTCTCCCTGCCTCTCTCCCTCCCTCTCTCTCTGTGTGATTCCGAGCTCCTCAGACTCTGTTGGTTCTTTTCACTCGCTCTGTTTAAACAACATTCCTGTGTCTATACTCCCTCTCTCCACTTCCTCTCCCTCTCTCCTCTTCTCTCCCCCTCTCTCGCTCTCCCTCTCCTCTTCTCTCCCCCACCATCTCCCTCTCCTTTTCTCTCCCCCTCCATCTCTCTCTCCTCTCCTCTTCTCTCCCCCTCCATCTCTCTCTCCTCTTATCTTCTCTCTCTTTTCTCACACTCATCTCTTCATTTCCTTTCTCTCCTCTTTTCTTTCCCCTTTCCTCTTCCTTAACTCTCCACTCTTTCTTTCTTCTCTCTTTCTACCCCCTCTCCCCCCTCTCCCTTTCTCCCTCCCTCCTTCTCTCTCCGCCCCCCCCCCTCTCGCTCTCCCTCTGCCCCCCCCCCTCTCCTTCTCTCCGCTCTCCCACCCCCCTCTCTCTCTCTCTCCCTCCCCCCCCTCTCCCTCCCCCCTCTCCCTCTCTCCCTCTTCCCCACTCTCTCCTCTCTCTCTCTCCCTCTTCCCCCCTTCTCTCTCTGCTCTCCCCCCTCTCTCTCCCCCCTCTCCTTCTTTCTCTCTCTCCCTCTCTCCCTCTTGCTCTCTCTGCTCTCTCCCCCTCTCTCTCTTACTCTCTCCCTCTCCCTCTCTCTCTCTCTCCCCCCTCCCCCCTCTCCCTCTCTCTCTCTGCGCGGTGCAGATTACCCAGAATGCCGTTGACCTTGAGGGGTCGTAGACAGAGGAGAGAGAGGGAGCAGTAATCGTCGGCCGCCGAGCCGTGAATCCTGAACCCAAACGTCTTAAAAAGAACAAAACGCTCTGAACGACTGACACACGTTTGAACCATCTCCATCTGACGTTTATCCTGATGTTTAACCCGGCGGGAGGCTGGGAGGGCATCTGGCTCACACAGTCAACACCGAGAGCAAAACTAAAGAATCTGAGCTCATGAAAACAAACGCCATCAAAACGAAACGATTAAAAGTGCTGTATTTTATAAAATGTTTGTGAAGGAGCCGCTCTGGGCCGTGTTTGAGCCGGAATGTTCCACAGTGAGGCATTAAACCATGTTACTGCTGAGAAAAAGCTGCATTCTCACAGTGAGCGCGTCGCCTCTCCACAGATCTGACCCGTAACTGGCCTTGTGGTGTGTCGTTTCCATGGAGACCTGGTTCCAGAAGCAAATTTCCCGTAAATATTCCCCATAAACTCAGAACAATTTTGCAAAGAAGAATTCGTTTTTAATGTTTACCTCGAAAAATAAATGTACAATAACAGTAAATTATTTAAAAATAAATAAATACAAAAGTTTTACTTGAGCGTTCAGTCAGATTTTTGGTCACATCCACATTTAATCTACTATATTTTATATTATATTGTATGTATTTGATCGGAAATCACTGACTGAAACTTTATAAACTGTTATTAAAACATTTCAACACATTTTTGACTCACAATAACCACAGTTGAGATTTTAATTATTAATTCATTGACCTTTGTTCAACCAGAAAAGTCCTGCTGAGATTCAGTCTCTTTTTCAGTCCCAGTGAGTCTGAGGGAAAGCACAGACTCAGCAGGACCCTCTGACTGTGAGGACTCTCTGACTGTGAGGACCCTCCAGCTGTGAGGACTCTCTGACTGTGAGGACCCTCCAGCTGTGAGGACTCTCCGACTGTGAGGACCCTCCAGTTGTGAGGACCCTCCAGTTGTGAGGACCCTCTTGCTGTGAGGTTGAAGCACTAACACTGCACCTTGCGCTCACAGTCACTGAACCGTCTCCAGTGATATAAACGGGACAACGAGGTCTGTGCTGTGGAACATTCCGGCGGACACGTCTCCATGGAAACGAGCACATCCTCCACCACAAATGTTACAGAGTGCACCTGGAGTTTGAGCAGAACCAAAGCCGCGGTGTGTCCCGTCCCGTCACCAGGAGCTCTGAGCTTCTGGGTCCAAATGTTTGGTTTGGCTCTCACAGCAGGAGGTCATGGGTTCGACTCCCGACTCTAAGTAGTTTGCATGTTCTCCCTGTGTTTGCTCTAAACCATGTCCAGCAGGCTCCTCCCCCTGGGGCAGGGCTCCCCTGTCTGACAGGCTCCTCCCCCTGGGGCAGGGCTCCCCTGTCTGACAGGCTCCTCCCCCTGGGGCAGGGCTCCCCTGTCAGACTCTGACTCTGTTTCTGGTTAAATAAAGGTCAGTAAAACAAGCCCCGCCCTCACTCCGAGTCAGACACTGCAGTGGTTTGTGGGATAGGGAGGGCATCTGGAGTAACATCAAATGTAAAACACACGCCAGAAGAAGAGGCTGAACTTCAGCACTGGACAGATCCTCCTGTGGAGGGTTGTCACCTGCTTGTCTCCATGGAATGTTCCACACTGTGGCATTAGATGGTCCTATGGAGCCGGGGGGCGGGCCTTAGTCAGACGCAGCTTTAATGAGGCTCATTCTGCGCTCTGATTGGACAATCAGCTTCAACCAAAACACACCATTATAACATCAGCGTCTGGTCCGTGTCACATGATCATAATTAAGATTAAAGCAGCATCAGACCTGACGGATTAATAGTGTTCCTGCAGAAAAGTTACAAACAACAAGCAACAGTCCATTTTGAAATTCACACTGAACATAGACCTTTAAATAAAGACAAAAACATTTTCAAACGAATAACATTTAAGCTTTTATAAGAAAACTGAGCAACAAGTTGGAATTTCCAGTTTTTCTTTGACATTTAAGTGTCATTTGTGCAACATTTCTGTAGAGCATGAAAAATCAAATGTTCCATCTCCAAACGCAGAGGATCCAGTGTTAGATGTTGTTGTTCTGAGGTTAATCCCGGTTCCTCCAGTGAAGCCTCGTTATGTCGCACTTCACTTTTTCGGATTGTTTTTCGTGCAAAGCTTTAAAGGCTCCGTTGGACAGTGTCTCCTTTAATCTTGGAGGTTCCACGTGCAGGAATTTAAACCCGCCGAGTGTTTTCTGCCGCTTTGGCTTCACTTTCATCCCAAATGACGCTCCGTTTTCCGCGCGGTCCTTTCAGCTGCCGCATCCGCATCAAAACCGCGCTGTGCTTCAGACGTGGAGGAACCAAAGGGTTAAAGTTGATTGGAACAAGCGTTTAGTGCAACAGCCGCTCCAGGAAGCAACACATGGACCAGCGCCGCATCCGCGCTCCCCCCGTCTCTCCCGCGCTCCCCCAGGCTCCCCGGGCACCGTGACCGCACACCGCCGCTCCGCCGCCGGCCTCTGAGCGCGCACTGACGCCGAGGAGAGCGCGCGTCCGCCGGGGGAAGCGCTCCGGGGCACCGCGGCGTCGTCAAGCCTGCGTCCTCCGCGTCCGAAGCGACATTCCTGCGCGGCGAGAGGCGGCAGAGGCGGTGCAGAGGCGGCGGACACACGGAGGGGTCCGGCCCGGCTCCGCACGCGCTGTTCTCGGCATGGCACCGTCACCGCAGCCCGCCGCGTCGCACCGGAGGAAGAGGAGGACGCGCCGCCGCTGCTGCCGCTGCTGAAGGCGAGACAAACGTCGGAGCGGCGCGGCGGAGGAGGAGCGGAGGACAGCCTCGCTCACGCACACACACACGCACACGCACGCACGGATGAACGGACGCGGGCTTTGTTTTCACGATGGCGCAGTGCCGTGAGGGCGCGTGAGAGCGGGGGAACCGGAGCGTCGGCAGCAGCGGCCAGAGGAGCCACCGGAGCCGGGAGCAGCGCGGCGGACGAGGCGCGGGGGGCCCAGGGAAGATGGCGCCCACCAAACCGAGCGTGCAGCAGCCGGACCCCGCGCGCAGAGAACGGTCGGTGCTCCGGTGGTGTGTCCGGTGTGAGTGCGGTGCTTGTGGCGGTGCGTGCGGCGTGTGAGGCCGGGGACGGGGCGCCGCTGCCGGGGGTGAGGATGGGGGTGGGGGTGGATGGGGGAACACCTGTGCAGGGGGCGCGCGTGCACGTGTGGGAGCGCGCGCGAGGGCTCACCTGAGCTCACGTGACCAGGTGGACGCTTGTTGTGGTGCGAGGCGTGACGTGATTGGCTCAGACACGTGTTGCTGCTGAGGAGATTTGCATAAAGTTCCACCTGTTGTTGATTTGAAAATGAGGAAGATTCATGTTTGTTAAAGAAGCTAATGATGCTAATCGATTAATCACAGCTACTCGATTATTGAAACGATCGACGGCTAATTTAACAATCAAATAATCAAATAGTTAAAATCACAAGCTCCAAAACATGACACGAGCTGAGAAAATACGTTTAACTCAAACTGAGCCGCATTTGCCTGAAAATGACACGGAAAATGTGTAAATGTTGTGTATTTGATGAAAACACTTTTTATCCATAAACGAATCGAATAATCGCTAAACTAATAACTGCAGCCGTGATTTTGAAATTGTTTGGAGTTTCCTGAAAAACAAATTCAGTCAGTATTATGTCAATGCAACAGAAATGTGTTAAACATGGCCTTAAACGTTTAATTCTCAGACAAATGTGAAATGTTGGTCAAATGAATCACAAAAGTGCAGAAATATCACCTTTATATTACAATTTGATATATTGAAGATTCACATTTTTGATTTTTATTTTAAATCAACTCTTTTTGAACCTTTTTATGAGTTTAAACTATAACATTATAGTTTGGCACATTCAAAACGACATTCTCATGATATCCAGGGGAGTAGACACAGGGGGGCAAATGGGTCGATTATCCCAGGCCCCAGAGTCTTAGGGGCCCAGAATTAGAAGTCATTTTTTGGAAGTAAAAAGTAATCGAATAATCGTTAATTGATCTATCGACCCTTTAAAAGTTTGTCAACAAAAACAGTCTAAATTCAAAATGGAGGCAAAAGTGAAATGGAACATGATGTGATTTCACTGGGATTAACCTCAGAATATCTCAAAATATGAAAAATGTGGATAGTTTAGTGTCAGTAAAAGCCTCAGACACATGTGAGTGACATCAGAGCTGCTTTAAACACATTTATTATTGTATTTTACATTATGTTTGAGGAAATTATGATCAACTCTGTGCATTTTTGATGAAAGAACAATCCAGATTTATGGGTTTTACTGAAAAATACTCACAGAAATGTCAAGCCCACAATCATTTTTCATTTTATCTAGAGATATATTAGATACTGTTCCATAAATTAGAGTCTTTTGAAGCTAAGGCGGAGATAGGTGGTAGGTGAGAACAGGACTTTTCAGGACTTTGAGGAAACGAGACAGAAACCGTGTTGTAACAAGGTCGAAGGTCATTAAAGGCTAATTTGCATAATATACGTCTCCTTTAAAGGGCCAGCGTTGTGTTGTGTTAAAGGTGCACTGTGTCGTGGAGACGTCAGCACTTTGCCTGAAAGATTCCACAGTAGAGCATTAAACTAATTACTTTTATTTGTTTAAGGTATTCTCCACAGATCTGACCTGTAACCTGATGACGTCACTGTTTGTTTTGGTTTCAAAGGCCCTTTTAAACCCGCTCTTACGTGAGCTCTGCAGCAGTCTCAGTGTGTTTGGACCTTTATGTTCAGAAATGGTAAATGCATCTTTTAAAACTTGTTTCCATGGAGATAGAAAAGTTTAATTCCATACTGTGGGACATTCTCGGTGGTGGATTCCGCTGCAGTTTTGCTTAATTTAAATCATTTACATCAACATTTTCTTCCTCCTGTAGTTTTCTGGTTTGGATCTGATGTAGTCCTGTTCTAGACAGGGTTTGGATCTGATGTAGTCCTGTTCTGGACCGGGTTTGGATCTGATGTAGTCCTGTTCTAGACTGGGTTTGGATCTGATGTAGTCCTGTTTTAGACCTGGTTTGGATCTGATGTAGTCCTGTTCTGGACCGGGTTTGGATCTGATGTAGTCCTGTTCTAGACCGGGTTTGGATCTGATGTAGTCCTGTTCTGGACCCGGTTTGGATCTGATGTAGTCCTGTTCTGGACCCGGTTTGGATCTGATGTAGTCCTGTTCTAGACTGGGTTTGGATCTGATGTAGTCCTGTTGTAGACTGGGTTTGGATCTGATGTAGTCCTGTTCTAGACTGGGTTTGGATCTGATGTAGTCCTGTTCTAGACTGGGTTTGGATCTGATGTAGTCCTGTTCCTGGTTTGGATCTGATGTAGTCCTGTTCTGGACTGGGTTTGGATCTGATGTAGTCCTGTTCTGGACCGGGTTTGGATCTGATGTAGTCCTGTTCCTGGTTTGTATCTGATGTAGTCCTGTTCTAGACTGGGTTTGGATCTGATGTAGTCCTGTTCTGGACCGGGTTTGGATCTGATGTAGTCCTGTTCTGGACCGGGTTTGGATCTGATGTAGTCCTGTTCTAGACTGGGTTTGTATCTGATATAGTCCTGTTCTAGACTGGGTTTGGATCTGATGTAGTCCTGTTCCTGGTTTGGATCTGATCTCCTGTTCTGGACCGGGTTTGGATCTAATGTAGTTCTGTTCCCGCAGATATGTCGCATCCCACTTGTCCCCATTTTTGACCAATTTGACACTCGCCAACAATAAACAAGAAGAAAATCCCCAAATCGAGAGAATTGTTTTTGAAAATTACCAGAACACAAAAAATGTGAGAAATATAAATATCATTTTCTCATATTCTTCTGTTTTACTGAAGTTTGTGAATGAACCGTGAACGGTGTAAGTGTGTAATGTACTAGTATGTTTTAAATCGTGTTTTTAGTTGAAAGAAAAGAAAATCTGGTCATAATACCTTAGCCTTTAGCCGTTAGCCTTTAGCCGTTAGCCGTTAGCTGCTGTGATTAATCATGACCAGACGACTGTTAAATAATCGCTGTTGTATTTCTCTGATGGTGACGTTTGTCTGGACCAAACAGACTCAAACACACACCGTTTAAACAAAAACAGTGGAATTATTACAGTTTTTCTCAGTTGTTTTGACAGTTTTTTTTACACTTGGTTTAGTAGAACATTTCTCATTAATACCTGCAGATCTCTGTCTCTTTCTCAGAACAAAACACACAAAAACAAAGTGAATTTACCTTGCTTTTTTGCCTGTTCTCACTTGGTAAAGGATTTTGGATTTTTTAAAATAACTTTTTAATGCTTTGGGCCAAACATGCTCTAGTTGTTTCCTGTTTTTATTTGCCTTTTTTTTTTCTGATTCTTTGGTGTTAAATCAAACTGAACTTTAACATCTGTGAAAATGACAGTCTGTTTATCGTTGTTTTCTGTTTTGGAGAATCTGCTTTATTTAAGGTGGAACTGACAGTTGTTTTAAGGTGGAAGTCTCTGATCCTCAAATACTCGTTTTACTGTTGTCTTCTGCTTCTGTTTTTACTTTGATTTGTGCTTTTTTTCTGCACCTTTGGACACTTTTATAAAACTTAACACTGAGCTGTGAGCTGTGTTTCACGTGTCGCAGATGTTAAAGAGCGTTAAAGATTGTTTTCATGACGTAAATGTTCTGTAACGTTGTGTTTCGCTGCAGGAGAAGGATTTGTTCTGAAGCTCTTTGTGCGAGACGTGACGGTGGCTCGGGTTTGTCGATGATCAGGATGATTCAGGGCTAAAAACAAATAATTGAGACCATTTTCAAAGCCAAAACAAGTCATTTAAAGTGCGCCCGGCGAGGTTTCATGATTTTGACTTAGTTTATATCAATAAGGTTTCAGTTTGTGAAGAAAAGTTCAAAAAGTATGTTGCAAATTACAGAAAATCAGAATCAGAATTACTTTTATTTATCCTCAAGAGGAAATTCTTTTTGTTACATGTGCAACCGACCAGTAGTGACAGTAAAGTATTATAAACAAAATAATATATATATATATAAAATATAATAGATCTATAATGGTCAACCCCATTTAACTTAACTTATAAAGTATCTTTATTAATCAACTAAACCCCCAATATGAACAATTTACAATAAGCTTAACTCTACTATCCTTGTCTATTTACATATTCACATGATCATGTACAGTTTATAAGTGGACTTAATATTACACAGTGGACTTAATATTGCACAATTACTTTACAAGAGGATTTTTACAGTTCCAGTAGGGCAGAGTTCCAAAACATCTGGAGAATTATATAAATGAAATCAATTATATAACTTATACGGCACAATTTACACGACAAACATCTCTTTCTACGTTCTTGAAACATGAGGAATTCAACAAAATAAAGTGTTTCCATCTGTTTCATTTGTCAAGTAATAATTTCTGTGACACTTGAGGAGTTTTGGCCCACGGTTGCTATGGTAACGCTCACAGACTTACCCAGTGTGATGTCGTCATTTACAACCAGGAAGTGAAATTATAAAGCACCAAAATGGCCAAAACTGAGTTCAAATTTGCATAACTTTTAGGAAAATCTAAAATGTAATGATCTTAAAGTGTGTCTGACAAGTTTTAGGATTTTCAAATTTTGACTTTATTCAGGGTTTTAATAAATGTTGTAAATATAAATTGTAGTTTTACACCAATCAGGAGCCGTTTGTGGAGAAAAGTAGAAAAATCAGTTGAAAATTACAGGAAGTAAACAAACTGATGACATCACACTAGAGTTATGCATCATTTACAGAAAAATAAACAACTTTTTTGACCCATTAAACATTGATTCAACAAAATAAAGGTGGCACATGTGTTTTTCTTTGTCAAATAAAAATATCCGTGACATTAGATGAGTTCTGGTGCAGTGTACAGGATGATTCTTGGTCATTTCCCAGTGTGATGTCATCGTTTACAACCAGGAAGTACAATTAAAAACATTAAAAAGTTGCTAAACGGGTCAAAAATTTGTAAAGATTTTAGCAAACGATGAAATCGATTCATCTTTAGTGCATTTTAGTCCGACCTGACTGAGGCGCTCACGACTTTAGCGCCGAAAATTTTGTGCAACAAGATGATTCCTCGAGATATTTTTTTGAGTTTCAAGAATCCGCTTCAGTTTCAGTTTTGCAGACGTCCCTAAAGATACGTCTGGGTCATACGGCAAAAAATTATTATCATGATTTTCTTGGGGCGGATCATGATTTCGATTTTAACACGTTTCATGTTCACTTTGTCCTTTTCTATTGTCTTTAACAGAGCTGCAGGGTTTAGAAAAAATATCTAATTGTGATTTTTCTGACCAGTGTGACTGTGATTAGATTGTGATTTATGTTTTAATGATAGGATTCTGTTCAAATTCTCATTTTAAACGTAATGTTGTCATTTTTAGTCGCATTTTTGTCACGTTCACTTGTGCTTGTCATATTTAAACGCATCACTTTTAGTTGCGTCTTTGTTGCTTTTTGTCGGGTTTTGGTGAATTGAGTCGCGTTTGTTGTTTGTAGTTGTGTTTTTGTCATTTTTAAACGCGTCTTGGTCACTTTTAGTCATGCTTTTGTCGCTTTCTGTCACGTTTGTGTCAGTTTTAGATGCATTTTCATCACATTTTTGTCACTTTTAGTTGCGTTTTTGCTGCATTGAGTCACGTTTGTTGTTTGTCGGTGCGTTTTTGTCGCTTTTGAACACATTTTTATCACTTTTAGTCGCTCTTTTGTCTCTTGTTTCAGAACATGTTTGTACAAATCCAAACTACAGTGTGCGCAGTTTTTATTCAAATCAAAGCAAGACATTTTGTTGTTTGTGGAAGAAATTATTGCAGTTTTTGTGATTTCCTAATTACATCCATTAAAATAATTGTGCAGCTCTGGCCTTTAAGAGGTAAATAAAGTCATCTGCTCAGAGGCTTCAGAGGCTAAACAACAGGAGAAAAAGTGTGTTTGAACAGACAGCTGCATTAAAGACACAAACTGTCAGTCATGATACGACGATTTCACAAAAACATCAGATTGTCTCAGGGACAAGCTCACGATTCCATTTTTCTCACCCAGATTGACCTAAAGAGTTTCTTCTGTTGAATCACAAAGAGCCGTTTTATATTATTCATGATTTATTCTCATTTGTGTTGAAGGTTTTTAATGGTCAAAAGTAAAAAGAACAAGAATCGATGCTGAAAAAACCCCACAAACAAAACAAAATGTGAGCTTTCTTAAAAAATGACAGACACAATGTTAACTACATAAAGATCTATTATTTGTGTCTGTTGTAAAACCTTTAATTATTATCAAGGTTTGAAATTGAGAAACCAAACCTTTAAATAAATGCGCACAAATATTATAGACGTTTTTCCAGCATTAATTATATTTTTACTGTTCTGTTCTGTTGTGTTTTTATGTATTTTTTTGTTTAAAGTCTCTCTGTCTGAGCCACAAGTGTGAAACGCTGAGGTATTTTATGATTTGATTCAGACAAAGACAGTTCGCCCCGAAATCCTCCGAGCCGCAGACAACAGCTGCTCATTTACATAAAAGAGAGGGAGAGGGGGAGGAGAGGGGGGAGAGAGAGGGGAGAGAAGGTGACGAGGGAGAGAAAAACGACAATATTGGAATGAGGAAAAGGAAAAAAGGAGTGTGGAGAGAACGAGGGAGAAGACGAGAGAGAAGGACAAGACGAGAGAGAAAAGAGAGGGAGAAATAGAAAGGAGGAAAGAGAGAGCGAGAGAGGGGGAGGAGAGGGGGGAGACGAGAGGGAAGAAAAGGTGACGAGGGAGAGAAAACGACAATATTGGAAAGAGGGAAAAAAGGATTGTGGAGAGAACGAGGGAGAAGACGAGAGAGAGAGAGAAATAGAAAGGAGGAGAGAGAGGAATAGAAAGGAGGAGCGAGGGAGAGAGAGGGGGGGTGAGGGAGGTGACAAGCGAGAGAGGGAGGGAGAGAAAGGAGGGAGAGACGGTGTGATTCCGACAGGAAGTGAAGCGTGGCGAGTCTAAAGAGGAGTTTATCTGATGTTCCCTCGACCTCATGTCCAGCACTCAGAGAGAGAGAGAGGGAGGGAGAGGGGGAGGGAGGGAGGGAGGGAGAGAGAGAGGTAACGAGAGAGAAAGAGTATAAGAGAGAAAAGAGAAAGATCGAAAAGAGATAAAATTGATAGAGAAGGAGAGAGAGGGATAAAAGAGAGACAAATTGAGAAAAGCAAGAGGGGGAGATAGAGAGAGAAATAGAGAAAAGAGAGTGAAAGATGGTGGGGGGAGTAAAAAATAGTATGAGAAAAAACGAGAAAAGAGGAAAGATAAAGGGAGGAAAAGAGAGAGGGAGAAAAGAGTCAAATTGAGAAAAGAAAAAGGGAGAGGGAGAGAAAGATCGAAAGAGATAAAGAGAGAGAAGGAGAGAGAAACAGAAAAGAGTGAAAGGGAGGGAGAGTAAAAAAGTAGTATGAGATAAAACGAGAAAAAAGAGGAAAGAAAGAGAGAAAAGAGAGAGGGAGAAAAGAGTGTCAAATTGAGAAAAGAAAGAGGGGGAGAGAAAGATCGAAAGAGATACAATAGAGAGAGAGAGAGAGGTTCAGGAGAAACAGCTTTTATAAAAGACTCATTTATTTTCTCTCAAACTCCAGATTCTGCAAACATTTTTAACCAAATGATAAAAACTCTGGACAGGTGAGGTTGTGGGTTCAATCCCAGCTCTTGTTGCCTTCTGCCCTTGTGCCTTTGAGCCTCGAGGCTGTTGTGTAGAAACTGAACCTTTTTGGAAACTCTTTTATCGTTTTTCTTTCCCGACAAACACCAAGATGATTTAAGCACATTTATCTCTCACTTTCTCTCTTGCTTTCTCTCTTCATCTCCTTGTCTCCCCCTCTTCTCCCTCCCTCTCTCTCCTCCTCCTCTCTCCCACTTTTCTCCTTTCTCTCTCACCTTCTCCTTTTCTCTCATTGTCTCTGCTTTCTTCCCTTTTCCCTGATTTGAGTCTCTTCTCTCTCTCCCCCTCTTTCTCCCCCTCCCTCCTCCCTTTCTCCCCCTTTTCTCCCTCCCCAAATCTCTCTCCCCCCTGCTCCTCTTGAACTCTCACAGACAGAACTCTATAAACTGATTAAAGTTCGGTCCAACACCAAACAGAGAGTCACAGAGAGCTCTTTGTCCTCTCTCCCTCCCCCCTCTCCCCCTCTCCCTCCATCCCCCTCACACAATAACACTCCCACTGACGTCTTTTCACACTCTCTCTCTCCCTCCTCCCTTGCGCTCTCGTTCTCTCTCACTCTTCCTTATTTCTTGGCAGTATTCCCTCTTTCTTCTCTTTTTCTTCTCTCTCTTGACAGTAGTTCACCCCCTCTCTCCCTCTCTCTCTCCCCTCTTTCTCTCTGTGTGTTCTCTCTTACTTGCCCCTCTCACTCACTCTTCCTCTTTCTCTCCTTCCTCTCTCTTTTCCTTTCTCTCTTCCCTCTCCTCCCCCTCTTTCCTAATAGCAGTCCTTTCTCTCTCTCTCTCTCTCTCTCTCTCTCTCTCTCTCTCTCTCTCTCTCTCTCTCTCTTCCCTTGTTTCTTGGCAGTTCATCCTTCTTTTCCTTTCTCTTTCTCTCCCCCCTCTTTCTCTCCTGTCCCCCCTCTCTCTCCTCTCTCCTTCCCTCGTTCTCTCTTTCTCCTTCATTCCTCTTCTCCCTCCCTGTCTCCTCTCCCACTCCCCCCCTCCCTCCCTCCTACCTCTCTGTCTCTTTCTCCCTCACCCCATTCTCCTATGTCTTCTTCCTTCCCTTTCTCCCGCTCTTTTTCTTCTTCTTTCCCCGTCTCTCTCACTCACCCTTTCTCCCTCTCTCTCTTCTCTCCTCACTCTTTCTCCCTCCTCTCTCGCTCTACCCCCACTCCCTCTCTCTCTCTCTGTCCCCCACCACCCTCTTTCTCTTTCACCATCTCCCTGTCTGTCTCTCCCTCTCCCCCCACTCGCTCTCTCTTCTTTCTCCCTTCTCTCCCTCCTCTCTCTTTCCCCCCCACTTCCTCTCTCTCTCTCTCTCCCTCCTCTCTCTGTCTCTCCCCCCTCTCCCCCCCTCTCCCCCTTCTCCTCCTCTCTCTCCCCTCTCTCCCTCTCTCTCCCCCCTCTCCTCCTCTCTCTCTCTCCCTCTCCCTCCTCTCTCTGTCTCTCCTCTCTCCTCTCTTTCTCTCCCTCTTCTCCCCCTCTCCTCCCCTCTCTCCCTCCTCTCTCTGCCCCCCCACTTCCTCTCTCTCTCTCTCTTTCTCCCTCTCCTCCCTCTCTCCTCCCTCTCCTCCCCCTCTCCTCCTCTCTCTCTCTTCTTTCTCCCTCCCTCCCCCCTCTCTCTCCCCCCTCTTCTCCTCTCTCTCTCTCTCTCTCTCTCTCTCTCTCTCTCTCTCTCTCTCTCTCTCTCTCTTCTTTCTCCCTCTCCCCCTCTCTCTCCTCCCCTCTCCTCCCCTCTCTCTCTGTTTTGGCTGAAGTTCTTGTAAACACTGGAGCGACAGATTTAAAGAGTCTGAACCTGAACTCACAAACATTAAACTCTGTAAAGTGTTATTTGTTACAAAATCTGGACTAAACCCGGGACAAAAAAAACAGAAGAAAAGGACCAGAGCAGCAAAAGTGTGAATGTGCAGAAGTGGCCGATTGTCACAGGAAGTAAACAATGATGACATCACAAGGAGATGAAGGTCACGCAGAATTTACTCAAAATAAATGACTTTTTTGACCCTTTAAGCATTTTTTCAACAAAATACAATGTTCACATATAGTTTTAATTGTTAAATAAGAAAAAACAATCTGTGACATCAGATGGCCCAGTTTACAGGTAGGTTGCTACGGTAACGTCCCAGTGTGATGTCATCATTCACAACCAGGAAGTGAAATTAAAAAAACGATAGAAAAAAAAGCCACACTGAGATACAATTTGTGGAGGATTTTAGCAAAATTTGAAATATATTCATTTTATTTTAGCTCAACGAGTCGTCCGACCGTCAGGACTTTAAACCGAGACAAAGTCCAGACCAGGATCCAGGACCTGGACTCTGTCACAGATTTAAACACTTTGTTCCAAGTGAAATACATTTACCTTTTACTTTGTTTTGGCGCTGCAGGTCTCTCTTTTCCTCCTTCACTGTTTTCTTCACTTTCTCTCTCTACCTTCATCCTTATTTATTCCTTAATACTCCCTCCTTCTCCTCCTTCTCTCTCCTTTTCCTTCTCTTTCTCCCACCTTAATGTCCCTCTTTTCCTCCTCCCTCTCTTCTTCTTCTTCCTCTGGTCTTTTGTCGGTCTCTGTGTGATTTCTCAGATTGGCTTTTGTGCGGCCGCAGTAAACACGGTTATCAGCTGAAATAAACATCTCTGCGTCGCCGCGTCGCTTTCCAAATTGCTTTTTCAAACTGAATTTACATGTGTCTCTCCTGGAACGCACCGAAAAGCACCGAGCGGACGCACAAACGCAGGAAAAACACACACATACGGAGGAAAAATACGCACAAACGCAGGAAAAACACACACACACGCAGGAAAAACACACACAAACGCAGGAAAAACACACACAAACGCAGGAAAAACACACACAAACGGAGGAAAAACACGCACAAACGCAGGAAAAACACGCACAAACGCAGGAAAAACACGCACAAACGCAGGAAAAACACACACAAACTGAGGAAAAACACGCACAAACGGAGGAAAAACACGCACAAACGCAGGAAAAACACACACAAACGGAGGAAAAACACGCACAAACGCAGGAAAAACACGCACAAACGGAGGAAAAACACAGACAAACGGAGGAAAAACACAGACAAACGGAGGAAAAACACAGACAAACGGAGGAAAAACACAGACAAACGGAGGAAAAACACAGACAAACGGAGGAAAAACACAGACAAACGGAGGAAAAACACGCACAAACGGAGGAAAAACACGCACAAACGCAGGAAAAACACACACAAACGGAGGAAAAACACGCACAAACGCAGGAAAAACACGCACAAACGGAGGAAACACACACACAAACGGAGGAAAAACACACACAAACGGAGGAAAAACACAGACAAACGGAGGAAAAACACAGACAAACGGAGGAAAAACACAGACAAACGGAGGAAAAACACAGACAAACGGAGGAAAAACACAGACAAACGGAGGAAAAACACAGACAAACGCAGGAAAAACACACACAAACGCAGGAAAAACACACACAAACGCAGGAAAAACACACACAAACGCAGGAAAAACACACACAAACGCAGGAAAAACACACACAAACGGAGGGAAAACACACACAACTGGAGGAAAAACACACAAACAGAGGAAAAACACACAAACGGAGGAAAAGCACACACAAACGGAGGGAAAACACACACAAACGGAGGGAAAACACACACAAACGCAGGAAAAACACACACAAACGGAGGGAAAACACACACATACGCAGCATAAACACACACAAACAGAGGAAAAACACACACAAACAGAGGAAAAACACACACAAACAGAGGAAAAACACACACAAACAGGAAAAACACACAAACGGAGACAAACGGAGGAAAAACACACACAAACGGACGAAAAACACACAGAGGAAAAACACACAAACGGAGGAAAAGCACACACAAACGGAGGGAAAACACACACAAACGCAGGAAAAACACACACAAACGCAGGAAAAACACACACAAACGGAGGAAAAACACACACAAACGCAGGAAAAACACGCACAAACGGAGGAAAAACACGCACAAACGCAGGAAAAACACACACAAACGGAGGAAAAACACACACAAACTGAGGAAAAACACGCACAAACTGAGGAAAAACACGCACAAACGCAGGAAAAACACACACAAACGGAGGAAAAACACGCACAAACGGAGGAAAAACACGCACAAACGCAGGAAAAACACGCACAAACGGAGGAAAAACACAGACAAACGCAGGAAAAACACAGACAAACGCAGGAAAAACACAGACAAACGGAGGAAAAACACAGACAAACGGAGTGAAAACACACACAAACGCAGGAAAAACACACACAAACGAGGAAAAACACACACAAACGCAGGAAAACACACACAACCGGAGGGAAACACACACAACCGGAGGAAAAACACACACAAACAGAGGAAAAACACACAAACGGAGGAAAAGCACACACAAACGGAGGGAAAACACACACAAACGCAGGAAAAACACACACAAACGGAGGGAAAACACACACATACGCAGCAGAAACACACACAAACAGAGGAAAAACACACACAAACAGAGGAAAAACACACACAAACAGAGGAAAAACACACACAAACAGGAAAAACACACAAACGGAGACAAACGGAGGAAAAACACACACAAACGGACGAAAAACACACAGAGGAAAAACACACAAACGGAGGAAAATCACACACAAACGGAGGGAAAACACACACAAACGCAGGAAAAACACACACAAGCAAAAAAACACACACACAAACGGAGGGAAAACACACAAACGGAGGGAAAACACACACAAACGCAGGAAAAACACACACAAACGCAGGAAAAACACACACAAACGGAGGGAAAACACACAAACGCAGGAAAAACACAGACAAACGGAGGAAAAACACAGACAAACGTAGGGAAAACACACACAAACGCAGGAAAAACACACACAAACGCAGGAAAAACACACACAAACGCAGGAAAAACACACACAAACGGAGGGAAAACACACACAACCGGAGGAAAAACACACAAACAGAGGAAAAACACACAAACGGAGGAAAAGCACACACACACAGAGGGAAAACACACACAAGCAGGAAAACACACACAAGCGGAGGGAAAAACACACACATACGCAGCAGAAACACACACAAACAGAGGAAAAACACACACAAACAGAGGAAAAACACACACAAACAGAGGAAAAACACACACAAACAGGAAAAACACACAAACGGAGACAAACGGAGGAAAAACACACACAAACGGACGAAAAACACACAGAGGAAAAACACACAAACGGAGGAAAAGCACACACAAACGGAGGGAAAACACACACAAACGCAGGAAAAACACACACAAACGCAGGAAAAACACACACAAACGCAGGAAAAACACACACAAACGGAGGAAAAACACACACAAACGGAGGAAAAACACACACAAACGGAGGAAAAACATGCACAAACTGAGGAAAAACACGCACAAACGCAGGAAAAACACACACAAACGGAGGAAAAACACGCACAAACGCAGGAAAAACACGCACAAACGGAGGAAAAACACACACAAACGGAGGAAAAACACAGACAAACGGAGGAAAAACACAGACAAACGGAGGAGAAACACAGACAAACGGAGGAAAAACACAGACAAACGGAGGAAAAACACACACAAACGCAGGAAAAACACACACAAACGCAGGAAAAACACACACAAACGGAGGGAAAACACACACAACCGGAGGGAAAACACACACAACCGGAGGAAAAACACACAAACAGAGGAAAAGCACACACAAACGGAGGAAAAGCACACACAAACGGAGGGAAAACACACACAAACGCAGGAAAAACACACACAAACGGAGGGAAAACACACACATACGCAGCAGAAACACACACAAACAGAGGAAAAACACACACAAACAGAGGAAAAACACACACAAACAGAGGAAAAACACACACAAACAGGAAAAACACACAAACGGAGACAAACGGAGGAAAAACACACACAAACGGACGAAAAACACACAGAGGAAAAACACACAAACGGAGGAAAAGCACACACAAACGGAGGGAAAACACACACAAACGCAGGAAAAACACACACAAACGCAGGAAAAACACACACAAACGGAGGGAAAACACACAAACGCAGGAAAAACACACACAAACGGAGGGAAAACACACAACCGGAGGAAAAACACACAGAGGAAAAACACACAAACGGAGGAAAAGCACACTAACGGAGGAAAAACACACACAAATGCAGGAAAAATACACACAAACGGACGAAAAACACACACATACGCAGCAGAAACACACACAAACAGAGGAAAAACACACACAAACAGAGGAAAAACACACACAAACAGGAAAAACACACAAACGGAGACAAACGGAGGAAAAACACACACAAACGCAGGAAGATTACACACAAACGCAGGAAGATTACACACAAACGCAGGAAGATTACACACAAACGCAGGAAAAACGCACACAAACAGAGGAAAAACACACAAACGGAGACAAACGGAGGAAAAACACACATACGCAGCAAAAACACACACAAACAGAGGAAAAACACACAGAGAGGAAAAACACACAAATGGAGGAAAAACACACACAAACGATGATTTCCTACACTCTGTTCGCCCTTGAACATACCTCCATTCACACTCAGACATCACTGTGATTTCCTACACTGTCTGTCCTTGAACGCACCTCCATTCACTGTTTAAACACTCAGACGTCACTGTGATTTCTTACACTCTGTCCGTCCTTGAACGCACCTTTAGTCACACTCAGATGTCACTGTGATTTCCTACACTTTCTGTCCTTGAACGCACCTCCATTTGCTGTGATTTCCTACACTCTCTGTCCTTGAACGCACCTCCTTTCAGTCCATGTGATGTAATCCCTGACCCTCTTGATGGATTCTTGGCCTAATTCTTGACTGCGATGAGTTTTTAAGACATTCTCACACCTTTCAGAGGCCAGAGCAACGCCCGTTTATGCTAAATCCACACTTCCTGCTTCTTGGAGAATAAAATACTCCACAGATGCAGGGTTAACTTGACAAGAAATTTCAATTTAGTCTTAGTCTTTTGTATAAATCTTTCAGTTTTATTGGATGAAAATGTCCTGCTGATTTAATCGACTAAATCATGATAGTTTGAGCTGATTTTAACGCAATAAAATGTATTGCGTTGCATCATGGGACATTTTCAGAGTTCTTTGGACGTAGAGTTTGTTGAGATTTTTGTTCTTTATGTTTCTTTAAATATTTATACTTTAAATCGACAAAAATATCTACTTTTAATCATAGTTTTATACATTATGGTGGAAAAGCGCTCTATAAATAAAAATTCTTCTTCTTATTATTATTACTTTTTGTGTAGTTTTTATTTAGTTTTTGACATTTTTTCTAAATTGTACAGCTCCGTTCATAATTTTAATCTCAGAATTGCTTATTTTTCGTTCATTTTTTTGCTTTTATTCTGCTTTTTTAAACTACAGCTTCTCATGAAATGCGCTCCCCTGCCCTCTGGTGGCGCAGTCGTGTATTACAAGTGCATTCGGGCAAAGTTAATAGTTTTTTTTTTTTGCTCCTTTGTGTCATTTGAGGTGAGCTTTAACTTTCCATTTTCCAACAGTTGGAATAAATCTGGATTAATCTGAGTTTCCTGGAGGTTCAGATCTCAAAGCGGCTGAGGAGAAGTCGAGCGCGAGGGTTTGAGCGTTTGTTCTGCTCCAGAGTTCATTTGTGCCTGACTTTTTGGGTTTTTCTCCCTGATCTTTGACTGCAGGAAGTGCCTCTGCGCCTGGAACCTTTCAAAGTAAAAGCCGCTCGCTCGCTCGCTCTGTGTCTCGCACTCGTCTCGCGGCGCTTTCGTCTCTCGCTCAAAGAGGCAAATCTCAGGACGCAAAACTGTTCACTAAACTCTGCTTCACAAACTTTTTACTGTACCAGGTTTTATTTTTAATGTGGAATTTGAAAAAGTTTGAAAATCCAATGTCACATTTGTGGAAAATACAAGATTTACAGGTTTTTATGCAAATGACAAACAAATAATTTAATTCAGCACTTCTTTTCTCTCTTTTCTCTCACTCTCTTTCCCTTTCTTTTTTCTCGCTCTCTCACCTCTTTTTTTGTTTCTCTCTTTTCTTTCTTTTTTCTCTTTTCTGTAATTTCTCCTTCCCTTTTCTTTCACTCTCTTTCCTCCTGTCTCTCTCATTTCTCTTTTCTCTCGCTCTCTTTCCTTTTCTTTTTTCTCACTCTCTCACCTCTCTTTTGTCTCTTTTCTCTCATTTTTTTCTCGTTTCTCTCTTTTCTCCTCTTTTCTCTCTTTTCTCTCTCTTTTGTGTTTCCTTTTATTCTCGCTCTCTTTCCCCTTGTCTCTCTGGTTTCTCTTTTCTGTCTTTCTTTTTTCTCCTTCTCTTTTCTCTTGTTCTCTTTCCTCTTGCCTCTTGTTTCTCTCTTCTCTCTCGGTTCTCTCTTTCTCTCACTTGCTTTTCTCTTGTTTCTCATTTCTCCTTCTCTTTTCTCTCCCTCTTTTCTCTCGTTTCTCTCCTTCTCTTTTCTCTCACTCTATTTTCTCTTGTCTCTCTCGTTACTCTTGTTTCTCTTTTCTCTCGTTCTCTTTTCTCTCATTTCTATTGCGCTGTCCTTTTTTCTCGCTCTCTTTTCTCCTTCTCTTTCTCTCATTTTTTTCTCTTGTTTCTCTCTTCTCCTTCTCTTGTCCCTCTCTCTTTTCTCACTCTTTTCCCTCTTTCCTCTCTTTTCTCTCTTTCCTCTCATTCTCTTTCCTCTCTTTTCTCTCGCTCTCTTTTTTCTTTCCTCTCGTTCTCTTCCTCTCTTTTCTCTTGCTCTCTTTTCTCTCTTTTCTTTCTTTTCTCTTGCTCTCTTTTCTCTCACTCCAGTCTCACATCTGTAGAAAATACAACAACTACATGTTTTACACAAACGACAAACATAAAAACATTAAATTCATACCTCTTCGTCTTTCTCTTTGTCTCCCCCGTCTCCCTCTCTCCCCCTCGTCCTCGTGTCGAGCCTTCATCGACTCTCGGCGCGCTCCTCGTCATCGTCTCGTGCAGAATGCCAATAAAGTTCAATTTATTCGACCTCTGCAGTTTGTCCTACAGACGCCATTTTACATTTAACAACAGACGCTAACGCTAAAGCGCTAACAGAGCGAGAAGAAGAAGAAGAAGAAGAAGAAGAAGAAGAAGAAGAAGAAGAAGAAGAAGAAGAAGAAGAAGAAGAAGAAGAAGAAGAAGAAGAGAGGAGGAGGAGGAGGAGGAGGAGGAGGAGGAGGAGGAGGAGGAGGAGGAGGAGGAGGAGGAGGAGGAGGAGGAGGAGGAGAAGGAGAAGGAGAAGGAGAAGGAGAAGAAGAAGAAGGAGAAGGAGAAGGAGAAGGAGAAGAAGAAGAAGAAGGAGAAGAAGAAGGAGAAGGAGAAGGAGAAGAAGAAGAAGGAGAAGAAGAAGGAGAAGAAGAAGAAGAAGAAGAAGGAGAAGAAGAAGAAGAAGAAGAAGAAGAAGAAGAAGAAGAAGAAGAAGAAGAAGAAGAAGAAGAAGAAGAAGAAGAAGAAGAAGAAGAAGAAATAGTTAATGTTACGAACTAAAGAACAAACTGAGAAAACGATAGAGAAGAACTAAAACCGTTCTTCTCTTTAGACTCTCTCCTTTCTCTCCTCCCCTCTCTCTTTCTATTTTTCCATCTATCTTCTCTCTTCCTTTAATCCCTCTCTCCTCCCCTTTCTTCCTCCCCTCTCCTTTTCTCTCTCTCACTCTGTTTTTCCATCCATCTTCTCTCTCTCTCTGTTGTCATATCCTTTGCTCTTTCCTCCCCCTCTTCCTCACTCTCTCCTTTTTCTCTCTCTTTATATCCTTTTTCTCTCTCTTTATATCTCAGAGTTTGGCTCCGTCTCTCTCTTTCCTCCCCCTTCTCTCCCTCCCCTCTCTGCCTTTCCTCCTTTCTCCCTTGCTCTCTCCCGTCTCTCTCTTTCCTCTCCCTCTCTTTTCTCTCGGAGTCGATTAGCAGCAGTTTCTCTGTGATTGATACAGACTCAGTTTTCAATTTGTTCCACAAAGACACCTCCGACATCATCTGCCCCAAGAGTCCTGGTCTAGACCTGGTTTAGTCCTGGTTTAGACCTGGTTTAGACCTGGTTTAGTCCTGGTTTAGTCCTAGTTTAGTCCTGGTCTAGATCTGGTTTAGTCCTGGTCTAGACCTGGTTTAGTCCTGGTTTAGTCCTGGTTTAGTCCTGGTCTAGTCCTGGTCTAGTCCTGGTTCAGACCTGGTTTGGTCCTGGTTCGGTCCTGGTTCGGTCCTGGTTTAGTCCTGGTTTGGTCCTGGTTTAGTCCTGGTTTAGCCCTGGTTTTGTCCTGCTTTAGTCCTGCTTTAGTCCTGGTTTAGTCCTGGTTTAATCCTGGTTTGGTCCTGGTTTAGCCCTGGTTTAGTCCTGGTTTAGACCTGGTTTGGTCCTGGTTTGGTCCTGTTTTAATCCTGGTTTAATCCTGGTTTAGTCCTGGTTTAGTCCTGGTTTAGTCCTGGTTTGGTCCTGGTTTGGTCCTGGTTTAATCCTGGTTTAGTCCTGGTTTAGTCCTTCCTACAGTATTTTTGACACAATAACATCAATCATTAATTTCTTGATTGAATACATGTTTAATCCCAGAATATTTTGTTGGTTCAGCCGTGTGTCTGTGATCAGGAAGGGCATCTTTTCTCCTCTGTTCTCTCTCTCTCTCTCTCTCTCTCTCTCTCTCTCTCTCTCTCTCTTGGCTCTCTTGGCTCTCTTGGCTCTCTCCTTTTGTGTCTCTCTCTTGGCTCTCTTGCCTCTCTCTCTTGTCTGTCTTGGCTCTCTTGTCTGTGTCTTCTCCTCTCTTGTCTCTCTTTCTCTCTCTCTCTCCTCCCTCTCCTCCCCCCTCCCCCTCTCCTCCCCCCTTTCTTTCTGGGTCCGGGGTTCTATCCCGTCCAGGCCGCGCTCTTCTCCCTCCCTCTCTGTCCTCTCTCTCTCCTCTCTTGTCTCTGTCTTCTCTCTCTCTCGTCTCTCTCTCCTTCCCCCTCTCCTCCCCCCTCTCTCTGGGTCCGGGGTTCTATCCCGTGCAGGCCGCGCTCTTCTCCCTCCTCTCTTGCCTCTGTCTTCTCTCTCTCTCTTGTCTCTCTCTCTCTCTCCTCCCCCCTCTGGGTCCGGGGTTCTATCCCGCGCTCTTCTCCCTCCCTCTCTGTCCTCTCTTTCCTCTTGTCTCTCTCTCCTCTCGTGTCTCTGTCTCTCTCTCTCTTGCCTCTCTCTCTTTCTCCATCCTCTCTCCTCCCCCTCTCCTCCCCCCTCTGTCTTCTGGTCCGGGGTTCTATCCCGCGCTCTTCTCCCTCCTTTCTCTCTCCTCTCTCTCTCCTCCCCCCTCCCCCTCTGTCTCCTGGTCCGGGGTTCTATCCCGTGCAGGCCGCGCTCTTCTCCCTCCCTCTCTGTCCTCTCTTTCCTCTTGTCTCTCTCTCCTCTCGTGTCTCTGTCTTCTCTCTCTGTCTTGTCTCCCTCCTCCCCCCTCCCCCTCTCTCCTCCCCCCCTCTCGGTCTGGGGTTCTATCCCGCGCGCTTCTCCGACGACAGGAGCGGAATCCAAAGGCGTGGCGTCTGATCCGAGCCGCTCAATATTTCAGGCTCTGACTCGTGAAGCGGGCGATCGATGCCTCAAACCTTCTGATGATTTTAAGATGAGTTTGACCTCGGCTTCATAAATACATTTACGATTGTTCTCAGATTTTGTTTCTGCTCCGTCTTTTGTGGACGAGGCCGAAAAACCACACATTTTTAATCACCAGACGGTTATTTAGACTCAAATTATTCGTGTTTCCTGAACTTTGTTGAAAATTCATTTGGAAAAGAAACAAAAACAGCCAATTTATGAACAACTTTTTCTTTTTGTTCGTATTTTCTACTGTCTGGTACTTATGTAAATGCTCTATTCTGTTCATTTTAATGGAGCAGCAAATAAATACATGTTTTTTTTTACATTTACAGTCAGCGCAGAGACATTTTGTTCTTTAAGTTTATAAGTTTCATATTTTGCAGCAAATATTGGAGCTGCACGATTAATAAAATAGAATCGAACCAGAATTTGAATTTTGAAATATCATAATTTCCTTCACAAACAACAAATATCCTGTTTTTTCTGCTTAAGCTCTGTAGTTTACTTTAGATTCTGAAACACGTGATTCTTTTATTTGTCAGTTCTTTTGTCATTTTTCCTGGTTTTGTTTTGAATCTGAACTTTGAACAGAATCCCATTAAAACATAAACTAATCACAATCGCAAAAACAGGAAAATTGTGATTAGTTACTTTTCAGAATTGTTCAACCTTATTGTTCCAGCTCCAGATTCTAAAGCTGTGGCATCGTGTCATGTTTTCATGTAGAAATAAGACATTTTATGTAAAAACAACCAAAAATCCACATATTTGTGACATTTAAAGCTGAAAAATTGACAGACCCAGGTTTAAATTTCTTGGATCATTTTGTAACATATTAGTTATAAAAATACAGAGTGGAAACTGGATTGGACTGAAAATTGTGAGAGGAAAATGCATTTGGAGAAAACGACATTTGAAGTTTTAGCCACATTTTTGTCACTTTTAGTCGTGTTTCTGTGTTTTTTTTGTTGCGTTTTCGTTGCTTTTCCTTGTGTTTTTGATTCTTCTAGTCGTGTTTTTGTCGTGTTTTGTCATTTTTTTTTGCGTTTTTGTAATTTTTTTGTCTCGTTTTTGTCGCTTTTAGTATCATTTTTGTCTTGTAGTGTTTTTTGTCTCGTTTTTGTCACTTCTAGTCAAATCCTTGTGTTTGGTCTAAATCTTGTTGAGTCCAGATTGTACAGTTGGAGCTGCTTTAAGGCTCGTCTTTGTCTCTGAGAGGAAAATGCATTTGGAGAAAACTACATTTTAAGTTTGACACTTTTAGTCCCTTTCTGTTACTTTTAGTCGTGTTTCTGTGGTTTTTAGTTGCGTTTTCGTTGCTTTTTCTTGTGTTTTTGATGCTTTTAGTTATGTTTTTGTCACATTTTTGCCATTTGTAGTTCCCTTTTTGTCAATTTTTTGTCTCGTTTTTGTCGCTTATAGTCGTGTTTTAGTCACTTTTAGTATAATTTTTGTCTTGTAGTGTTTTTTGTCTCATTTTTGTCACTTTTAGTCATATCCTCGTGTCCGTTGTGTCAGAATTGAGTCCAGATTGTACAGTTTTGTGCAGGATCTACTTTAAGATCTTTATGTTTATGGGAGAAAAATATTTAGAGAAAACCTTTAGCGTAGGACGCCTTTTTGTCACTTTTTTTGCATTCTTGTCGGTTTCAGTTGCGTTTTTGTCGCTTTATGTCGCATTTTTGTCACTTTTAGTCGAGTTTTAGTCACTTTTAGTATAATTTTTGTCTTGTTTAGTAGTGTTTTTGTCACGGCTTTGTCGCTTTTAGTCGCTTTTAGTATCATTTTTGTCTTGTAGTGTTTTTGTCTCATTTTTGTCACTTTTTGTCACATTTTTGTCGTTTTGGTTGCATTTTGTCACTTTAACTTGCGTTTTTGCCGCTGTAAGTCACATTTGTGTCACTTTTAGTCCGTTTGGTTTGTGTGGGACAAAAATGCATTTGGAGAAAACAACCTTTGAAGTTAATCGCTTTTAGTCATTTTTGTGTCACTTTTAGTCACTTTTTTGACACTTGAAGTTGCGTTTTAGACGTTGCAAGTTGAATTTTTGTCACTTTTAGACACCTTTTGTTGTTTTTAGTTGTGTTTTTGTTGCTGTAAGTTGCGTTTGTGTCACTTTAAGTCCGTTTGGTTTGTGTGGGAGAAAAATACATTTGACTTTTAGTCATTTTTTTGTCACTTTAGTTACATTATTGTCACTTTCAGTTGCGGTTTTGTCGTTGTAAGTTGAATTTTTGTCGCTTTTAGTCACTTTTTGATGCTTTTAGTCACTTCTTGTTGTTTTAACTAGTGTTTCTGTAACTTTTAGTCACATTTTTGTCACTTTTAGTCACGTTTTGTTTCTGATCTTTATGTCTTTGTGGGAGAAAAATGCGAGAGCTGGCTTTGAGTTACAATGTCCAGAGAAATCTATGGATGAAGTGGATTCAATGGAAGAATCAAACATCTTTCGGAACAGATTGGACACGTTTGTTGTTTCCACATGAAAGTCGATATAATGAGAGAGAAAACTGACCAAAAAAACAAAAAAAATATAATACAAATAGGGTTTTCCTGCAGCGTCTTGCCTTAAACACAAACCAGGTCAAACGTGTGACTTTTAACAATAAAAAGCCGATTTCTACCTGAGACATCCGACTCGTCCTCTTTCTAAATCTCATTTTTTGGATTTTTTGACTTTCTCTGCTAAATATCTCACAACACAATATAATTTTCCTCGTTTAATTCCAATATTTTCCGTTTCGCTGCCGAGGATTTCTCTGTTTCCCTGCGGCTCTTTCCTCTTTTTCTCCCAATCATTTCTGTTCTTTGAGTCTCTACACCTCGCGGCGCTGCACACACACACGCGCACACACACACGCGCGCACGCTCCTCCCCCCTCGTGCACGCTCCTCCCCCCTCCCTCCCCCCTCCTCCCCCCTCCAGAGGCGACAGGGCACTGCTAAATTAAATGTATACGTTGGCGGCGTCCAAATGACAAACGACGTGCGGTAATCGTCTTAGAGCTGCCTCCAGCTTCAGGCCCTGCCCTCCCTCACCCCTCCCTCACCCCCCCCCCCCCCCCCCCCTCCTCCCCCACACGCGCGCCGGCTGTACTGCAAAAAACAGAACCGCGTCTGTAATGGGCTTTTATTTGGTCTGTGTTTTCCTGTAAAACACAAACAAGTTATGTTTTCAGAGATAAACATGTTCACATTAAAGATTAATTAACATCGGAATTAATTAAAATGGAATGTCAAGATTATTTGTAGTCATAATAAAATCGTAAAAAGTAATAATTGTGACAAGTTTAGAAGCAAAAAGTATGTAATTTCGATTCACTCTGTGCTCCAGGAAAGTAAACCCAAATGTAAAGTGTTTTGTAAAGTGTCTGTTTATGTCACTTTAACTTGATTTAATCGTTCAAAAAGTTTAATTTCATAAAATGTGACTCAAAGTGAATGAACACGTGAGAGAAAAGGGAAATCTGCTAAATTACTCAGAGAATTCAATTTATTTCAGAATTGTTTTTGATTAAAGTCAGATATTTTTTGTTACACGGTGGACATTCTTTTTTTAATTGAAGATGACACACAAAACTGTTTTTTGGTCAGTTTTCTCTCTAAAATATCGACTTTCATGTGGAAACAACAAACCTGTTGCTCCTGATGTTTGATTCTTCCATTGAATCCACTTCATCCATAGATTTCTCTGACATTGTTTTCTCCAAATGCATTTTTGTCCCTCGAGACATAAAGATCAGCCTTAAAGTAGATCCACACAAACTGTACAATCTGGACTCAATAAGATTTAGACCAAATACACAAGGACTTTTGAGATCTAATTCTAAATCTGATTTAATGAAGTTTTAAGTCAAAAAAAGTTTTTCTAGTTTTAATTTTCAGTCAGATCTAGTTTACAAAAAAACGAATACATCCAAAATCCCCTCTGTACATTTTTATAACTAATATGTTACAAAATGAATCAAGAAAACCTGGTTCTGTCCCTTTTTCAGATTTAAATGTGACAAATATGTGATGTTTTTCAGCCTGGGTTTGACTCCCGGGGCCTCTGTGTGCAGTTTGCATGTTCTCCCCGTGTCTGTGTAGAGTGTTTGTGAGAGTGAAGGACAGATGAACACGTGATGATTCTGGAGCTGTTCATCATGTTCTGACCAAATGAACCAGTGTGTGTCTGAGGCCTGAGAGGTTTAGTTTAGTGCTGCTAGTGCTGCTGCTGCTGCTGCTAGTGCTGCTGCTAATGCTGCTAATGCTGCTAATGCTGTTGCTAATGCTGCTGCTGCATTTGACTCAAGGCTCAAGAGTCCAGAGGAATCTGTGTGTCACCTCTGGACAACGACATGACGAGAGACAGAGAGAGGGAGGGGGAGAGAGAGGGAGAGAGAGAGAGGGATAGGGAGGGAGACAGACAGACAGACAGAGAGAGAGACAGAGAGAGAGAGACACAGGGAGAGTGAGAGAGAGAGACAGACAGGGAGAGAAGGAGAGAGAGAGAGAGAGACAGAGCAAGAGAGAGCGACAGAGAGGAGAAAGGGAGAGGGAAGAGAGAGGTGAGAGAGGGTAGAGAGGAGAGAGAGGGTAGAGAGGAGGAGTGAGAGAGAGGGAGAGAGGAGGAAGGCTGAGAGAGAGAGGGTGAGAGAAAAGAGAGAGAGGAGCCAGATTAATATAAACTGGACACAGAACAGACGTAAACGATCGACCGATGTGGAATTTCAGATTTTCAATCGGCCGATAGAAAGGACCAGTTCTGATCTGTTTTTATCTTGTATGATCTGCACGAGCTCTGAACAAACAAACAAACAAACAAACAAACAAACATTAGGATTAATTTGTAAATGGACGTGTGGGACGTTATGTGTCGTGGTTTATTTGGGCGTCTTTTGTTTTGTTCTTTGTGTCGTGTTTTTGTTGTTTATACTTTTACAAAACTTTTCAACAAAAACGTAGTCTATGGTTAGAAAGAAAACACTGACATTTAAAGTTACGTTCTGAGCAGGACCAGATTCTCATATTTGTCTAATTCTGCCTTAGTTTGGTGGGAGGGCATTTGTGGTAAATATTTATTACAGTTTTACATGTGTGAAGTTGCAGTTTGTGAAGAAGTTTTGATAAATAAAAGTGTAAAATGGCAGGAAGTGGAGCTGAATCCCTCTGTGATGTCATCAAAAGGCGACGCACCAATGAAAACACACACACATTTTCCTGACAGTTTAAACCATCATTCGACAAAATAAAGTCTTATCACGGATTATTTATGTCAGTTCTAACTATTGTGTGATGTATTTGGATGTGGGCCCTTGTTTACAGTCTGGTTGCTATGGTAACAGTTGTGGAATTACCTCTATCTATGTCATATTTGTGCTCATGTTCAACAGGAAGTGCCATTATAAACTTTACACAAACTGTCAAACAAAAAGTGACAAAATCATGACTAAAACGTGACTAAAACTGACAAAAACTTGACAAAAAGCGACAAAAACAGAAGTAAAAGCAAGAAAAACGCAACTAAAAGTGACAAAAACTCAACTCAAAGCAACGGAAAGAGACTGAAAGTGACAAAAACGCGACAAAAACTTGAAAAAAAAAAGGCACAAAACAAAACAACAACATAACTATAACTAAAAGTGACAAAACTTGACTCAACGTGTCAGAAACGCAACAAAATCACAACTGAAAGTGACAAAATGCGACAAAAATGGAACTAAAAGAGACAGAAACTCGACTAAAAGCACCAGAAACGCAACTAGGTGGAATTATCAGGGATTATTTATTAACTATTGTGTCATGTGTGGATGACCCTTGTTTACTGTCTGGTTGCTATGGTAACAGTTGTGGAATTACTTCTAACGATGTCATATTTGTGCTCATGTTCAACAGGAAGTGACATCATAAACTTTACACAAACTGTCAAACAAAAAGAGACAAACGCAACTGAAACTGACAAAAACTTGACGAAAAGTGACAAAACTTGACGAAAAGCGACAAAAACACAATGAAAAGCAACAAAAACGTGACTAAAAAAGACAAAAACACAACTGAAAGCGACTAAAAGAGACTGAAAGTGACAAAAACACGACTAAAACCGACAAAAACTTGGAAAAAATGACAAAAATGCAACTAAAAGCAAAAAAACAAAACAAAAACAACAACATAACTATAACTAAAAGTGACAAAACTTGACTAAACGTGTCAATCGCAACTGAAAGTGATAAAAACGTGACAAAAATGCAACTAAAAGAGACGGAAACTCGACTAAAAGCACCAGAAACACAACTAGGTGGAATTATCAGGGATTATGTCTTAACTAGCCTTGTTTACAGCCTCGTTGCTACGGTAACAGTTGTGGACTATGTCATATTTGTCTCATGTTCAACAGGAAGTGACATCATAAACTTTAATTGTCAAACTGGGACAAACGTTTAGTCAAATCTTAAACAGAATCGTGTTAGACTTTTAAGCTGATCAAAAAGTGCAAATATTGTCCTGAACCGAATCTAGTTTTTAGAAAATATAGTAAATCACACGTCAACAAGAATGTGAAGAAATCCCTCGGTCAGTGGTATAGAGAAGGGGGGAGACGGGGGAGGGAGGGAGACAGGGGAGAGACGAGGGAGGAGGAGGAGAAAGAGACAATTTAAATGTAAATAAACATGTTTTTTTATCAGTGAGTTTTGAAGCTTTTATCTGGAGCCGCTCTCCCCCGTCTGAGTCTGAACGACATCACACCCAGAGAGGGAGGGGGAGGAGGGGGAGGGAGAGGGAGAGAGGAGAGGGAGGAGAGAGGGGGAGGGAGAGGGGGAGACTTTGAGTTTGACAAATTGTGTCTTTTTTCACTGTTTTCCTCCAACTCTGATACTGGTTTAGTCCTGCTTTAGTCTTGGTTCAGTCCTGGTTTAGACCTGCTTTAGACCTGCTTTAGTCCTGCTTTAGTCCTGGTTTAGACCTGCTTTAGTCTTGCTTTAGTCCTGCTTTAGTCCTGCTTTAGTCTTGGTTTAGTCCTGGTTCAGTCTTGGTTCAGTCCTGGTTTAGACCTGCTTTAGTCCTGCTTTAGTCTTGGTTCAGTCCTGGTTTAGACCTGCTTTAGTCTTGCTTTAGTCCTGCTTTAGTCCTGCTTTAGTCTTGGTTTAGCCCTGGTTCAGTCTTGCTTTAGTCCTGGTTTAGTCCTGGTTCAGTCCTGGTTTAGTCCTGGTTTAGTCCCGGTTCAGTCTTGCTTTAGTCCTGGTTTAGTCCTGGTTCGGTCCTGGATTAGTCCTGGTTCGGTCCTGGTTCAGTCCTGGTTCAGTCCTGGTTTAGTCCTGGTTTAGTCCCGGTTCAGTCTTGCTTTAGTCCTGGTTTAGTCCTGGTTCAGTCCTGGTTTAGTCCTGGTTCGGTCCTGGTTCAGTCCCGGTTCTGTCCTCAGATCCTCTTGTGGTCTTTGTTCTGTGAGAGTCTAATTATTCAGACACAAAACCCAGTTTAGTCCAGGTTTACTTTGAGTTTAATCCTGGCTTAGTTTTGTCCTAATTCTGACCTGGTTTAGTCCTTTTTAGACCTGGTTTAGTGTTGATTTTGTTTAGATTTAGTCTGGGTTTAATCTTGTCTTTATATCTTATAGTTAAGTCCTGTTTAAGCCCTGGTGTAGTCCTGGTTTAGTCCTGGTTTACACTCTGTTTAGTCCTGGTTTACACTCTGTTTAGACCTGGTTTAGACTCCGTTTATTCCTGGTTTAGACTCATTTCGCAGTCAGATCTAATCGTTGAACATTTTAGTTTTGTCGGTGGTTTTGTTTGTTAATATTAAAGTTTCCAGAACAATCTCAAACATATTTTTCCTCTGAATTATTGACAGACGACGCAAAAACATCGGAGATAAAAGTCACTCACCGAGACAAAAACAACCCAAATGAGAAATGTGACTTTTTCTAATCACAGCCGCAGAAAACCAGACGAGCCAAATGTTTACCACGAAATGTAATTAATCTGCAGAAAACAGAGATTATAATTAAACAACAACAAACACATATCATAACCGTTAACAAACGTCCATCCATAAAAAGAGTCGGGATTCCGAGTTTGTGTGACATGAGTAAAAGTAACAAAAACGTGTCAAATGAACAAAAACAGGTCTTAAAGCGAAAAAAAGTGACTGAAATCGACAGAAACGTGACTGAAAGTGTCAAAAACAGGACTCAAAGCGCCAAAAATGCGGCTAAAAGCGGCAAAAACGTGACTTAAAGCAGACAAGATGTGTCTAAAAGGACAAAAATGTGACTAAAAGTAACGAAACGTGACAAAACTGTGACTAAAAATGACTAAATGTGACAAAATGTGACGTAAAGTGACCACAGGCGGGGAAAAAATTGTCTAAAAGGACAGAAATGCGACTAAAAGGACAAAAACGTGACTAAAAGCAGAAAAGATGTGTCTAAAAGGACAAAAATGTGAGTAAAAGTAACGAAACGTGACAAAACTGTGACTAAAAATAACAAAATTTGACAAAAATGTGGATGTAAAGCGACAAAAAAGTTACTATGCGCAGGAAAAAATTGTCTAAAAGGACAAAAATGCGACTTAAAGCGACAAATGGTGACTAAAAGTGACAAAAACTGACAAAAAAATTACAAAAATGGGACTAAAAGTGACAAAAACACAACTGGAAACATCCTATTTTGGGTCTGGACCATAGAACTATAATAAAACCTGGAAGATGAATCCAAGATGGCCGTCCTGTTTATCCCTATGGAGAGTGCTCATTGGCGCATGACCCCAAAAAAGTTTCTTACTTCCGCATTTACTTCCTGATACGGAGGCTGACATCTTTGTTTTACTTCCTGATACGATGGCTGCCATCTTTGTTTTACTTCCTGAAACGGAGGCTGCCATCTTTGCTTTAGGGCGCCACGTGACGACAATCCCCCACTTCATATAAAAACGGTAATTTCGGTGATTTTAGAAACGGTAGAAAATAACATTTCCTTCTATTTTATTTAAATACTGATAATAATTCAGTACTGTCTGCAATTATAATGAGCAATTTTAGAAAAAGGCTGGTTCCAAGAGGCTGCAGTACCTCGCACGACCACAAATCAATCTTGGACCACAGACAGAGGGGACGTACCTTATCCAGTTCATTTAATACATCCATGGTCTGGACAAAGTCAGTGCCGTGCATCAAACAGGAACCGACTGATGCTAACGTGCTTTGCTAGCTTTGTTTTGCTAGGAGCTAAACATATCGTTAGCATCAGTGGAAATACAGCGCTTTAGTACAAGATCAAGTCAGAGTTTGAAGTGTCTGTCACTTTAGTCACATTTGTAGTTGTTGTCCTATTTAGTTGAGATTTTAGTCACCTTATTAGTAGCGTTTTTGTCACTTTTGGCCAACTTTTGTCACTTTTAGTCTCTTTCAATTGCAATTAATCACTTTAAGTCACTTTTAGTTGTGTTTTTGTCACATTTTAGGTCATTTGGCGAGACATTATTCTTTGTTTGTGCTTTTTGCGTCTTGTTTTTTGTCTCGATGAGAACCGGTGGAATCATGACTTTACAAACAAACTGTATGACATTTCTAGAGCTGTAGGTCTTCAGTCAATTGATCCGTCGATCGTGTCGTAGTTGAGTTAAATTTGTTTTAGTGACCAATTATTATATTTTGATACGGATTTTTATGTTTGAACGATAAAGGTTTGGAGAAAGCAGAGAGAGAATAATTTTAAATCTGCCTTTTTACAGATAAATACAGTTTTCTGCTGTAATCCTGTAGTCATTTAGACGATTAAACTGTTTTTTGTTGTTGTTTTTTTTTAAGATGAAATGATTTATATGGTTAAAAACAAGACGATATGGAGTGAGTTTGCTAACTATTTTGGAGTCCAACATGTAAATGCTATGTTTCCTAATACTTTTGTGCGTAAATAGTTGTTTTCCAGGTTTTTCTTGTGCAGTTTTGGTCTTTTGAGTGCAGTTTGGGTCAGACACATGGACACACTGCAGAGTTTGGATGTATTACCTCTTTTGGTGGATGAATCGGTCGATGGGACATGTCTTTAGTCGACACAGCCCTGGTCCGAGTGTCGCCCCGAGTCCCGTCGTAGCCCCACACTCTTCAGCAAACGGTGCACTCAGTCAGACGCGGGTCACGTGACTCTGACGTCTGGGCGAAAAAAAGCCGGCAAAACTCAGATAAAAATGTATTTCTGAAATCCTCCTGACACATATGTATGGGCTCATGGTCATCGCACACGTTTAGTCATGGATCGCACGTTAAACATCAAACACTGGATTATTCAACTTTTAGCCGGAGATGGATCTGTTCACAGCTCAAGCTAAGGTTAGCGGCTAATGCTAACTGCTCTGCTGCTAGCGGTTTGTTTAGCTCTTTCTGCTTCATTCAGTCGCTGCTGTTTTTAGGACTCTCCCAGTGCATTGTGGGTATTATCACCAGTGCTGGACTTTTCGAGATACATTGTGGGAAAGTTTGAGTGCACTACTTCACCTGCGGGACACTGAATATGGCATGAGTGCTGTATAGTGCCCCCTGCAGGGCACAGTGTGGAAGCATTTCTTTCTAAAGCCTTAATAAATACTTTTAAAAATAGAAATCTTTTACAAAATCCTGTGAGCGCCGTTTGTTTAGTCAGATCAAAGAGACTTCATACTTTTGTAAGCCTTTTACTCAAAGAATTGATGCACAGATCCAGGTCCAGACCGTGATCCCGGCTCAGATCCAGGTCTTAACTACGATTACGGCTTACATCCAGGTCCAGACCGTGATCCCGAGTCAAATCCAGGTCCAGACGTGATCCCAGCTCAGGTCTAAGTCCTGACTGCGATCCCAGCTCAGATCTGGGTCCAGACTTAGATTCAGGTTTTGACCCTGCTCCCGGCTCAGATCCAGGTCCACAATCTCAGTCCAGACCGTGATCCCGGCTTACATTCAGGTTTTGACCCAGGTCAGATCCAAGTCCTGACAACAATTCCGGCTCAGATCCAGATCTTGACTACGATCCCGGCTCAAATCCAGGTCCAGACTGTGATCCCGGTTCAGATCCAGGTCCACAATCTCAGCTCAGATTCGGGTCCAGACCGTGATCCCGGCTCAGACCCGGGTCCAGACCGTGATCCCGGCTCAGATCCGGGTCCAGACTGTGATCCTGGCTCAGACCCGGGTCCAGACTGTGATCCCGGCTCTGACCCGGGTCCAGACCGTGATCCCGGCTCAGACCCGGGTCCAGACCGTGATCCCGGCTCAGATCTAGAAAAGCATTTCAATTTCCTCTCAAAAAACATCAGGTGGAAATGTAAACAAGTTTAAATCTACAGCGGAATCGTTCTGTCGTCCTCAACAAAACGCCTCTCGAGCCGAGTAAACAGAGGCGCTGTGTGCGGGTGAGGAGGGGGTGAGGCGCGGGGGTGAGGCGGGGGAGGAGGAGAGGAAGGATGCAGGAGGTGTAGCTCTGGGCCGCAGTAAATAGCTCCATTTGTGCGTCTCTAATCTAAATGCTAACGAGAGGCGACTTATCAGCACAAAGGATCCTGTCTGCGGGAGGTGAAGGGAGGGAGAGGGGGAGGGGTGAGAGAGAGAGAGGGAGGTGAGGAGAGAAAGGGCAGAAAGAGGAAGAGGAGACGGAGAGGAAACTGACCAGACCAGAGAAGAAGGAAGAGAGAGAGAAAGAGGGAGGAGGGAGAGGGAGGGAGGGGGAGAGAGAGAGAGAGAAAGAGGGAGGAAAGGAGAGAGAGGGGGCAGAAGGAGGGAGGGGGAGAGAGAGAGAAAGGGAGAGAGGTGAAGAGAGAAATGGCAGAAAGAGGAAGAGAGGGGGAGGAAACTGACCAGAGAAGAAGGAAGGAGGAAGGGAGAGCAAGGAGGAACAGAGATAAAGAAGGGTGACAGAGAGGGGGGAGGCGAAAGGTGAGAGGAAAGAAGAGAGAGCGAGACCAGACAGAGAGAGGGAAAGCGAGAAAAGGGGTGGAAGGGGTGAGAGAGGGGGGAGAAAAAGGGAGAGAAAGAGAAAGAGAGGGAGGAAGAGGAGGAGAGAGAGAGTGAGAAGAGTAGGGGGGAGAAAGGAGAGTGGGAGAGAGAGCGGAAGGGTAAGACCAGAGGGGGAGAAGGAGGAGAGAGAAATAGAAAGAGAGAAGGGAGAGAGGGGGAGGAAAGTGAGAGAGGGAGGAGTGAACGAGACTCGAGGGAAAAAGAGGAAAAGGAGCCGCTGAAACAACACGACTTTATTATTCAGGACTTTACGACTGCGTTCACATTTACACAAGATCCACATCAGGACCAAACCTGGACCAAACCTGGACTAAACCAGGACCAAACCTGGACCAAACCTGGACTAAAACAGGACCAAACCAGGACCAAACCTGGACTAAACCAGGACCAAACCTGGACCAAACCTGGACCAAACCTGGACTAAACCAGGACCAAACCTGGACCAAACCTGGACTAAACCAGGACCAAACCAGGACCAAACCTGGGCCAAACCTGGACTAAACCAGGACCAAACCTGGGCCAAACCTGGACTAAAACAGGACCAAACCAGGACTAAAACAGGACCAAACCAGGACTAAACCTGGACCAAACCTGGACCAAAACAGGACCAAACCAGGACTAAACCTGGACTAAACCTGGACTAAACCTGGACTAAAACAGGACTAAACCTGGACTAAAACAGGATTAAAGCAGGACTAAAACAGGACTAAACCTGGACTAAAACAGGATTAAAGCAGGACTAAAACGGGACTAAACCTGGACTAAAACGGAACTAAACCTGGACTGAAACAGGACCAACAAGACCTAGATCTGAGCCTGAATCCCGGTTGAACCAAACAGACCGGATGTCAGTGGAGCAGATTAAATTGTTTCTGCAAAATCTGCAAAAGTGAAAGTAACGCCAGGGGGAGATAAAGGACACTTCAACCCAACTCAACAGTGAATTGTCTCCACACTTGGACTCAGAGACATGTGATTTAAGATGAGAAAGATAAAGAGTTCTGTCTCTTTCTTGTTTCCTTTCTCCTCCTTCTCTTTCTTCCCCCCCTTTTCTTACTCTCTCCCCTTTTCTCACACTCTCCCTCTTTTCTCTCTTTCCCTCTCTCTCCCCCTTCTTTCCCTTTTTTCTCTCCTTCTCATCCCCTCGTCTCTCTCTCCCTCTCTCTTTTCTATCTCCATGTTCTCCCTTTCTCCTCTCTCTCTTTCCCCCCTCTCTCCCCCCTCTCCTTCTTCTCTCTCTTCTCCCCCTCTCTCACCCTCATCTGTCGCTTCTCTCTCCCTTCTCCCCCTCTCTCCCTCGTCTCCCCTTCTCTCTCACCTTCTCTCCATCTTTCTCTCACCTTCTCTCTCCCTCATCTCTCTCCCCCTTCCCTCTCTTCCCTCCCCCTTTTCTCTCCCTCGTCTCTCTCTCATCTCTCCCCCTTCCTCTCTCCCTCTCCCCCTTCTCTCTCTCCCTCTCTCTCTCTCTCTCCCCCTTCCTCTCTCCCTCTCCCCCTTCTCTCTCCCTCGTCTCTCTCTCCCCCATCCCTCTCGCCCCCCCTCTCTCGTCTCCCCCTCTCCCCCTCCTCTCGTCTCCCCCTCTCTCTTCCTCTTCCCCCTTCTCTATCCCCTCTCTCTCCCTCTCCCTCATCTCTCTCTAGCCCCCCCGTCTCTCTCGCCCCCCTCTCTCTCGTCTCTACCTCTCCCCCTCCTCTCTCCCCCCTCTCTCTCTCCCTCGTCTCTCTCTTTTCTCCCCCTCTCTCTCTCTCGTCTCTCCCTCTCCCCCCCTCTGTCGTCCCCCCCTCTCGTCTCTACCTCTCCCCCCTCCTCTCTCTCTCCCTCGTCTCTCCCTCTCCCCTTCTCTCTCTCCCTCGTCACTCTCTTTTCCCCCCTCTCTCTCTTTCTCTCTCTCTCGTCTCTCTCTCGTCTCTCCCTCTCCCCCCCTCTCTCGTCCCCCCCTCTCGTCTCTACCTCTCCCCCCTCCTCTCTCTCTCCCCCCCTCCCTCTCCCCTTCTCTCTCTCCCTCGTCACTCTCTTTTCTCCCCCTCTCTCTCCCTCGTCTCTCTCTTTTCTCTCGTGGCAGATTTTCATTTGTGATAGCGTCTCTGTTTCTTTCATTTCCTGTTGTGGACTGAAGGATTGTGGGTAACAGGAACAGGAAGTGTGATAAGGTCCAGAGGAGAGGTCCGAACCAGATCTGGACCTGATCTGGACCAGGATCTGAACCTGGATCTCTGACCTTCAGCTGAGGTTTGGCCTGTTGTAAAACACAGGACTAAACCGGGACTAAACTGGGACTAAACCGGGTCTAAACCAGAACATAAACCAAGGCTAAACCAGGACCAAACCAGGACCAAACCAGGACTAAACCGCTACTAAAACTGGACTAAACCAGGACTAAACCAATACTAAACTAGGACTTAACTGGGACTAAACCAGGACATAAACCAAGGCTAAACCAGGACATAAACTGGGACTAAACCAGGACTAAACCAGGACTAAACCAGGACTAAACCAGGACTAAAGCAGGACTAAACCAGATCTGAAACATGCCACATTTTTCTTTAAACTCTTGACTCTGCTCCGTTTCTCCGTCACATGAAACATGTTTAATATTCATGATGTTTCAGAGTGAGGCTTTAATCTTGGACGAGTTTATTTAAATGCATTAAAGGGAATGTGCAGCTTTAATTAAAGGGACAGAGTGTGAGGTCAGAAATGTGGAGTGGCTTTAACACAAACTGGACCAAATGAAGGACTCTAGTTATATTTCCCATTTTATTGTTGTTTTTGTCAATAGTTTGTGGAGGTTTTATTTTCAGGCCTGTTGTTGTGTCCTTTGGCAACACACAGCCCTGACCAGGACCAGTGTCGTCTGGATTTGCAGCTGGTGTAACACTTTGGATAATAACACACATCAGATTAGTTTATTTCATTTCTGCTCAGGCATAAATGTTCATAATTTCTACTTTAAGAAGATCTTGATAAAACTGTGCCAGATTCTCCATAAATCCCTTAAATGAGAATTGCACCAACATCCATCACTATGTTACTTATTTACATGTTTGTTTACATTAAAAATAATATGTATTTAGAAGAGGCCCTTTAAACCTGCACAGACGACCTCAAAGTGACGCTGAAGGGAACGAGGGAAACTTTAGACTCAGCCCTGATCAAGTGTCTATTATATAACGTTAATAAATGAATAAATAAATAAAATATAACACTAACATCATGTAGGAATTAGAATATTTGCTTGTGACAAAAGGCCGGTTATAGTTTAATACAGTGTTTTTCAACCTTTTTTTGGGTTGTGGCACACTTTTTGGGTTTAAAAGCAACCACGGCACACCACCTTCTACAAAAATATCACCAAAACAGACCATTTAGTTTAAAAATATGGTTTATAACAAGCCAAGTAATGTTTGTGCCACTGTCTGGTTCTTTAAATGTGGTAATAGTGATGTTTTGGGTTATTTTTTAATGCAGAAGTAGCTCAGACGCTCCACAAAGGTAAATTAGTCAATTACATCCACATTTGTCGATCTTTGAACTCAAACTGGATATTTTTTTAAGGAACACCCGGCAAGACCTCAAGGCGCACCAGTGTTCCCCGGCACTGGAGGAAAATCAAGGGTTTAATAAACAATGACACAAAGATGAACCCCGTGTCCAGACGTGATCCAGAACATGTTCAGTTTGGTCAAGTCTGAGCGCCAAACCCTTTGTGACGGCGCTACATTTGTACAAAAGCGTCTGTGGGTCAAAGACTCAAAAGGACAAGAAACACGACTGAGCCGTGTTTAAGGAGGAACACAGCAAAAAATGTAAATCTATCTGAGCTTAAAATGACTTGAATTGATCATTTTTCTCTGGATTTGAGAAGTTTTGACTCAATGAGATTTAATTGCTGATGTGATGCAGAATATTTCACTGGTTTCAAGGTATTTCTGATGATCCTGCGATAATTTTGCTTGAAATAAGAAAATACATTTGTCAGTGGGTAAGTAAAATGATCTTAACCACTGACAGATAATTTATATTGAAATAAGAAATAATGTGTTGAAACAAGTCACAAACGGTTTGAAACAAGTGAAGTAGTTCCATCAAATAAATCGTCTCCTCTGATCTTAACGAGTCAAAACGTCTGAAATTCAGATTAATATCCTCAAATCAACACATTTGAACTCAGCTAGAACTTCATTATTTGCAGTGAAGAGAGCCATTCAAACTATGACTGTTTTCATTTTCAAGATGAAGGTTTGTGCAGGATGACCTTCACGTGTGCCATGTTTCATTCTCCGCTAAACAGGAAGTGCACTGTTAGCATGCTGTCGTCTGTTAGCTTTAACGTGACGGTAAAAGTCGATGCTCCGGCTCTTGCAGGTGAAGAGCGCGACTAAACCTGGTGAATATTAAGATCCTCAGAATGCACGAAGAACAGAGTTTGAATGAGCCGGTTCTGATTTTGACGTTTTTAAAGAAAATGCTACTAAATAAAGTATATTTTTCTGCATCTTTTAACCAAGTATCAACGTCCAATGTTAAATGTTTAGGTAGAAATCCACATTGAAGCTCAGATTTTAGCGAATCCTTTTGTGAAATGTGAGCTGATGTGATAATCAGGCGGAGGATCCAGAACCGCAGCCTCTTTTTTTGACTTTTGACTCTTTATTCTCGTCCAAATCAGAGAATATCCTTATTTAGGTGTTTGAATTCCTCTCCCTCTCGCGCTGTCCGTTTATTTTCCTCCTTCCTCTCGTTTCCGCATTACTCCTTTAACCATAATCATATTCACTCTGCGACTAAAGCGTGATTAGCATATATATTGTATTGACACAGTGGCACCATGTCTTCTTTTATCACCTCTCCTTCTCCCTCTCCTTCTCTTTTTGAAGTTTTCACGTTTTCTTGTCGTTTTTTATCTGCCGAGCGCGCCCGGCACATTGCGGCCTGATTTCTCGCGGCTGAGGCGTTTTATGCTTCGGTCCTCGGCGGATTCTCGTCTCGCGCTCGATGTTTTTGTTTTGTTTCGTTTTTTGAAAAGGACGAGACGGAGCCGAGGGAGAAAAATGGCGGAGGGCAAAGGTCGCAGGAAGCAGGAAATGGTCTGTTTTAAGTCGAGATGAGAGCCGGATTTGAACGTGTTTACAATAACATCTGTGTTTTAAAGTATATTTTATAACACTGTGCGAGGATGAAGTTTTAATTCAGGCCTAAAACATGTCAAAACCAGGTCTAAAACAGACCAAAACCAGGTCTAAAACCGACCGAAACCAGGTCTAAAACCGACCGAAACCAGGTCTAAGACAGACCGAAACCAGGTCTAAGACAGACCGAAACCAGGTCTAAGACAGACCGAAACCAGGTCTAAAACAGACCGAAACCAGGTCTAAAACAGACCGAAACCAGGTCTAAGACAGACCGAAACCAGGTCTAAAACAGACCGAAACCAGGTCTAAGACAGACCGAAACCAGGTCTAAGACAGACCGAAACCAGGTCTAAGACAGACCGAAACCAGGTCTAAGACAGACCGAAACCAGGTCTAAAACAGACCGAAACCAGGTCTAAAACAGACCGAAACCAGGTCTAAAACAGACCGAAACCAGGTCTAAAACAGACCGAAACCAGGTCTAAAACAGACCGAAACCAGGTCTAAAACAGATCGAAACCAGGTCTAAAATGGACCAAAACCAGGACTAAATCGGACCAAAACCAGGTCAAAATCGGATCAATACCAGGTCTAAAACAGACCAAAACCAGGTCTAAATTGGACTAAAACCAGGACTAAATTGGACCAAAACTAGGTCTAAATTGGACCAGGACTAAAACAGACCAAAATCAGGACATGTGTATTAAAAACATGAAGTAATAATAATGAAAAAGTGAAAAATATGTTACTGTCCCTGTTACTGTTCAAAGCTCTACATAATAATACTTTAATAATAATATTAAAACAAAAAAAATCTACAGTTCTGTCTGAACCCTTAAGGGACCAGTGCAGTCACGTTTTATGCAGCGTCTTTGTCACGTTTTAAGAGTTAAAAGGCTTTAGAGTGAGTCCAAACCTAAACCAGGACTAAAACGGACCAAAACCAGGTCTACAACAGACCAAAACCAGGTCTAAAACAGGCCAAAACCAGGTCTAAAACTGACCAAAACCAGGTCTAAAACAGGCCAAAACCAGGTCTAAAACGGACCAAAACCAGGTCTAAATCAGACAAAAACCAGGTCTAAAACAGGCCAAAACCAGGTCTAAATCAGACAAAAACCAGGTCTAAAACAGGCCAAAACCAGGTCTAAAACAGGCCAAAACCTGGTCTAAAACGGACCAAAACCAGGTCTAAATCAGACAAAAACCAGGTCTAAATCAGACAAAAACCAGGTCTAAATCAGACAAAAACCAGGTCTAAATCAGACAAAAACCAGGTCTAAATCAGACAAAAACCAGGTCTAAAACAGACTGAAACCAGGTCTAAAACAGACCGAAACCAGGTCTAAAACAGATCGAAACCAGGTCTAAAATGGACCAAAACCAGGACTAAATCGGACCAAAATCAGGTCAAAATCGGATCAATACCAGGTCTAAAACAGACCAAAACCAGGTCTAAATTGGACTAAAACCAGGACTAAATTGGACCAAAACTAGGTCTAAATTGGACCAGGACTAAAACAGACCAAAATCAGGACTAAATCGATGAAAACTAAATTGTACCTAAATGAGGACTTTTCTGTTTTGTGACTAGACCAGGACTCAATCCGTTTAAAACCAGCTCTTTAACGATGTGCAAATCTTCAAGGTGCTGTTCTTATTGTGATATTTTGAGGAATAATTGTAGAAATTGTAGTTTTTCCTTTTAAAATGCCTGGATGAGACTTTGGTGTGATTTATTTCCGTCATAATCCAAAGACTAAAGACACAAAAGTACTTAATAACAGCTCTGTCTTCATGTCTCTGCTCTGGAATGGAGCAAAGCATCATGGTCTATGTAGTTTTTAGCTTTTGCTGCAACAAAACAATGCATTAAGTGAAAACCGACTAGTATTTTTTCCTTCGTGGCTGAGGCTGATGCACATATTTGAATCCAGCAGATTATGGGCAGATTTGGATGATTTTCCCAGAAATATACGATTTGAGTTGATGATTGATTTAGCTGTTTTATGTTTTATTGTTCTTTTACCCTAGTGACATTACACATGTGTATTAAAAACATGAAGTAATAATAATGAAAAAGTGAAAAATATGTTACTGTCCCTGTTACTGTTCAAAGCTCTACATAATAATACTTTAATAATAATATTAAAACTAAAAAAATCTACAGTTCTGTCTGAACCCTTAAGGGACCAGTGCAGTCACGTTTTATGCAGCGTCTTTGTCACGTTTTAAGAGTTAAAAGGCTTTAGAGTGAGTCCAAACCTAAACCAGGACTAAAACGGACCAAAACCAGGTCTAAAACGGACCAAAACCAGGTCTAAAACAGGCCAAAACCAGGTCTAAAACGGACCAAAACCAGGTCTAAAACAGGCCAAAACCAGGTCTAAAACGGACCAAAACCAGGTCTAAAACAGGCCAAAACCAGGTCTAAAACGGACCAAAACCAGGTCTAAAACGGACCAAAACCAGGTCTAAAACAGACCAAAACCAGGTCTAAAACAGACCAAAACCAGGTCTAAAACAGACAAAAACCAGGACTAAATCAGACAAAAACCAGGTCTAAAACAGACCAAAACCAGGACTAAATCTGACTTAAACCAGGTCTAAAACAGACCAAAACCAGGACTAAATTTGACTTAAACCAAGACTAAATCTTACTTAAACCAGGACTAAATCGGACCAAAACCAGGTCTAAAAAAGACCAAAACCAGGTCTAAAAAAGACCAAAACCAGGACTAAATGAGACCAAAACCAGGTCCAAAACAGACCAAAACCAGGTCTAAAACAGATTAAAACCAGGTCTAAATTGGATCAAAACCAGGACTAAATCGGACCAAAACCAGATCTAAAAAAGACCAAAACCAGGTCTAAAACGGACCAAAACCAGGTCTAAAACAGGCCAAAACCAGGTCTAAAACGGACCAAAACCAGGTCTAAAACAGGCCAAAACCAGGACTAAAACAGACCAAAACCAGGTCTAAAACAGTCCAATACCAGGTCTAAAATTGACCAAAACCAGGTCTAAATCAGACAAAAACCAGGTCTAAAACAGGCCAAAACCAGGTCTAAATCAGACAAAAACCAGGTCTAAAACAGGCCAAAACCTGGTCTAAAACGGACCAAAACCAGGTCTAAATCAGACAAAAACCAGGTCTAAATCAGACAAAAACCAGGTCTAAATCAGACAAAAACCAGGTCTAAAACAGACCAAAACCAGGTCTAAATCAGACAAAAACCAGGTCTAAAACAGACCAAAACCAGGACTAAATCTGACTTAAACCAGGTCTAAAACAGACCAAAACCAGGACTAAATCTGACTTAAACCAAGACTAAATCTTACTTAAACCAGGACTAAATCGGACCAAAACCAGGTCTAAAAAAGACCAAAACCAGGACTAAATGAGACCAAAACCAGGTCCAAAACAGACCAAAACCAGGTCTAAAACAGATTAAAACCAGGTCTAAATTGGACCAAAACCAGGACTAAATCGGATCAAAACCAGGACTAAATCGGACCAAAACCAGATCTAAAAAAGACCAAAACCAGGTCTAAATCGGATCAAAATCAGGACCAAATCTGACTTAAACCAGGACTAAATCAGACCAAAACCAGATCTAAATCGGATGAAAACTAAATTGTACCTAAAAGAGGACAGAGAAGGTCAGAGTCGGCATATGTGCTGCAGCTCAGCCATCGAGCCACACACGCCGTCCTGTCGTTACACAAGTGCTCTGTTTACTTTCTCCTTTCACTCTCTCTTTTCTGACTCTCTTCTTCCTGATCATTTGTTCTTTTCTCTCTCTCTCCCCCATCTCTCTCCCCCTCTCTCTCCCCTTCTCTGTCTCTCTTTTCTTCTTGTTCCTGATCACAGTTCGTTCTGTTCTCAGTTCCATGGAAACCACAGTCTATGAAAAAGGCATTCACACTTTTCTTTACAAACTCTCTCTCTCTCTCTCTCTCTCTCTCTCTCTTCCCATGAGCCTCTCTGTTCCTCTCTCCCTCTTCTCCCTCGTTCTTTTCCGCTGCTTACTTCTGTCTGGACGTTGAATTCCACAAAAACTGGGACATAAAAGGTGGAATGCAAACCCGGACTGTACGAGATCCAGACCCGGACTCTCGTTGTCGCCTCGTGTTCTTTGCTCCTGGAATAATGAGTGTTTGACTAAAATGTTGTTTAGGATAATTCCTGCGTCGGTGACAGTCGAACCGTCTGTGTCTGAGGCTCTGACTTTGTTCATATTTGAGCAGAAATTATTCTTTTTTAGACGAAGACTCTTGACATTCCTCAAATGTGTCGCATAAATAAAGGTTTTTCTGAGCATCGCTTTTAAAGAACAGAAGTGTGAAAGTCTAGACGAGCGACCAACGACCTTCACCTCCGGTTTAGACCTGGTTTAGTCCTCATTTAGTCCTTGTTTAGTCCTGGTTCAGTCCTAGTTTGTTCCTGGTTTAGTCCTGGTTTAGACCTGTTTTAGTCCTGGTTTAATCCTCATTTAGTCCAGGTTTAATCCTCATTTTGTCCAGGTTTAGTCCTGGTTTGGTCCTGGTTTAGACCAGATTTAGTCCTGGTTTAGACCTGGTTTAGACCTGCTTTAGTCCTAGTTTAGACCTGCTTTAGTTCTGGTTTAGACCTGTTTTAATCCTGTTTAAGCCCTGGTTTAGCCCTGTTTTAGTCCTGGTTTAGTCCTCATTTAGTCCAGGTTTAATCCTCATTTTGTCCAGGTTTAGTCCTGGTTTGGTCCTGGTTTAGTCCTGTTTTAGACCTGTTTTAGTCCTGGTTTAGTCCTCATTTAGTCCAGGTTTAATCCTCATTTTGTCCAGGTTTAGTCCTGGTTTGGTCCTGGTTTAGACCTGGTTTGGTCCTGGTTTAGACCAGGTTTAGTCCTGGTTTAGACCTGCTTTAGTCCTAGTTTAGACCTGCTTTAGTTCTGGTTTAGACTTGTTTTAGTCCTGTTTAAGCCCTGGTTTAGTCCTGGTTTAGTCCTGGTATAGCCCTGTTTTAGACCTGGTTTAGACCTGTTTTAGTCCTGGTTTGGTCCTGGTTTAGACCAGATTTAGTCCTGGTTTACTCTTGGTTTAGACCTGCTTTAGTCCTGGTTTAGTCCTGGTTTAGTCCTGGTTTAGTCCTGTTTTGGTCCTGTTTTAGTCCTGGTTTAGACCTGTTTTAGTCCTAGTTTAGACCTGTTTTAGTCCTGTTTTAATCCTGTTTTGGAGCTGAACTCTGAGCGTGTGACTTTGTGTAAAATGTTATTGTTGGTGAAAGTGAGAATAAAGAGAATATTTGAATCTTTTTATTTTGAGTCGTCTGAAGGTCGAGGCTTTTCACAAAGTCACAAACTGTGTCTCGCTTCACACTTTTCACTTTAAAGCACGACAGGGTTAGCATCGCCTCATTTAGACCGAGTCTGCTGGAAACAGACGTAAATACAGTAGTATGGTAACTTCGGCTGCTAGCTGCGGATGCTAGCTGCGGCTGCTAGCTGTGCCCATAGACATAAATAAGTCAACACGACGTTCGATGTTCATGCTATCAACCACTTAGCAACGCGGCTAGTCCGGTGTGATTTGAAAGACTCCGGCGGAAGTATCATGTACTTCCCCTTTAGCCGTTAGCATTAGCCGCAAAACATGTACGTTCTGAACAATCCAGAGAGTGTTACCAACCATCGAGAGCTCACATCCTCGTTAATAGTCATTGTATAAACCTTTTGGTGTTTTATTTCAGATAATAATTAGCGTAAAACTGTCATCTGAGCTAAAGGCTAACGGACCTTAAGGTGAGAGTTCAGATGTTGTGCTTCTGGTGAGAATTTAGTGCCACTGAACGTCCTCTTTTACAAGCGACTGTGAGGAGAGCAGGGAAAGGGCATAAATATCATGAAATAAAAACTTTTTTTGTTGTTTTGTTTTTGTTTATTTGAAGCAGAAGATTTTTATTTTTCTGTGACACAGACTCGGACTCTGAGGAAAACGAGCAACATGAAAGACACGGCAGGAGGCACAACAACAACCAGGACTAAACCAGGACTAAACCAGGACTAAACCAGGGCTAAACCAGGACTAAACCAGGACTAAACCAGGACTAATCCAGGGCTAAACCAGGACTAAACCAGGACTGAACCAGGACTAAACTAGGACTAAATCAGGATGAAACCAGGACTAAACCAGGACTAAACCAGGACTGAACCAGGACTAAACCAGGACTGAACCAGGACTGAACCAGGACTAAACTAGGACTAAATCAGGATGAAACCAGGACTAAACCAGGACTAAACCAGGACTGAACCAGGACTAAACCAGGTCTGAACCATGACTGAACCAGAAATAAACCAGGATTAAACCAGGACTAAACCTGTACTAAACCAGGTCTAGAGCTGGATTAACCAGGTTTGAACCAGGACTAAACCAGGCCTTAAACAGGGACTAAACTGGCTCTAAACCAGGACTACAGCAGGTCTCTTGCCTCTCCCTCTTATCTCCGCTCGGCTCAGACCTGGGGAGCGCTTGATTCGTCTCATCTCTCGTCTGACATGTTCGCTCCGGCACTGGCACGTCCCAGCTCCTCGAACGCACCGCGGGCCCTTCAAGACACACAGAGACCGCGGGAAAACAGAGCCCCACATCGATCTGAGGCATGGACTGTGTTTAGTCTGAGAGAGAAAACACATTTACCTCGTGATCAAATCAGAGAGGATTCAACACCAGGAACACTTCAGCCTGGACACACATTTTAGTCCTGGTTTAGTCCTGGTTTATTTAGTTTTGGTTTAGCTTGGTTAGTCCTGGTTCATACTGGATTTAGTCCTGGTTTATACAGGGAACACTTTAGTTTGTTAAGGCCTTTTGTCATGGGTAAGTTCTGGTTTCATTTTGGTTTTAGGCCTGGTTTTAGTCCAGTTTTAATCCTTGTTTTAGGCGTGTTTTACACCTGTTTTTAGTCCCGTTTTAGGCCTGGTTTTAGTCCTGTTTTAATCCTGTTTTTTTGTCCTGCTTTTAGTCCTGTTTTGGTCCTGGTTTTAGGGCTGTTTTAGTCCTGGTTTTAGGCTTGTTTTAGTCCTCTTTTAGTCCTGGTTTTTATCCTGTTTTAGTCCTGTTTTAATCCTGATTTTAGTCCTGTCTTAGTCCTGATTTTAGTCCTGTTTTAGTCCTTGTTTTAATTCTGGTTTTAGTCCTGTTTTGGTCCTGGTTTTAGGCCTGTTTTAGTCCTGGTTTTAAGCTTGTTTTAGTCCTGGTTTTAGGCCTGTTTTAGTCCTGGTTTTAAGCTTGTTTTAGTCCTTGTTTTAGTCCTGTTTTAGTCCTTGTTTTAATTCTGGTTTTAGTCCTGTTTTGGTCCTGGTTTTAGGCCTGTTTTAGTCCTGGTTTTAAGCTTGTTTTAGTCCGGTTTTAGTCCTGTTTTGGTCCTGGTTTTTGTCCTTTTTTAGTGCTGTTTTTTTATCCTGTTTTTGTTCTGTTTTAATCCTGATTTTAGTCCTGTCTTAGTCCTGGTTTTAGTCCTTGTTTTAATCCTGATTTTAGTCCTTTTTTAGTCTTGTTTTAGTCTGGTTTTAGTTTGAGAACATAGAGAACAGAACTCTGTGTGTCTTTAATTGAAGACAAAGCCCTGTTTTAAACCCGGTTAGGATCCTGTTAAACCCGGTTAGGATCCCGTTAAACCCGGTTAGGATCCCGTTAAACCCGGTCAGGATCCCGTTAAACCCGGTCAGGATCCCGTTAAACCCGGTCAGGATCCCGTTAAACCCGGTCTGGATCCCGTTAAACTCGGTCTGGATCCCGTTAAACTCGGTCTGGATCCCGTTAAACCCGGTCTGGATCCCGTTAAACCCGGTCTGGATCCCCCTTAAACCCGGTTAGGATCCCGTTAAACCCGGTTAGGATCCCGTTAAACCCGGTTAGGATCCTGTTAAACCCTGTTAGGATACTGTTAAACCCGGTTAGGATCCCCCTTAAACCCAGTTAGGATCCCGTTAAACCCGGTTAGGATCCCCCTTAAACCCGGTCTGGATCCCATTAAACCTGGTAAGGATCCTGTTAAACCTGGTTAGGATCCCGTTAAACCCGGTTAGGATCCTGGTGTAAATCTTGCCTGACGAGTTAATTATCCTGAGCTTCTGTAATGACGGCTCGGAGCAGCTTTACTTTAGCCGCGGCGCAAATGAACAGCTAATATTTAATGTTCTGTGGATTAAGGCTCCGTCAAAACTCTGGACTTTAAAGCGTCTCTTAAAACACGGCAGAGACGGCGAGATCAGAATAACACGCTTCCTTTCTTCATTCATTGATCCAGATTTAGAATTTGTTTATTTTTTGTTTTGTTTTAATATGTTCTGTTCTGATTCTACGCCTCATTTATTCAAATTCTAACTCCAAAAAATTAGTGATGTCCTGTTTTTTTTCCTGATTTTGTTCTGGTTTAGTCCTGGTTTAGTTCCTATTCAGACCTGGTTCAGACTGGATTTAGTCCTGGTTTATAGCGAAACTGGGTGAGGATATTTTACATCAATTTTCAGTAAGATCTATTTTACTTATTTTACTTACTTAAATACTTAAACGTTTTATGTCTTATGTGCAAATTGAAACCTGGTTCTATCCATTTTGCAGGTTTTTATGTTCCCAACATGTGAAATTTTGGTCTTTCTTGTGTGTGCTTAGTCCTGGTTTAGTCGTGATTTTAGAAATGGTTCAATCCTGTTAAAGTCCTGGGTCTGTCCCTTGTTAATAGGATTTAGTCCTGGTTTAGTCCCGGTTTAGCGTCAGATCGTTCATTACTTAACCCAGGTTTAAATGTGGTTTAATTTAGTTGTTGTTTCTGGTTTAGTCCATTTTAGTTGTAATTTAGCCCTGGTTTAATCATGATTTATTCCTGATTCTGTTTGTTTCCTGGTTCTGGATTTGTCCCATGGTTTAGATGTTGTTTAATCATGTTTTTGTTTCTGATTTAGTTTAATCCTTATTTAAACCTGGTTTAATCTTGTTTTAGTCCAGGTTTTAGTCCTGATTTAAACCTGGTTTAGTCTTGTTTTAGTCCTGGTTCTGTTCTGTTCCTAGTCCTGGTTTAGCCTTGATTAAATGCTGGTTTAGTCCTGGATTGGTCCTGATTTAACCCAATGTTGTTTAATCCTGTCTTTCTGGTTTAGTTTAGTCCATATTTAGACTTGATTCAGCCACAATTAAGTAAATTGTAGTCCTCCTTCTTCTAATTCTTCTTCTTCTAATTCTTCTTCTTCTAATTCTTCTTCTTCTTCTTCTTCTTCTTCTTCTTCTTCTTCTTCTTCTTCTTCTTCTTCTTCTTCTTCTTCTTCTTCTTCTTCTTCTTCTTCTTCTTCTTCTTCTTCTTCTTCTTCTTCTTCTTCTTCTTCTTCTTCTTCTTCTTCTTCTTCTTCTTCTTCTTCTTCTTCTTCTTCTTCTTCTTCTTCTTCTTCTTCTTCTTCTTCTTCTTCTTCTTCTTCTTCTTCTTCTTCTTCTTCTTCTTCTTCTTCTTCTTCTTCTTCTTCTTCTTCTTCTTCTTCTTCTTCTTCTTCTTCTTCTTCTTCTTCTTCTTCTTCTTCTTCTTCTTCTTCTTCTTCTTCTTCTTCTTCTTCTTTCTTCTTCTTCTTCTTCTTCTTCTTCTTCTTCTTCTTCTTCTTCTTCTTCTTCTTCTTCTTCTTCTTCTTCTTCTTCTTCTTCTTCTTCTTCTTCTTCTTCTTCTTCTTCTTCTTCTTCTTCTTCTTCTTCTTCTTCTTCTTCTTCTTCTTCTTCTTCTTCTTCTTCTTCTTCTTCTCAAAAACAGTAAAAGTTTGATATTGATTTCTCTAAATGTAGTATTTTCCTGCAGTTTCTCGTCTTAAACAACACATTTCTGGTGCCCTTTAACTCTGAAAATCTAAATGAATCCCTCCTCTCCCCCTCCCTTTCTCCCCCTTCTCTCTGTGTCTCCCCCCTCTCTCCCCCTCTCTCCGTCGTCACATCTGTATCTCCTCTGACCTTTGTTTATCCTCTGCACTTTGGCGCTGAATAATGTGTGCTAAATCTGTTAGCCCCATTAGCGTTAGCCCCATTAGCTCAGCGTGTGGTCCTAATGTCTGCTGTCTGTTAAATGGATGAGAACACATTAGCTGCAAACAGAGGAGCGCGATCTGAGCTAACGAGGAGAAACGGCAGGAAACCGGGAGGAAGGAGGCGCCGAGAAGGAGACGCCACGAGGAAAGAGACGCTGAGAAGAAGGAGACAACACGAGGAAAGAGACGGCGAGAAGGAGATGCCGAGAAGAAGGAGACGCTACGAGGAAAGAGACGCAGAGAAGAAGGAGACAACACGAGGAAAGAGTCGCTGAGAAGAAGGAGACGCAGAGAAGGAGACGCCACGAGGAAAGAGACGCCGAGAAGAAGGAGACGCCATGAGGAAAGAGACGCAAAGAAGAAGGAGACGCCACGAGGAAAGAGACGCCGAGAAGAAGGAGACGCCATGAGGAAAGAGACGCAAAGAAGGAGACGCCATGAGGAAAGAGACACCATGAGAAAAGAGATGCAAAGAAGAAGGAGACACCAAGAGGAAAGAGATGCCGAGAAGAAGGAGACGCAGAGAAGAACAAGTCGCAGAGAAGAAGGAGACGCCGAGAAGAAGGAGTTGCATGGAGAAGGAGGAGTCGCAAAGAAGAAGGAGTTGCAGAGAAGAAGGAGTCGCAGAGAAGGAGTCACCATGAGGAAAGAGACTCATAGAAGGAGACGCCGAGAAGGAGGAGATGCAGAGAAGGAGAAGCACAGAAGAACTAGTCACAGAGAAGAAGGAGACGCAGAGAAGAAGGAGAAGCACAGAAGAACTAGTCACAGAGAAGAAGGAGACGCAGAGAAGAAGTGGTAGAGAAGGAGGATGATGTACTTTTCATTTGGCCCTGAGTCTGGAGTTCTGTTTCTTTATTTCGTGGCAGATAAACTTGGGTCATGTCGGTTTTGATCATAAGACAAACCTCAAACCTGAGCTGAGGGACTAGTGGCCGGCCGTGGTACTGCAGCCAAAACACTACTGCACAGATAATCAATAAGAACATTTATTTAATCAGATTATCAATTTTAAAGTGCGTATGACATGTTTACGTGATTTCCTAATTTTGACTTTATTTGGCGAGATAAAACCTGTTATAAATATATATTATACTTTTACACCAGTTTTTGAATAAAAGTAAGAAAAAAATGTTTAAAAAGTAAAGCAGAGTTCCAAAACACGATGACATCACACTGGGGAGACAGTTCACACACAGAAGCACACTTTTCTGATCCTTGAATTCAACAAAAAATAAAGTATTTGTGTATTTTTTAAAATCAAAAAATCATTCCTGTGACATTAAAGATGTTTGGCCGAGTGCAAAACGTGGTTGCTATGGTAACAGTTACTGAATTTCCTTGTGTGATGTCATGATTTACAACCAGGAATTTTAGAACAAAAAGTGGCCAAACTGAACAAAATTTTTTTGTTGTTTTGTTGTTTTGTTTTGTTTTGTTATTTTTTTGTGTGCTAAATCTTAAATATAATGATGGTAAGTGTGTTTTAGTCAAATGGTCACTTTAATTGGTGATTGGTAAAGGCTGTTGTCCCTAGACCTTCAATTAATACAATTCAGTTAATTGATATTCATTATTCCTGAAGTTTCCTGTTGTAATTGTTTCCGTTGTTTTAGTTCACACGCGGTGAAGCTTGACAGAAAATAACTTCTACACCAGAAACGCAACTTGGTGGAATTATCAGGGACCATTTATTGTGTAATGCAGAATCGTGTTCAGTGAGTTTTATTGAAATGTGTCGTTTGTGTCTTTTAGACTTTAAGAAATCAAGAAGAGGCTCATTCCCACAGATTAGATTATCTCCCGTTTCCTGGTTGTCGGTTGGATTTCCAGTCACTGTGGATCGGCCGCTAATGCCATGTTAGGCCAGAAAAATGGTCGTTTCACTCAGGACTGTGACTGTTGGATTTGAAGGCCTGGAATAAGCGTATTCAATATTTAACTTTTCATTTTGAATTTTGTTTAGTGCCAAAACTCATTGAGAACGTATAATGCAAATGTAGCTGCTGAGATTCAGAGTAAAACCATTTCAAACACGTTCTTCTTCTTAGAAATTACCAGCGGCACACGTTCAGTTGACGGTTTTTGTGAGACTCTACCATTTTCTTCATTTTTTTTGTTTTTTGTCACTTTTCTCTCTCAGGTCTGGACTTTCACCTGAAACAACAGCCCTGTCCAATCTGCTCCTGATGTTTGATTCTTCCATTGAATCCACTTCATCCATAGATTTCTCTGACATTGTTTTCTTCAAATGCATTTTTGTCCCTCGAGACATAAAGATCAGCCTTAAAGTAGATCCTACACCAAACTGTACAATCTGGACTCAACAAGATTCTGACTAAACAAGGATTTAAGATCGGATTCTGACACGCATTTATTACAGTTTTAAGGAGAAAAAATGAGACGAAATTTGAATTTTTAGGACAATTTTCAGTCAAACTTAGTTTACTCAAAAACTAAATAAGAAATCCAAAATAAATCCCCTCTGTACATTTTTATAACTAATATGTTACAAAATAAACTAAACATTTTAAACCTGGTTCTGTCCATTTTTCAGATTGAAATGTCCCAAATATGTGGATTTTTTTTTTTTTTTTTTCATTTTTACATAAAATGCCTTTTTTCTACATGAAAACATGACATGATGGAAAACTTGTAATATTTTGTTTCTTACATTTATGTGAATAAACTACAGGAGAAGTTTAACATTGATGTCAGGGGCGGACCTGGGAGTTTGGGGCCCAAGGCAAAGTCGAGGCTCCTCCTCCTCGAGTGTGATTTCGTGTAACTTTCCCGTTGTGTCTCTTGAAATTGTTCTTGAAGGAAGCTTTTGATTTTTGTTGTTTATGGGGTTTTTTTTGTTGTTGTTTTTTTCACATTTTAAAGCTTACATGTTTTAAACAGCTTTAAACAGGGGGGGTTTGGGGGTCGTTCCCCTGAAAAACTATACTAGAATTCAGACCATATTCCCTTTTTCCTGGTGCATTTTAAAGTCTATTGACCTTATTCTGCCCCGCCCACTTTTGCCGTTTTTTGCACTTTTGTTGTAAACGCACTTCCGTTTGACGAGAACTCCGTTAAAGCTCATGACGAACGAGGGAAAAGTCTTGCCGCTAAAATGTTACATAAAGTAGATTGATTTGTGTAAAATGTTTAATGAACACGAGAAACAACAAGTCACAACGCAACGATTTCCTGGAGTCTGAAAACGGCTTTTTAGTCGAGTAGAACTTATTTTCTGTTGAGCTCGTCTGCTCCATGTAAACTAATACAATGGAAACAAGACGGCGGCGCGTACGGCAACTTCCGGAATAAGGTGAATATGACAGGGTTAGACGTCACAATTCACTAAAACATACTGAAGATGATCATATTTAAGATTTTACTAAGCATTTTTCCTGTTTGTCCCAGTTTGACTATTTTAGTTTATAGTTTTAGTTTATTTAGTTAATAATATCATTTCCTGTTGGTCATGAGCAGCAAATATGACACAGTTAGCTGTAATTCCACAACTGTTACCATAGCAACCATTTTGAAAACAAGGGCCAAAATCCATATAAGTCACACAATAGTTATGACTGACAGATTATTTTGTTGAATGACCATTTAAAGGGTCTAAAATATGTGTCGCTTTTTGATGACATCACAGGACTCAACACCACTTCCTGTCATTTTAAAGTTTTATTTTTCAAATTTTCTTCACAAACTGCAACTTCACAGATGTAAAAGTCTGATAAATATTTACCACAGGTGTCCTCCCACCAAACTAAGTCAGAATTGTGAACTTGAAATAGAGACTTTAAGGCACGTTCAGCTCATTTTAATTCATGATTCATTTGTATTTATGTAATGTTATATTTCATTCACGGTTTAGCTTTATTAGAACACATGATCCCAGACTCTTTTGCGCGTTTGTTTCTTGTTTGAAAGTTCAGCCGTGTGTCCGTTATTATCCAGAAGGGCATCTTTTGGGGACCCCTTCAGGTCGGGGGCCCAAGGCGATTGTGGCCTGATTTAAGATTTTTTTTTTTCTGTCTCACCTTAATTTATCCATTTATGACTTTTAAAAACAAGAAATACAAACAAAAATGACTCGGGGCCAAACAGATTGTTGGTTCCTTCTGTTTTCGTGTTTAATGATTGCTTTTTTCTCGTCTGCAAACGGATCCATCTGTTGTTTTCATTTCAGGAGTTTTTTGTCCCAGATGTGTTTGAACAGGACGCCATTTTGTGGACCAGAGTGTGGGTTTCACAGTAAAACGCGATACATTTTGATTCCGATCAGACTTGCTTTTCTTTGATCTTTTCCTGGTTTCTCTGACGACGATGGATTTGGTCTCTTTATGTTTCAGTCGGTTTAACCAAACGAGCCGCGAACTGAAAAAAACAGGAGCTGAACAGAAGCAAAACGACACTTTTATTAAAAAAAACAAAACATGCAAAATATTCAAACTGTCAAAGGTTAATGTCAAAACAAAGAAACAAACTTCAATTAAATAAATCATAAGAGAAAACACAACAAATAGGATTTTTACGACATATTTGCTCCATTCTTGTATTTTGTACAGTTTTCTCTCCTCTCTTCCGTTATCCTTCTCTTTTTCTCGTCCTCTCCTCGTCTCTCCTTGTCTTTGTCTCTCTCTTTCACCTCTTCCTCCCCCTTTTCTTTCTCTTCCTCCTCCTCTCCCCTTTTATCTCCTCTCTCTCTCTTCCCTCCTCCCTTGTCTTTTCCTCTCCCCCTTTTTCATCCTCTCTCTCTCTCTCCCCCTCTCTCTCCTCTCCCTCCCCATCTCCTTCTCTCTGCTCCTCCTATTCTTTGTCCTCTCTCTCTCCTTTTCACCCTCCCCCTCTCCCTCCTCCTCTCTCTCCCCCCTCTCCTCCTTTCTCTCTCCCCCCCTCCGCCTCCTCTTCTCCCTCCTCTTCTTCCTCCTCTACCCCCTCTCTCCTCCTCCTCTTCTCTGCCTCTCTCCCCCCTCTCCCTCCACTTCCTCCTCCCTCTCTCCCCCTCTCCCTCTCTCTCTCTCTCTCTCTCTCTCCCCTCTCTCTCTCCCCCCCTCTCTCTCTCTCCTCTCTCCTCTCTCCTCTCTCTCTCCCCTCCTCTCTCCCCCTCTCTCCCTCTCTCCCCCCTCTCTCTCTCTCTCTCCCTCTCCTCTCTCTCTCTCCCTCCTCTCTCTCCCCTCTCTCTCTCCTCTCTCTCTCTCTCCTCCCTCTCCCCTCTCTCTCTCCCTCTCTCTCTCTCCTCTCTCCTCTCCCCTCTCTCCTCCCTCTCTCCCTCTCCTCCCCCTCTCTCCTCTCCCTCTCTCCTCTCCCTCTCTCTCTCCCCCTCTCTCTCTCCTCCCCTCTCCCTCTCTCTACTGTCTCTCCCCACTCTCCTCTCTCTCTCTCCCTCTCTCTCTCTCTCCCCCTCTCTCTCTCTCTCTCTCTCTCTCTCTCTCCTCCCTCCTCTCTCCTCCTCTCTCCTCTCTCTCTCCCCTCTCTCCCCTCCCTCTCTCTCTCTCTCTCCCTCTCTCTCTCTCCCCTCTCTCTCTCTCTCTCTCCTCTCTCTCCCTCTCCCCCCTCTCTCTCCCCCTCTCTCTCTCCCCCTCTCTCCTCTCTCTCTCTCCCCTCTCCCTCTCCCCCTCTCTCCCCCCCTCTCTCTCTCCCTCCTCTCTCCTCCTCTCTTCCTCCTCTCTCTCCTCCCCCCCTCTCTCTCCCTCCACCTCTCCCCCCCTCTCTCTCTCCTCCTCTCTCTCTCCTGTCTCTCCCCTCTCTCCCTCCCCTCTCTCCTCTCTCTCCTCCCTCTCTCTCTACTGTCTCTCCCCACTCTCCCTCTCTCCTCTCTCCTCCCTCTCTCTCCTCCCTCTCTCTCCTCTCTCTCTCCCCCTCCCCCACTCTCTCTCTCTCTCCTCCCCTCTCTCTCTCTCTCCTCTCTCTCTCTCCTGTCTCTCCCTCTCTCTCCTCTCTTTCCTCTCCCCTCTCTCTCTCTCTCTCTCTCTCCTCTCTCCTCTCTCCCCCTCTCTCTCCTCTCTCTCTCCCTCTCGTTGTGTTATTGACGGCGCCTGTCTCTCTCACAGCGACCCCTACTGGGAGCGAGGAGGCGGCGCGGGCAGCTGCTCCGCCGCTCGACCCAAGACTCTGCAGCTGGGACAGCAGCACACCTCGTCTCCATGGTAACGGACCAACAACAAACAAACAAGCAAACAAACAAACAACAATACCGCTGCAGTGAAGCGTTTTCCCGGCCTTTAGTTCTCAGAATATTCAAACGTTTGGGTGGAAATCCTGTTTTCAGTTGTGGCTTTGACTCTTTGGACACACATCGGGTTTAGATAAATTTTTTATTATAATTTAGATTAAAAAAAACTTTAAATTGACATATTTTACGTTATTTGTTTTGTTCTTGTCCTTTAAACTGTCTCTTGTTCCTTTACTCCATCGTCTCATGTTTTAAAATAATCTTTGTTCTGATTTCGCCGTCTGCTCCTTCTACTGGCAGCCGAGGGGATTACCATGGGAAAATAAACAAAAGCTAGCCGTGAATGTCAGTCAGAAACGCTCAGAGTCTGTGAGGATTTAACAGCTCCGACTCCAGAGCTCGGCCTTTGACGACATGAATCTGAGAAATCTGAAACCGAGGGTTTTTGTGAGAAGGAGCAGAGAAGAGGACCTCGTAAACAGGTGTGAACGAAGCTAAACACAACTGCAGCTGAGTTTGTGACGAGGAACAGAGTTAGAACAGGGTTAAACGAGAGGAAAAGTACATTTTACAGAATACGTCTGCTTTAAAAGTGTTTGTAAATGTCACTGAGGCTCAAGTGTCGCAGAAAAGGTGAATTGATTGTAAAATAAACAATAAAAGTTCAGAAATATCATGCACTTTATACATCTGTTTGATAGATTACGCTGAAAATTGACGTTTATGTATTTTTATTCAGTGGCAGCTTTTCAAAATGGTCTTTTATTGATGATTAAAGTAAGACGATATATTAAGTTTTCAAGTTCTGCAAATTTGAACATTGAGTTAATTTTTAATAGTAAAAAAATGCTGCAAAAAGAGCTGATTAAACATAAAAATGAAAACAAAAAGTATGACTTTTTTTTTTTTTTTACAAATAAGAGTATATATAAGTTATTTCTGCACTTTTGTGATACATTTTACATTAGTTTGACAATTAAACTTCAACTAATTATGTTTTAAGACATATTTTCACAAATTTCTGTTGCATTGACACAATATCCACTGAATATCGTTATCAGGAAACTCCAAAAAAGTACTGATATATTCATTTTTGTCGATATCGCTCAGCCTTATTGATGATACACGTTTACTTTTACATAAACCCTCTGCAAAATGTGATTTATATGATTTTATACGTAATCTTTTGCCAATTTCTAGCTCTCAAAATGTTCAAAACGTCCTCCAAACCCGCTCTGATCCTTTGTTTCTCCGTTTGAAGCGTTTGTGTTGAATCTGGCGCTGTCCGTTTGTGCTTCTGTGTTCGTTTGTTGTCGTCCTGATGCCGTTTGGAGATAAACGCCGAGGACGAGTTCAGGTTCATCTGAGTCGGGTTTATCTGGGCCGGGATCAGACGAACCGGCCCCTGAGGTCAGAGGTCGGACCCGGCGTTTGTTTGGGTTTGTTTGGACTCTGAAGTGAAAAAACGAAGAAACCTGGAGGGAAATGTGCCCGAGATGAAACGGAAGCAGCTCGGAAACATTCAGCGTTTAAAGGACGGAAATGTTTGACTTTTGTACAAATGAGAACTAAACCTGGGCTAAACCAGGACTAAACCAGGACTAAACCAGGACTAAACCTGGACTAAACCAAGACTAAACCAGGACTAAACCAGGACTAAACCTGGATTACACCTGGATTACACCTGGATTAAACCTGGACTAAACCTGGACTAAACCTGGACTAAACCAGGACTAAACCAGGACTAAACCAGGACTAAACCTGGATTAAACCTGGATTAAACCTGGATTAAACCTGGACTAAACCTGGACTAAACCTGGACTAAAACAGGACTAAACCTGGACTAAACCTGGACTAAACCTGGATTAAACCTGGACTAAAACAGGACTAAAACAGGACTAAACCTGGACTAAACCTGGATTAAACCTGGATTAAACCTGGACTAAAACAGGACTAAATATGGACTCAAACTGGACTAAACCAGGACTAAACCAGGACTAAACCTGGATTACACCTGGATTACACCTGGATTAAACCTGGACTAAACCTGGACTAAACCAGGACTAAACCAGGACTAAACCAGGACTAAACCAGGACTAAACCAGGACTAAACCAGGACTAAACCTGGATTAAACCTGGATTAAACCTGGATTAAACCTGGACTAAACCTGGACTAAACCTGGACTAAACCAGGACTAAACCAGGACTAAACCAGGACTAAACCTGGATTAAACCTGGATTAAACCTGGACTAAACCTGGACTAAACCTGGACTAAAACAGGACTAAACCTGGACTAAACCTGGATTAAACCTGGACTAAACCTGGACTAAAACAGGACTAAACCTGGACTAAACCTGGATTAAACCTGGATTAAACCTGGACTAAAACAGGACTAAATATGGACTCAAACTGGACTAAACCAGGACTAAACCAGGACTAAACCAGGACTAAATATGGACTCAAACTGGACTAAACCAGGACTAACCCAGGACTAACCCAGGACTAAACCTGGACTAAACCAGGACTAAACCAGGACTAAATATGGACTCAAACTGGACTAAACCAGGACTAAAACAGGACTAACCCAGGACTAAACCTGGCCTAAACCAGGACTAAAATTGGACTCAGACTGGACTAAAACAAGACTAAATCTGGACTCAAACTGGACTAAACCAGGACTAAAACAGGACTAAATCTGGACTAAACCAGGACTAAACCAGAACTAAACTTGGACTAAACCTGGACTCGAACTGGACTAAACAAGGATTAAAACAGGACTAAACCTGGACTTAAACTGGACAAAGACTGGACTAAAACTGGACTAAACCAGGGCTAAACCTGGACTAAAACAGGACTAAACCAGGACTAAAACAGGACTCAAACTGGACTAAACCTGGACTAAATCAAGACTAAACCAGAACTTAATCAAGACTAAATCTAGGCTAAACCTGGACTAAAACAGGACTAAAATAGACTAAACCTGGACTAAACGTGGACTAAACCAGGTCTAAATCAGGTCTAATGGAGTTCCTGCTGGTTCTGGTCTGTGGTTTGGATCTTGGTTCATTTCAGAGGTTCTGCTCCGGTGCATTGTGGGTAAAAGGCTCAGATCTGATCCAGAGCGGAGAATGGGGGAGGGATTAAACGGAGAACAGAACCCTCTCCTTTTCGTCCTCCCTCTCTCCCCCGTCACTCACCCCTGGGCCTCTCCCTCTCCTTTTCCTCCTTTGTCTCTCTTTCATCTTTTCCGCTTTCTCTCTCCCTGTCTCCCAGTCTTATCTCACCCACTCCCCCTCTCACCCTCTCTCTCTCTCTATCTCTTTCTTCTCTCTTCCTCTTTCTGTCTCTGATGTCAATCTCTGTGACATCAGAGACATTAGAGTTTGACCTGGACTCTAACATGGTTGCTAGGTAACAGTTACAGAATTTCCCAGTATGATGTCATGATTTACAACCAGGAAGTAAACTTTCAAACCCCAAAAATTTGCAAACTGGGACTTTTTTTTCTTTTTGTTGTTGTTGTAAAATCATAAATATAATGTGTTTAACTGTATTTAGTAAAATGTAGTTCAGCCAGTGATGGGCACTTTAATGTGGAACTGTCCAGTTCTGAAGTCAAACCTGTCTCTGGGGAGAATGAGATCGTTATAATCTAGAAAACCAGAACCAGAACCAGGACCAGGACCAAAACCAAAACCAGGGCCAGGACCAGGACCAGAAAAAGTCAAATGTGTGAAATCTGAATCCTGAGCGTTGTTTTCAGAGCGTTGTTTCTCCAGATCTCTGTGGTTTGTGCCGAGGTAGAGCCCAGCTGAGGGATTATGGACTTACTCCGCTCTGTGTCTCTCACCAGTCCTCCCCATCTCTCTCCCCCGTCTCCCCCCCTCTCCCCCCCGTGTATGGAGTTCAGAGGTGTCCTTCTCGCTGCGGTTCAGACTCATTATATCACGACGTCCCACTGAAAGTCTCACCTCCCTCCGCAGCTCTCTCCCCCTCTCTCTCCCTCTCTCCTCGCCCTCCCCCCTCTGCCTCCCCCCTGCCCCCTGGCCCAGGGCAGTCTGGGTCAGTGCCCTCTCTCTCCTCCTTCACACTGTGTCGCAGATAGACTTCAGGATAAGTGCATGTACAGTCTGCAGGCCATGACCACCTCCCCCTTTTCCTCCCCCTCTCTCCCCCCTCTCTCTGTGTGATGAGCGACAGGTGCAGAAAAAGTAAACTAAAAGCCCTCAGGAATCTTAAGTCGTGCCCGAATTATGCTTTTTAATCTGAGTTTGATGTCAGTGATTCACAGACAGACGTTTAGTTTGTCTGAGACGTGGTTAAACACACCTAAAAAGCAACAAAAACACAGCAAAAAACAAATACAAACAAGAAAATCATAACTAAAAGTGACTTAAAGCGATAAAAACTTGATTAAAAGTGACTAAAACAGGACTGAATGACACTTTTTTAATCTAAAGACGTTTAGTAATTCCAAGCTTGTGGCTGAGATGTAGTTAAAGACGACAAAAACGCAACTAAAAGCAACAAAAACAGGATTAAAAATGACAAAAATGATAAAAAGCAAATGGAAAAAAAGACAAAAACACACCTAAAACGACAACAACACTACTAAAAGCAACAAAAAAGCAACTCAAAGCGACAAAAAAGTAACTGGACGCAACAAAAAACTTGATTAAAAGTGACAAAAACAGGACTGAATGACAATTTTTTAATCTAAAGACATTTAGTAATTCCAAGTTTGGGACAAAAACACACCTAAAACGACAACAACACAACTAAAAGCAACAAAAAAGCAAATCAAAGTGACAAAAACGTAACTGAAAGCAACAAAATCAGGACTAAAAACGACAAAAATTACAAAAAACACATTGAGTAAAAGACAAAAAGCACCTAAAACGACAACAACACAACTAAAAGCAACAATAACGCAACTCAAAGTGACAAAAACGTAACTGAAAGCAACAAAAAACTTTTTTTAAAAGTGACAAAAACACGACTGAATGATACTTTTTTAATCCTGAGGCCGAAGCTAAAGTTAACTGGAAACTACTTCCTGTTTGTCCACAGCTTTTTCTGCCTTTATTTCCTTCTGCAAAGACTCGACGCCGCGTTTGAACCTCTTTATGTCATGCATTTGGATCATGTTGATGATTATGACCTGGAAATATCACATTTTGGCTCTTGACAAAGTGATAAACAGGAAACAGCTAACGTGCTAAAATTAACAAAAACATCCCTAAAAGCTACAAAAACTTGACTAGAAGTGACTAAACTCAACAAAAGCATGAATAAGAGTGACAACAATGTGACTAAAAGCAACAAAAACATGACATGAAATGATTCCATTTCTGGAGGGGCTTGTATTTTTATGACGTATTTAGTTTGTTGCTATAGCGATATTTGTGTGATATTCTAAAACACATGTGATGGTCTGGTCCTTGTGAAGGTGACAGTGAACAGAAGGACATAGGACTGAGGAGGTAGGAGCTAGGAGTTAGGAGGTAGGAGGTAGGAGTCAGGACGGTAGGATCCCGGTGTAATGTGTCTCTCTGAGGTCTGTGCTTAACGAAGGAGAGCTGCTAATTTCACAGCAATTCTCCACCGTTCCACCTCAGTGACTCGACAGGCTCAAGGATTAAAGAGAGAGAGGGGGGAGAGAGGGGGAGGGGGGGAGAGAAGAGAGGGGGAGGAGAGAAGGAAAAGGAGAGAAGGAAAAAGACAGAAGGAAGAGAGAGGAGAGAGGAGGAGAGAGTCCACCTCAGTGACTCGACAGGCTCAAGGATTAAAGAGAGAGAGGGGGGAGAAGAGAGGGGGGGAGGGAGGAGAGAAGGAAAAGGAGAGAAGGAACAGAGAAGAGAAGAGGAGGAGAGAGTCCACCTCAGTGACTCGACAGGCTCAAGGATTAAAGAGAGAGAGGGGGAAAGAGGGGGACGGGGGAGCAGAGAGGGGAGAGAGGGAGGGGAGGGGGAGGAGAGAAGGAAAACGAGAGAAGGAAGAGAGAAGAGAGGAGGAGGATTCAGGCTCAAGGATTAAAGATAGAGAGGGGAGGGGGGAGAGAGGAGTAGAGGGGGAGAGGAGGGAAGGAGGAGGAGAGAAACAAGAGAGAGGGGGAGGGGGAGAGCGTCCACTACAACAATTCGACAGGCTCAAGGATTAAAGAGGGGGAGAGAGGGAGGGGAGAAGGAAGAGGAGAGAGAGAGAGGAGGATGCAGTCCACCTCAGCGACTCCACAGGCACAAGTATTAAAGAGAGAGAGAGGGGGGAGACAGAGGGGAGGAGCAGTAGGGGGAGGAGACGAGGGATGGAGGGGAGAGGGGGAGGAGGGAAGGAAAAGGAGAAAAGGAGGAGAAAGGGGGAGAGAGTCCCCGTTAATGACTCAACAGGCTCAAGGATTAAAGAGGGGGAGAGAGGGAGGGGAGAAGGAAGAGGAGAGAGAGAGAGGAGGATGCAGTCCACCTCAGCGACTCCACAGGCACAAGTATTAAAGAGAGAGAGAGGGGGGAGACAGAGGGGAGGAGCAGTAGGGGAGGAGACGAGGGATGGAGGGGAGAGGGGGAGGAGGGAAGGAAAAGGAGAAAAGGAGGAGAAAGGGGGAGAGAGTCCCCGTTAATGACTCAACAGGCTCCACCGGACCGCAGAGTGCAGTCCATCTGCACCTAAAAGCTACAAATCACTCGTTTGAGGACAGTGAGGTGAAGATTTTGAGCAGAGAGAAGAACTGGTTTGAAAGAGGAGTAAAGGAGGCCATTTTTGTAAAAAGAGAAAATCCTTCCCTGAACAGGAATGGGGGCTTAAGATTTAATTTAGCCAAAATTTATGACAGCATCCTGACACCTTGGTCCAGATCAATAGACCAGTCAAATGCTAATGAGGCAATCAGTAGTGAGGAGGGAGCAACAGCCAGCTATCAAGATAACAATAGACCTTTAGACACAGGTGAAACTAGGTGAGGCCAACCATTAATCAACAAGATAGACCAATTAATTAAATCCCAGGTGACAAACAAACAATCTTATAACAAAGACAGGAGTGCAGTGACTCCTCCCTGGGGGCTGGACTCCCACTACTTAGAGTAGCATATAAGGCCCAGGTTCCCATACCAGCTCTCTGATTGACAATGACTTTTGGATAAAAGTCGAAACGTCTCGATCTTTAAACGGCGTCCGGATGACAACCTCTGAACCCCTTTCTACGATCAACAGGCTCAAGGATTGTGGGGAGAGAGGAGAAAGCGAGGGGGGAGGAAATGAGGGAAGGGGAGAGAGAGAAAGAAAGAAAAGAGAGAGGGTTAGACAGAGGGGAGAGAAGTGAGAGGAGAGTCAACCTCAGTGACTCGACAGGCCCAAGGACAGAGAGAGAGGGGAGGAGAGAGGGAGGGAGAGAGAGGGGGGAGGGGAGAGAAGGGGGACAGGAGAGAGAGAGGGAGAGAGAGAGAGGGAGGGAGAGAAGAGGGAGAGAGGGGCAGAGGGGGGGAGGGGAGAGAGAGAGAGGGAGAGAAGGAGGGAGAGAGAGGGGGGAGGGGAGTGAAGGGGCCAGGAGAGAGAGGGAGAGAGGGGTGAGGGGAGAGAAGGGGGACATGAGAGAGAGGGGATAGAGTGGGGGAGAGAGGGGAGGGGGGGGGCAGGAGAGAGAGAGAGAAAGAGAGAAAGAGAGAGGGGACAGGAAAGAGAGAGAGGGGGAGGGAGGGAGGGAGGGAGGAGAGAGAGAGAGGAGAGCGAAGGAGGAGGGGAAAGAAGGGGGACAGGAGAGAGAGAGAGGGGGAGAGGGAGGGAAAGGGAGAAAGGGGAGAGAGGGGGAGAGAGTGAGGTGGAAGTAAAGGAGACGGAATGAAGGAAGAGGTGGTTGTTCTGCAGATGTTAAACACAGCAGGAATTTGTTGGTCTGAAAGTGGGCGTTTCCTCACCCTCTGTGTCTGTGGGTGACTCCAGCTCGGGTGAGGACGGGTCAAATGCAGAGGAGAGAGTTCAGCAGAGTGCACCTCAACCAGGACTGTGTTTATCCAGAGAAAAGTCATCAGCTGTGAATGTGGACTAAACCAGGACTAAACCAGGACTAAACCAGGTCTAAACCAGGTCTAAACCAGGTCTAAACCAGGACTAAACCAGGACTAAAGAAGGCTTAAACCAGGTCTAAACCAGGTCTAAACAAGGCTTAAACCAGGTCTAAACCAGGACTAAACCAGGTCTAAACCAGGACTGAACCAGGACTAAACCAGGTCTAAACAAGGCTTAAACCAGGTCTAAACCAGGACTAAACCAGATCTAAACGGGACTTAAACCAGGTCTAAACCAGGACTAAACCAAGTCTAAACCAGAACTAAACCAGGTTTAGACCAGGTCCAAACAAGGCTTAAACCAGGTCTAAACCAGGTCTAAACGGGACTTAAACCAGGTCTAACCCAGGACTAAAACAGGTCTAAACCAGGTCTACACCAGGACTAAGCCAGAACTAAACCAGGTCTAAATAAAGTTTAAACAAGGTCTAAACCCAGTCTAACTCAGGACTAAACCAATTTTAAACTAGGACTAAACTAAGTCTAAACTAAGTCTAAACCAGGACTGAACAAAGTCTAAACCAGGTCTAAATCATCAGCCCACACAATGATCTTTTCTTCTTTTTAATTACTCCTGTCTCCAATTAAACGCTGAAACTTTATTCTTTGTCACATTCGACGTTAAATTTATGTCTAATATTAATCCAAAGGTTTTTAATGAATGCGTCTGAATAATTACCATTTTAATGAAGCCTTCTTTGTAAATTCTTTGGATTTGTGGCGTTGGTGGTTTTTCCTTCTCGCGCTGACGGGAGATTGATGTTTGCTCGTGAATAAGCCGTGTACCGCCTTCGTTCTGGATATTTATGAAAATTAAACGCTGAAATTACGGCCGGGAGTCGCGGTTTGTTGTTGTTACTAATTTATGTGTCAATTCATCATTAGTAATTAATACGAGCGGTAAAAACGTGCAGCGAGAATCATTAAAAGGAAGTAATTGCTGTTAATGAGATGCAAAAGTTGGACGCTTTGGAGGAATAAAAAATGAGGAGGAAATAAAAATGGCCAAAGGGTAAACACGACGAAAGACAAGAACAAAGTCTGAGGAAGTTAGTCCGTTTAGTCTGTTTTAGTCCTGGTTCAGTCTTTATTAGTCCGTTTAGTCTGTTTTAGTCCTGGTTCAGTCTTTATTAGTCTGTTTAGTCTTGGGTTAGTCTTTATTAGTTAATTTAGTCAGTTTAGTCCAGGTTCAGCCTTTATTAGTCCATTTAGTCCGTTTAGTCCTGGTTCAGTCTTTGTTAGTCACTTTTAGTCTTGGGTTAGTCTTTATTAGTTAATTTAGTCAGTTTAGTCCAGGTTCAGCCTTTATTAGTCCATTTAGTCAGTTTTAGTCCTGGTTCAGTCTTTATTAGTTCATTTAGTCCATTTTAGTCCTGGTTCAGTTTTTATTAGTCAATTTTAGCTTTGGGTTAGTCTTTATTAGTCCATTTAGTCTGTTTTAGTCCTGGTTCAGTCTTTATTAGTTTGTTTAGTTCGTTTTAGTCCTGGTTCAGTCTTTATTAGTTCATTTAGTCCATTTTAGTCCTGGTTCAGTCTTTATTAGTCACTTTTAGCCTTGAGTTAGTTTTTATTAGTTAATTTAGTCCGTTTTAGTCCTGGTTCAGTCTTTATTAGTCACTTTTAGCCTTGAGTTAGTTTTTATTAGTTCATTTAGTCCATTTTAGTCCTGGTTCAGTCTTTGTTAGTCAATTTTAGCCTTGGGTTAGTCTTTATTAGTCCATTTAGTCTGATTTAGTCTTGGCTCAGTCTTTGTTAGTCCATATTTAGTCAATTTTCAAAATCAAAGTACATTTTTAGTCAATTTTTAGTCCATATTTCTTCAATTCTACTCCAGCTTTAGTTCATCCATTTTAGTCAATTCTAGCCATATTTAGACCAAATGTAGTCCATATTTTGTCAATTTCAGTCCATTTTAGTCTATTGGTATTCCACATATAGTCCACCTATCGATATTTACTCCATATTTAGTACATTTTAGTCCATATTTAGTACATTTTAGTCCATATTCAGTCCATTTTAGTTAGTATTTAGTCCATTTAGCCCCTAATTCGTCATTTTTGCCAGTATTTAGTAAATTTTAGTCCACATTTAGTCCATTTTAGTTAATATTTAGTCCGTTTAGCCCCTAATTAGTCATTATTTGCCAATATTTACTCTATTTTAGACCATATTTAGTCCATGTTCATCAATTTTAGCCCATATTTAGTCAATTTAGCCCCTAATTACCATATTTAGTCAATATTTAGTCAACTTTAGCCCGTTTTAGTTCATATTTATTCAATCATAGTCAATTTTTGTCAATATTTCGTCCATTTAGTTCATATTTAGAAAATTAAAGTACATTTTTAGTAAATATTTCCTCCATGTAGTCAATGTTTTGTTCATTTTAGTCTGTGTAGTCATTTGTTTTTAGTCGTCGACCCGTTTTCATTGAGATTTAAAGGACCTCAGCAGAAAGAGAAAACATGGAAGAATTTTGGGAATGACCTGCTTTTTTACAAACAATGTACAGTTTGAGTACTTTTCTTGTTTCTTGTTCGGGTTGAATGAACTGTACGGTCGGATCATCGAGGGAGTTAGAGAGTTTTGTCAATTAATTAATGCACAGGGCCAGTCTTTAGTTGATTTCTGGTCGATTACAGGCCAAACTTTTCTCTTTTCTCTCGCTCTTATCCATAACATCGATCTATTCATAAACTTCCTATCTTTCCCGAGCTGGAGTTATCGCTGGGAGTTGACTTTAGTTTGAGCAGAAATAATCTATAATAAAATGGAAACAATGGAAGTGTTTGTGCTCCGAATGGAGAGAAAAGATATTAACATTTAGACACTTTGTTTGGGCTTTACTTTGTGCACAGTTTAGTCCTGGTTTAGTCCTGGCTTAGTCCTGGTTTAGATCTGCGTTTAGATCTACATTCCTGCTGTCATGTGGTCCGTGGTTTGATCCGAGTTTGGTCCAAGTTTGGTCCTAGTTTAGGCCTACTTTAGTCCTGGTTTAGTCTTACTTTGGTCCTGGTTTAGTCCTGGTTAAATCCTGGTTAAGTCCTGTTTTAGTCCTAATTTAGTCCTGGTTCAGTCCTAGTTTAGTCCTTGTTTAGTCCTACTTTAGTCCCTGTTTAGTCCTACATTAGTCCTAGCTTAGTTCTCTAGTCCTAGTTTAGTCCTGGTTTAGGTCTACTCCAGTCCTAGTCTAGTCCTGGTTTAGTTCTATTTTAGTCCCAGTTTAGCCCTGTTTTAGTCAGTTTAGTCCTAGTCCAGTCCTACTGTAGTCCTGCTCTAATCCTAGTTTAGTCCAAGTTTAGTTCTACGTTAGTCCTAGTCCTGGTTTACTCCAGTCCTAGTTTAGTCCTGGCCCAAGTTTAGTCCTATGTTAGTCCTACTTTAGTCCTGGTTTAGTCCTAGCCCAGTCTTAGTTTTAGTCCTAGTTTGAGTCCTTGTTTGGACCTTGTTTAGTCCAAGTTTAGTCCTTTTAAAATGAGTTTAGTCGTGGTTTATGCGTCTAAACAAAGGCTGGTTGTCGTGTTCCAGTCTGACCTGCTCTGTGCCGCTGTGCCCTTGAGCAGGACACTTTATGGTTCTGTTTGTTCCTGTGACTGTCTCTTCCCGCTCGACTCCTTCTCCTGCCCACCCAGCTTTTTGTGTCTGATTTATGGCCGACATAATTTGTGCCGTCGTCGTTTGCTGATGAGAGAAAAGAGAGAGAGGAGGGAGAGAGGGGGGGGACAGAGATGGGGAGAGAGAGGGGGAGAGAGAGTGAGGAGAGAGAGTGGGAGAGACAGCAGGAGAGAGAGAGGGGGGAGAGAGTGGGAGAGAGGGGAGGGAGAGTGGGAGAGAGAGACCGGGGGATAGAGAGGGGGAGAGCGGGGAAGAGAGAGAGCGGGGGAGAGAGAGCGGGGGAGAGAGAGGGAGAGAGCGGGGAAGAGAGAGAGGTGAGAGAGAGGGGGGGGCGTGGAGAGAGAGCGGGGGAGAGAAGGGGGGGGAGAGCAGGAAGGGAGAGAGAGAGTGGGGGAGAGAGAGCAGGAGAGAGAAGGGAGGAGAGAGAGCGGGGAGAGAGGGGGGGGAGCGGGGGAGGCGTTTGACTCCTGTGTTTGTGCAAAGAGCATTCATCGTAATGAGGAGCAGATACAGAGGACGGACGACTGCGACGTGTCATTTTAGAATCAAGTTCACATTTATCCACGAGACACGACGCAGACAGAGGGCGCCGCAGAACACTTTATGAGCTTTAACTGCTGTTTTAGTTTTTGCTTCTCATTTATCCACTGGACGCTGTACTTTTTCCCCTCAGAGCTGCTTTTACGAAACAAAAATGCAGAGAATGTTTTCTGTTTCTTGTTTCTCTGCTGTCCCTCGTCACACGCTCAAACTGTTCTCACAATGTTCTTCATCAAAAACACACCTGGAGCTACATTCAGCTGCATTTACGCTGTTTTGAGGAATGTTAATTAGAAAATCCTCTCCCTCTGAGCGTCATACACACGTCCTGCGAACTCCTTCTGCCCGGGAGGTATTTTCGGACCATTTATCTGATGATATGATTAGATTTATGTTTTAATAATAGGATTCTGTTCAATTTCACATTTTAAACACAATTTTGTCGTTTTTTAGTCACGTTTTTTTGTCACGTTCAGTTGTGTTTGTCAGATTTAAACACGTCTTTGTCACTTTTAGTCGTGTCGTTGTTGTTTTGAGTCACGTTTCTGATGCATTTAGTTGCGTTTTGTTGCATTGAGTTGTTGTGTTTGCTCAGAGGCTTCAGGGGCTAAACAACAGGAGAAAAAGTGTGTTTGAACCATAGAACTATAATGAAACCTGGAAGATGAATCCAAAATGGCGCCCTGTTCCTCCCTGTGGCCTGAGCTCATTGGTTCATGACCCCAAAAAAATGTCTTACTTCCTGTTACTTCCTGATACGGAGGCGGCCATCTTTGCTTTAGGGCGCCACATGACCACAATCCCCCATGATGCTTTGAGCGACAAGTTTTTTGTGTTAGCGTTAGCTTGTGTGATTGTAATTGTATTCTTCATGTTAGACACACGTGAAGCGTCTGAAATGAAATAAAATACAACTTACAGGTGTCTCTAGTCGAGCCTTTTCCACGTGCTTCTGTTTGTATCGTCCGACGTAACTCGCACATGTTTGCGGTGACGTCACTTCATATAAAAACGGTAATTTCAGTGATTTTAGAAACGGTAGAAAAGAACATTTCCTTCTATTTTATTTAAATACTGATAATAATTCAGTACTCTCTGCAATTATAATGAGCAATGATAGAAAAAGGCAGGGCCCAAGAGGCTGCAGTACCTCGCACGGCCACTAATCAATCTGGGACACGGACAGAGGGGGCATACCTTATCCAGTTCATTTAATACATCCATGGTTTGAACAGACATGGAGGCGAGGAGGGGGCGTGGCCTGTTCTTACCTGGTAACAAAGGGGCGTGGAGGAGGGGGCGTGGCCGGAGGCGCGGTCATCGGTGTAGTTTTCTGCTGCAGGTGTGAACCGTGAGGAGGAAATGACCTGCAGGAGTGCACATGGGGTTTATAAATCCTAATATTTTTTGTGCTTTGTGAAGTTTGGGTTTTGTCTTTTAAAATGAGATCCAGCTCATTTTTACTGTTTTGCTTTGCACAGTGAGTACATCAGGATTTGTTTTCCCGAAATTCAGTTCTTGATGTAACTTTTGCTCGCACTGTGCTGATGTGAATGTCAAAGGCGTGTGTTCTGTCCTGGTGTTACTCAAGTATTTATTGGAGCTGACGTTCTGTAATGCTGTGCCTTCGACAGGGGCGTAGCTCTGGGGGGGTAAAGGTACTGGTTTTCCCGGGGCCCAGGGCAGTTAAGGGCCCTCAAGAGCATGTTTTTCTCAGTTGTGGTTGATTAAAGTCATTGAAAGACCAAAGACTTAATCCAATCATGCATGAAATCTGAAGGCCCCGTCACTTTTCACAAGTTTTTAACAAATAAAAGTCGGGATGATACATTTCCGTTGGTGCATCGTCTAATTGTAATAACACGATTTGAGATGTTTGTGATTTTGTCCTGGTTTAGTCTTGATTTTGACCTGGTGTAGTTTTGATTTAGACATGGTTTAGTCTTGGTTTAGACCTGGTTTACTCCTGATTTTGTCCTGGTTTAATCTTGATTTAGTCCTGGTTTAGACCTGATTTAGACCTGGTTTAGTCTTGAATTAGTCCTAGTTTAGTCTTGTTAAGTCTTGATTTAGTTTAGATGTTTGTGAAGTTTAGCGTGTTAGCCCCGAGACAAGCCCCGCCTAAGGCCCAAAGTCACTGGGACAGGCTCCACCCCAAATGGGAACAACAGGAGAAAATTAATTTGTGAAATTGCTCTGGAATTTATTACAAAAACAAACAGAAGCAACACAAGATGTCTATAAATTAAATCTATAAATGTTATTGTTAAAGAGCGATTGACAGGTTTTTATGATTTTCTCATTTTGACTTTATTCAGTGCATTAATACGTCTTGTAAATATAAATTATAGTTTTACACCAATCAGGAGCTGTTTGTGGAGAAAAATCTGTTGTAAATACCAGGAAGTAAACAAACTGATGACATCACACTGTGAGACAAAGGTTATGCATAATTTACACAAAAACTACTTTTTTGATCTTTTAAACGTTGATTCAACAAAATGAAGGCGTCACATGTGTTTTTCTTTGTCAAATAATAATAAATCTGTGACATTAGATGAGTTTTGGTGCAGTGTAGAGGATGTTTCTTGGTAATTTCCTAGTGTGATGTCATCATTTACAACCAGGAAGTAAAATTAAAAACTTAACTTAAACTGGGGTCAAATTTGTAAAGTTTTTAGCAGAATGAAATGTATTTATCTTAACTTCATTTTAGTTAAATGAGTTGTCCAACCTGTAAAGAGGCACTTTAGAGTCTGTAGAAACCATCCAGGTCGCGTTCTAGTAATCGTAAATGAAAACAAATAACAATAGTAACTGGATTTGTGAGCATAAATAAATCTTAACAAAATGCTGTATTGGGGCCCATCACGGAGGTTTGTTCCTGGGGCTCATGTTTTGCTGCTACGCCCCTGGCCTTCAGGAGTTGACAAAGGGCTAAACTTCGATTGCGTGACTCTCCCGTCGCTGTTTCCTGACTCCGCCCCCTGTCCGTCTCCAGGCTGCAGGCTCTGAGGAAGGAGAAGTCCCGGGACGCCGCGCGCTCTCGTCGGGGGAAGGAGAACTTTGAGTTTTACGAGCTGGCCAAGATGCTGCCTCTGCCCGGCGCCATCACCAGTCAGCTGGACAAGGCCTCCATCATCCGCCTCACCATCAGCTACTTAAAGATGAGAGACTTCGCCAACCAGGGGGACCCGCCCTGGAACCTGCGTATGGAGGCCCCGCCCCCCAACACGTCCGTCAAAGGTAAGGCACGCCCCCGACACGTGTCAGAGGTAAGACATGCACCCAACATGTAAGACACGCCCCAACATGCCTGTCAAAGGTAAGACACGCCCCCAACACGTCTGTCAGAGGTAAGACACCCCCCCCACATGTCTGTCAAAGGTAAGACACGCTCCCAACATGTTAGACACGCCCCCCACATGTCTGTCAGAGGTAAGACACGCCCCCAACATGTCTGTCAGAGGTAAGACATGCCCCCCACATGTCTGTCAAAGGTAAGACACGCCCACTAACATGTAAGACACGCCCCCAACATGTGTCAGAGGTAAGACACACCCCTTGAACACATCTTTCAAAGGTAAGACACGCCCCCAACATGTAAGACACGCCCCCAACATGTCTGTCAGAGGTAAGACACTCCCCCCACATGTCTGTCAAAGGTAAGACACGCCCACTAACATGTAAGACACGCCCCCAACATGTGTCAGAGGTAAGACACGCCCCCAACACGTCTGTCAGAGGTAAGACATGCACCCAACATATAAGACACGCCCCAACATGTGTCAGCGGTAAGACACGCCCCCAACATGTAAGACACTCCCCCTGAACACATCTGTCAGAGGTAAGACATGCCCCCCACATGTCTGTCAAAGATAAGACACGCCCCTAACATGTAAGACACGCCCCTAACATGTAAGACATGCCCACATTATGTCTGTCAAAGGTAAGACACGCCCACAACATGTAAGACACGCCCACATGTCTGTCAAAGGTAAGACACGCCCCAAACATGTCGGTCAAAGGTAAGACACGCCCACAACATGTAAGACGCGCCCCCCCCAACATGTCGGTCAAAGGTAAGACACGCCCAAACATGTCTTCATGTCATGTCATGTCATGTCATGCTCTTAACAATCTTTAACACATCCTAACATGCACAAACGCCAACAACACGTCAGTCACAGGTAAGACACGCCCACAAACCTGTAAACCACACCCCCAAAACATCAGTCAAAGGTAAGACACACCCACATCCCACAAGACACGCCCCTATTATGTCCGTCAAAAGGTAAGATACATCCCTAACGGGTAAATCACGTCCCCAAAATGTCAGTTAAAGGTAAGACATGCCCCAACAAACTAGACACGCCCCTCTTATGTCCGTCAAAAGGTGAGACACGCCCGCCAACACCTCTGTTCACAGCAGGACTCGCCCACTGACACAAACCCCGCCCCTAACACGTTTGTCACATGTTCATAATTCAACCCTGCATAACCAACAATATCAGTGTGAAAGTTAAGCCCCGCCCCCCTGACCTGTCTACCGTTTGCTCCGCCCACAGTCCCAGGGCTTTTACACTGCAGCTCGTTTGTTCAAAGCGGTGAAAGCTGGAGATTTACCGTCTGTTGCTCTGAATCTTGACACTTCAGAGTTTCTAAAGAGCCTCGTGTTGTTCAGACACAGTTTTATAATGACTCAGAATATTTATGTGATGTTTTTTCTTCGGTTTTATTAGTGTTTTTATTCTGCAGAGCCCTCACAGTCAGTGCTAATGCGTCTGTAAGCGTTAGCATTTGTAATTATCGTCAGTCTCTGTTTGTCTTTCTTTGTAGGACGTTTCATTTTGCCACAAAAGCAAATGACGACATAAAAAAATAACGCTCTATGGCCCAGCGCTGGAGCTTAATACGACGAGTCTAGAACGAACGCTCTGGTTATTGTAACTCAGTTTGTGTTCCACTATTCAGCCTCTGTTTGTGATCTGAAGGACCTGGTTTAATCTTGATTTAGTCCTGGTTTAATCTTGATTTAGTCCTGATTTAGTCTTGATTTTGACCTGTTGTAGTTTTGATTTAGACCTGGTTTAGTCTTGGCTTAGACCTGGTTTAATCTTGATTTAGTCCTGGTTTAATCTGATTTACTCCTGATTTTGTCCTGGGTTAGTCTAGATTTTGACCTGGTGTAGTTTTGATGTTAGACCTCGTTTAGTCTTGGTTTAATCCTGGTTTACTCCTGATTTTGTCCTGGTTTAATCTTGATTTAGTCTTGATTTAGTCCTAGTTTAGTCTTGTTTAGTCTTGCTTTAGACATGGTTTTGTCCCTGTTTAATAATCAGTAAATGTAAATATATTTTTAGATCACAATTTGTACAAAATGCAATTCAAAGTGCTTTACTGACAAACGTACCTGGTTTAGACCTGGTTTATATTGGCGTTTGTTCTGGTTTAGACCTGGTTTAGACCTGGTTTATATTGGCGTTTGTTCTGGTTTAGACCTGGTTTATATTGGCGTTTGTTCTGGTTTAGACCTGGTTTAGACCTGGTTAGGTCCTGGTCTAGTCCTGATCTGGGTCTCGTCCACCTGTCTGTTGTACCAGATGTTTTTATTGTCGCAGGTCTTTGAAGAAACACATGAATTTTAATGAAGTGCTTTACATCCTCTCACCGTTTCTCTCTCCCTCCCTCTTTTTCTTTCTCCCTCTCTCTCCTCTCTCTCTCTCCCTCTCTCTTCCTCTCTCTTCTCTTTTTTCTTGCTCCCTCTTTCGCTCTTTTTTTTTTTTTTCTCTCGTCAAAATAAATCACAGCTTGTGTTTCGGACGGACGAGCGTAGACAGGGGAGAGAGAGGAGCAGATGTGCAGGAGAGGGAGAGAGGGGGAGAGAGCGGGAGAGGGAGAGCAGGAGGGAGAGAAGGAGAGAAGGAGAGAGAGGGAGAGAAGGAGAGAGAGAGAGAGGGAGAGAGAGGGGGAGGGATTTTCCATAGAAACAGGTGAAAGACGCACAGTTTTGGTGAGGAGCTCTTTAATATAAACCCTTTAAAGTTTGTGAAATAAAACGTTGTAAATTCCTGGACGGAGGCAAAGGTCGAGAGAAACTGGGTCAGAATCAAACTGTGAAACATCCAGAGGTTTGTGAGAGTCAAACTCTGACACACGAGACACCAGAGCAGCACCAAACATGGATTTATTATTATTTATTTGTATTTCATTATTTATTTACTCTATTTTACTTCATGAGAGATTCACCTAATCATCCTCTCTCACTCTCTCCTCCCCCACTCTCTCTCTCTCTCCCTCCATCCCTCCATCCCTCCCTCTCCCCCTCTCTTTCCCCTCCCTCTCTCCTTCTCTCCCTCCCTCTCTCCCCCACCCTCTCTCTCCCTCCCTCCCTCCCTCCCTCCCTCCCTCCCCCTCTCTCTCCACCCCACTCTCCCCCTCCCTCCTGTCCCCCTTCTCTCCCCTCCTTCCCTCCCTCCCCCTCTCTCTCCCTCTCCCTCCCTCTCTCCCCCCCCCCCCCCTCCCCCTCTCTCCCTCTCTCTTCTGTTTCTCGTGGAGGTTTTGACTCCTGTCAGACACAAACAGCTCTGACCTTTGAGTCCGGCCTCTGCACTGTCCAGATCTCCTCACCCCTCCTCCCCCCTCTCCTCCCCCTCTCCCTCTAAGGCTTCATTTATTTATTTATTCTCACCTCATGAACCTTTCTCTCCTCACACCTTTTCTCTCCTCCGTCCAAACCATCCACTCTCTCCTTTTCTCCTTCTGTTGATTAATAACTCTTTTCTTTCTCCTCTCTCCCCCCCTTTCTCCTCCTTTCTCCCCCTCTGTCCCCCCTCCTTCAGATTAGTTCTGGTTTAGTCCTGGTTTACACTTGTTTGGTCGTTCATTATTATTATTATTATTATTATTATTATTAGTATAGTTTTTATTTCGTTCTTGTTTCACGGTTGGTATATTTCTGGTTTGGACCTTTAGTCCTGGTTTAGTCCCGGGTTTACATTTGGTTCTGGTTTGCTCCTTGTTTATTCAGAGTTTAGTCCAGGTTTAGTTCTTGTTTGGTCCTTGTACAGTGTTATGTATTATCCTGATTTTGTCCAGATAATGTGCAGGTTTAATTCTGATTTAGTCCTGGTATAATCCTGGTTTAGTTTTGTTTAATCCTGGTTTAGTGCTGGTTAAGACCTGGTTTAGTCCTGCTTTAGTCCCGAGTTAGTCCTGGTATAACCCTGATTTATTTCTAGTTTACGCCTGTATTTAATCCTGGTTTAGTCCTTGTTTAATGTTTGTATTCTCCTGGTTTAGTCCTGGTCTAGTCCTGGTCTAGTCCTGGTCTAGTCCTGGTCCAGTCCTGGTCCAGTCCTGGTCCAGTCCTGGTCCAGTCCTGGTCCAGTCCTGGTCCAGCCCTGGTCTAGCCCTGGTCTAGTCCTGGTCCAGCCCTGGTCTAGCCCTGGTCTAGCCCTGGTTTAGCCCTGGTCTAGCCCTGGTCTAGCCCTGGTCTAGTCCTGGTTTAGCCCTGGTTTAGCCCTGGTTTAGTCCTGGTTTAGCCCTGGTTTAGCCCTGGTCTAGCCCTGGTCTAGTCCTGGTTTAGCCCTGGTTTAGCCCTGGTTTAGCCCTGGTTTAGTCCTGGTTTAGCTGCTGCTTGTCTCGTGTTGAACTTGAGCTGAAGCCGGTCAAACGTCTCTGGTTCTGCAGATGTTGTTGTGTCTGAGGCGCGGGTTTGGGGCGGGGCTTGGGTTTGTGTGGGTGAGGGCGGGTGAGGCGGGTGAGGGGGGCTGCTGTGAGACGAGTTGTTGTCCTTTTTGGCCGTATGGCGGAGTGTGGCATTTGTGCTGCATGAATAATGAATGAGCAGGTGTCGCCGCAAAACAAGGCTCCGGCTCCGCGCTCCTCCAAAGCTCCGCTCCACGTCTCCAGTTCTGCTCCGGAGCGTCCACCGGCCTCCCCCCTTTACTCCCCGGCCTCCCCCTTTTACTCCCCGGCCTCCCCCTTTTACTCTCCAACAAAAACGTTTAACTCCAAAGTCAATAAAGTGCCCAAATGTTCGAGAGAGAGAGATATTTGAGAGAGATTTCCAAACTTCAGATCCACAAATGTATGTCCTTGTCATCTTCAAAGCAACTCTCCCTTTCTCCCCCTCTTCCCCTCTAACTATTCATTTGCTTGATCTCTCCCCCTTTCTCCCCCTCTCTCTCCCCTCTAACTATTCATTTGCTTGATCTCTCCCCCTTTCTCCCCCTCTCTCTCCCCTCTAACTATTCATTTGCTTGATCTCTCCCCCTCTGTCTCCCCTCTTTCTATCCCTCCATTCTTCAGGTCAGTATCCTGGGTTTACTTTAGTCCTGGTTTAGTCCTGGTTTATTCCTGGTCTTGTCCTGGTTTGGACTTGTTTTGTTTTGGTTAAATCTTTTTATATATTTTTAATTATTTTTTTTATATTTATTTTTTCTGGTTTAGTCCCTCGTTTAGTCGTTGTTTGGTCCTAGTTCAGTCCTAATTTAGTCCAGGTTTAGTTGTTATTTAGTTGTTGTTTTGTCGTAATTTAGTCCTGCTTTAGTCTTGGTTTAGTCCTGGTTTTAGTCCTGCTTTAGTCTTGGTTTAGTCCTGGTTTTAGTCCTGGTTTAGTGCTGGTTTAGTCCTGGTTTATTCCTGCTTTAGTCCTGGTTTAGTCTCATGCGCCACGCTCTCCTCCAAAGCTCCGCTCCACGTCTCCAGTTCTGCTCCGGAGCGTCCACCGGCCTCCCCCTTTTACTCCCCGGCCTCCCCCTTTTACTCCTCGGCCTCCCCCTTTTACTCTCGCGCCTCCCCCTTTTACTCTCCAAGAAAAATGTTTAACTCCAAAGCCAAAGTGTCCAAATGTTCGACGTGAGACGAGAGAACAGGCCGAGTTTACTGTTTTTGAAAGATGTTTGCAAACTTAAGATCCACAAACGTTTGTCCTTGTCATCTTCAAACCAAATCTCCCCCTTTCTCCCCTTCTGTCTCCCCCTCTTTCTGCTTTAGTCCTGCTTTAGTCCCATTTTAGTCCTGGTTTTAATCCTGATTTTAGTCCTGATTTAGACCTTGTTTTAGTCCTGGTTTAGTCTCATGCACCACGCTCTCCTTCAAAGCTCCGCTCCACGTCTCCAGTTCTGCTCCGGAGCGTCCACCACCAAGTGTACACGCCCCCCGGCCTCCCCCTTTTACTCCAGCGCCTCCCCCTTTTACTCTCCGAGAAAAATGTTTAACTCCAAAGTCAATAAAGTGTCCAAATGTTCGACGTGGGACGAGAGAACAGGCCGAGTTTACTGTTTTTGAACGAAATCTCCAGACTTCTGATCCACAAAAGTTTGTCCTTCTGGACCAGGTCTAAACTAAACTAAACTAGGACTAAACCAGGACTGGTCCAGGTCTAAAGCTCTTCTGATGCTGAATACTGTCAGACACAAAAGGTACGGGGGGTAAACGAGGAGAGTTAACCCTGAGGTGAAGCCTGTCTATGGGGGAGTGACCCCAGAGGTGAAGCTCGTTTGTGGGGGAAAAGAAGATAGTTATCCCACAGATGAAGCCTGTTTCTGGGGAAAGAAGTGAAGAATGATCCCAGAGTTGAAGCGTGTTTTGGGGAGAAAAGAGGAGAGTTAACCCCGAGATGAAGCCTGTTTCTGGAGGAATGATCTCAGAGATGAAGCTCGTTTTGAGGGGACAAGAAGAGGGAAGTTAACCCTGAGGTGAAGCCTGTCTCTGGTGTAATGATCCCACAGATGAAGCCTGTTTTGGGGGAAAAGAAGGGGAGAGTTAACCCCAAGATGAAGCCTGTTTCTGGAGGAATGATCCCAGAGATGAAGCTTGTTTTGAGGGGACAAGAAGAGAAGAATGATCCCACAGATTAAGCCTGTTTTGGGGGAAAAGAAGGGGAGAGTTAACCCCGAGATGAAGCCTGTTTCTGGGGGAAATGTGGAGGGGAGTTAACCCTGAGATGAAGCCTGTTTCTGGGGGAAATGTGGAGGGGAGTTAACCCTGAGATGAAGCCTGTTTCTTGGGGAAAGAAGAGAAGAATGATCCCAGAGATGAAGCATGTTTTGGGGAGAAAAGAAGAGGAGAGTTAACCCTGAGATTAAGCCTGTTTCCGGGGGAAAGAAGAGGAGAATGATCCCACTGATGAAGCCTGTTTCTGGAGGAATGATCCCACAGATGAAGCCTGTTTCTGGGGGAATGATCCCACAGATGAAGCCTGTTTCTGGGGGAATGATCCCACAGATGAAGCCTGTTTCTGGGGGAATGATCCCACAGATGAAGCCTGTTTCGGGGGAATGATCCCACAGATGAAGCCTGTTTCTGGGGGAATGATCCCACAGATGAAGCCTGTTTCTGGGGGAATGATCCCACAGATGAAGCCTGTTTCTGGGGGAATGATCCCACAGATGAAGCCTGTTTCTGGGGGAATGATCCCACAGATGAAGCCTGTTTGTGGCGGAAAAGAAGAGGAGAGTTAAACTATAGATGAAGCCTGTTTCTGGGGAAAGAAGAGAAGAATGATTCCAGAGTTGAAGCGTGTTTTGGGGAGAAAAGAAGTGGAGAGTTCACCTTGATGTGTTGCCTGTCTCTGGAGGAATGATCCCACAGATGTGGCCTGTGTCTGGGGGAATGATCCCACAGATGAAGCCTGTTTGTGGCGGAAAAGAAGAGGAGAGTTAAACTATAGATGAAGCCTGTTTCTGGGGAAAGAAGAGAAGAATGATTCCAGAGTTGAAGCGTGTTTTGGGGAGAAAAGAAGAGGAGAGTTAACCCTGAGGTGAAGCCTGTCTCTGGAGGAATGATCCCACAGATGAGGCCTGTGTCTGGGGGAATGATCCCACAGATGAGGCCTGTTTCTGGAGGAATGATCCCACAGATGAAGCCTGTTTCTGGAGGAATGATCCCACAGATGAAGCCTGTTTCTGGAGGAATGATCCCACAGATGAAGCCTGTTTCTGGAGGAATGATCCCACAGATGAAGCCTGTTTCTGGAGGAATGATCCCACAGATGAGGCCTGTTTCTGGAGGAATGATCCCACAGATGAAGCCTGTTTCTGGAGGAATGATCCCACAGATGAAGCCTGTTTCTGGGGGAATAATCCCGCAGATGAAGCCTGTTTCTGGGGCAGAGGAGGAAAAGGAGGAGGAGGAAAATGATCCATCTGAGTGCTTTGTGTCCGGGACAGTTTTATGACTCGGCCGGCTGCTACAGCTAATGGTTTAGTCTATTATACTCAGAGAGAGAGAGAGAGAGAAGACAGGGAGAGAGGGAGAAGAGTGAGAGGAGAAAGGGAGAAAGGGGGAGAGGGAAAAGAGGGAGAGACTGAATGAGAAAAGACAGATATGTAAAAAGGAGGAGAGAGAAAAGACAGGATGGAAAGGGAAAAAGAAGGAAAGAGGAGAGACATGGAGGAGAAAAGGGGGAGAGTGAGGGGGGGGGTAGAGGACTGAGGGGGGAGACAGAAGATTGAGGGGGGAGACAACAGAGGAGTGAGGGGAGACTAGAGCGAGGGGGGAGACGACAGGAGTAAGGGGAGAGACACAAGAGTGAGGGGGGAGACTACAGCGAAGGGGGAGACTGAGGACTGAGGGGGAGACAGGGGACTGATTATGGTCCTGTATGAGTCCTGGTCCTGTCTTAGTCCTGGTCCTGTCTTAGTCCTGTTTTGGACCCGGTCCTGGTCTTGATCCTGGTCTTGGTCCTTGTCTTGTCTGTCCTGTTTCAATCCTGGTCTTGTCTGAGTCCTTTTTTGGTCCTGGTCCCGGTCCTGGTCCTGTCTTAGTCCTGTTTTGGTACCGGTCCTGGTCTTGATCCTGTCTTGGTCCTGGTCTTGTCTGTCCTGTTTCAATCCTGGTCTTGTCTGAGTCCTTTTTTGGTCCTGGTCCCGGTCCTGGTTCTGTCTTAGTCCTGTTTCGGTCCTGTTCTTGGTCTTGTCTGTCCTGTATTAGTCCCGGTCCTGGTCTTGTCTGAGTCCTGGTCCTGGTCCCGGTCCTGGTCCCGGTCCTGGTCCTGTCTGAGTCCTGCTGGTTTTGAGGTTCAGTGACGTTGTCAGCTCAGAGTCTCCAGATGTTTCACAGATTCTCATTAAAACTCCACCTCGTCCTTTGTCTCTGTTTTACACCAGCTTTAGCCCTGGTTTAGTCTTGGTTTAGACCTGGTTTTAGTCTTGGTTTAGTCCTGGTTTTTTGTCCTTGTTTAGCCCGGGTTTACTTCTGGTTTAGTCTTAGTTTAGTCCTGGTTTACTCCAGGTTTTATTCCTGCTTTATACCTGGTTTTAGTCCAGTTTTAGTCCTGCTTTACTCCTGGTTTTAGTTCTGGTTTATTCATGCTTTACTCCTGGTTTTAGTCCTGTTTTAGTCCTGCTTTACTCCTGGTTTTAGTTCTGGTTTAGTCGTGCTTTACTCCTGGTTTTAGTCCAGTTTTAGTCCTGCTTTACTCCTGGTTTTAGTTCTGGTTTTAGTCCTGCTTTACTCCCGTTTTATTCCTGGTTTTTCACTTTTTTCTGAAACACTTGTTAATCGTCTCTAAACTCTGAAACTCGACGTTTTTCCTCCAAACCCAAAACCTCCTGCAGATGTTTTCGTTCAGAGAAACCCAAATGTCCCACGGCTTTTGTGACATTTAGTTTGAGAAACATTTAGTCGTGCCGTGGTTTGAGTGAAAGAAAAGCCCAGAGCGAGTCTAAATTTAACGAGCTGCTCCTGAAGGCGTCATCAGCTTCGGTAATGACTCTCAGCTTCAGGAGCAGAACGGCTCCTTTTATCACGCCGTCTCCGTCCTGTTCAGACCTCACAAAGTCCTGGGTTAGATCTGGTCTAGTCCTCATTTAGACCTGGTTTAGTTTCAGTATTTAGTCCGGTTTTAGTTCTGTGCGAGACCAAGACTAAATCTCTGTTGTTTTTTGACTTAGTCCATCTTTAAACCCTAAATCTTAGTCTAGACATAGTTTAGTCCTGGTTTAGTCCTGGTTCGACCTAAGACCTGGTTTAGTCCCGGTTCAACACTAAGACCTGGTTTAGTCCTGGTTCGACCTAAGACCTGGTTTAGTCCTGGTTCGACCTAAGACCTGGTTTAGTCCTGGTTCGACCCTAAGACCTGGTTTAGTCCTGGTTCATTCTTAAGACCTGGTTTAGTCCTGGTTCATTCTTAAGACCTGGTTTAGTCCTGGTTCAACCCCTAGACCTGGTTTAGTCCTGGTTCAACCCCAAGACCTGGTTTAGTCCTGGTTCAACCCTAAGACTTGGATCAGTCGTGTGGTTTAGTGGTTTTTTAGTCCGAAGTCCTGGTTTAGTCCAGGTTTATTTGCTGTCCGTTCCTGGTTTTAGACTTTGTTTCGTCCGTACGTTTTGCTTTAGTCCTGGTTTAGTCCAAAACTGGTTTAGTCTTGAGACCATGTTTAGTCCAGTTTATCCTGGACCTGCTTAGACCTGAGCCCTGGATCAGTCTTGTGCTTCAGCCGTAAATCCAGGTTTAGTCCAGGTTTATTTTATTCATTTTTTTTTTTATCTCAGTTTATCTCTAAGACCTGGCTTAGTCCTGGTTTAGTCCTAAAACCTGATCAGTCCTGGTTTAGTCTTAAGACTGGGTTTAGTCCATTTTATTTTATCTGGTTTTAGATCTTTTTTTGTCCATATTTTCTGTTCAGACCTAAAACATGGCTTAGTCCTGAGCTCAGGATCAGTCCTGTGGTTTCGCCGTGAGATCAGGTTTAGTCCTGGTTTAGTCTAGATTTAGTCCAGGTTTGGTCTAAGTTTAGTCCAGGTTTAGTCCAGGTTTGGTCCAGGTTTGGTCTAAGTTTAGTCCAGGTTTAGTCCAGGTTTGGTCCAGGTTTAGTCCAGGTTTGGTCCAGGTTTTGTTGTGTGTTTGTGTTTCCTCCATATCTTTGGTTTAGTTCTAAGACTTGGCTTAGTCTTGTTTTAACTCTAAAGCCTGGTTTAGTCCTGGTTTAGACCTGGATCAGTTGTCTGGTTCAGCCACAAGTCCAGGTTTAGTTCTTATCCATATCTGATTTAAGACCTTGATATGGTCCTAAAACCTGGCTTGGTCCTGGTTTAGTCTTAAGACCGGATTTAGTCCAGTTTATTTGTTGTCCGCCTGGTTTTAGATTTTGTTTTGTCCTTATTTTTTGGTTTAGTCCCAAAACGTAGCTTAGTCCTGAGCTCTGGATCAGACCTGGTTTAGTTTTAAGTTCAGTCCAGGATTAGTTACTGTCCGCCTGGTTAGACCTCGATTTAGTCCTGGTTTAGTTCTAAGCCCTAGTTAACTTCCTTTTTTTACCTAGTTAAATGTCCTTTTTTTTAATCCAGATTCAGTCCAGGTTTAATCCAGGTTCAGTCCAAGTTCAGTTCAGGTTTAGTTGTTTGTTCATCCCTGGTTTTCTCTATATTTTGAATTTAATCTTGGTTTAGTCCTAAAACATGGCTGAGACCCGATCAGTCCTGGTTTAGTCCAGGTTTAATTGTTGTTTTTCCTGGTTTTAGAACGTGTTTTGTGCATTTTTTGGGTACAGTCCAGGTCTAGTCCTCGTTTTCTTCTTAATTCTTTCATTTTATTGTTCCTCAAACTTAAACCCCGGACGTTTCCCTCAGGACTTGTCCACATTTTCATTTCTCTCCAGCGTTTGTTTCATTCCCTCGCTCCTAAACCCGTTTCTCTGCAGTTCAAAGTTCACACACAACTTAAATCTTATCGCATTCCCGTTTAATTCTTTATATTTCCATCGTTGTATTCCGCAGATTTCCCGTTCCGATAAAACCATCTGGACATTCAAACCAGACACAGACTTATCTCTGCTCCTCCTCAAACGTGACGTCATTTTAAACCTTCACAGACGCCGGAATCGTCTGTGTTTCTCCGGCTTTTTTCCCCTGTTTTCGAGCTTTATCTGCGGCGCGTTTAAAGACCCCGGGAAACGCCATTACCTCCTGCGCTCCGGATCACAGCGGTGCATTCAGGGACCCGCCTCTTATCTCGCGCATTTATATTTATGCCTTTCTTCGCCCAAGTGCACGGCAAACACCGCGTCGGGGAAATATCAAACCCGACTCAGTATTTCGCGGCGTATTTTTAAACGTATTTTCAATTTCGGCGGCGTTTTTATCAGGATTTCATGTGTCGAGGAACATAATGAAGGCTTATCGGAGCCGTGGCATCTCCAGACGTCTGCGAAGGCGGCGAAAAACAGGTTTATTTGTGAAACGATGGAGTTGTCGAATAATTTGGGATGTTTACAGATTTGGAACTTTGTCGAAAACAGCTGGAAATGACTGTGAACCTAAATGTGATACGTTTTAACACTTGGTTTAGTCCAGGTTTGGTTGGTTTTCTTGTTTTTAGTCCTTGTTTTTCTATTTTTAGCCCAAGTCCAGTCCTAAATGTGGACTTTTCTCTCTTTTAAAGCTGTTGTTTTCATCAAAAACATCCCTGGAGTTCTGTTTGATTCACACACGTTTCTGTTTTTTTCTGCAGATTTAACCTCATTCTCATCATTTCAAAGTCTGCAGCAATTAATCAGAATAATAATTGTGACTAATTATTGACTATTAAAATAACTATTGACGGTTTTAATAATCGTTCTCTGGACTTTACAGACTTTAAAACACAGGTCAAAAGATGATTTATGACAAAGATATCGACATTATTTAATACAAATTTAGATTTTCATGAATAATACACTTTATTTTACTGAACGCCTTCAGTCGCAACATTTTCATCTTTATTTGGTTAAAAATTCATATAAAAAAGTCTGTGTACAATAAAAATAATTGTTTTAATTTTGACAAGAAATTAGTCTTTTGTTTGAAATTTTTAGTCGAGTGATAAATTGTAAGTTTGTAACATTAACCAAAATAATGTGTTGTCAAATGTCTGACAGACTTGCATCTAGTCTCCACTCGTTTGGTTTTTATTATTCAACTAAAACATCATTGTTTTTATTCAACAAAAACATGTTCTTTCAATCATAGTTTTAGTCTCCAACAATGTATGGAATTTAAGTCATAGTTTTAGGCTTTAGTCTCTTTTTAGTTGTAAATAATGACAACCTGGACCGGATTGGAACCAAACCAGGACTGGACCAGGACTTGACAAGGACTAAATCAGACCCATAGTATCTTTATTGTAAAAACAAACCCCGCTGACGTCTCACTTTAAACAGTAGAATCTCTTTGTCGCTGTCCATGGTGCTGAACCCTCGGTGCAGACAAACTGACATTTACTAGAAATAAAACAGATTCACTTCAGTCGTGGAATCCTTCAAATCAAACCATTAACCAGAGCAGCCTGATGTGCACATTATGGAATAAATATCTTATAAATGATTAGGACGAGACGCAGCAATGAACACTTTAAGATAGAAGTTTAAAATTTACATGGATTATATTTTTTCCTCAAAACCTATATTATAAAAATTGATAAAACCAGGGTTAAATGTCTTCATTTTGTTGACATAGTAGATACAAAACAGTTTTTTTTGTATTTGAGTAAACTGGATTTAAAATTTCTTTTCTAATTTCATGCACACGACAAACTTCACAATTTTGGACCCAACAAGATTTTGTGACGTAATTCCAAGCCTAATGTATTCAAGTTTAACTCAAAAAAATAAATAAATAAAATGAAATTTAAAACATTCTGTCTAATCTGTTTAACTCAAACACTTCCAAAATCCTACATTTTTTTCTGTAAAATATCAACAAAATGAAGAAGTCAAAACCTAGCTCTTTTTTTTTTTTTTTTTTTTTTTTTTTTTACATAAAATGCCTTATTTCTACATGAAAACGTGACATGATGAAAAACTTGTAATACATTTTTTTCTTACATTTATGTGAATACACTACAGGAGAAGTTTAACATTGATATCTTTAAAGTTTTTCCTGTTTCACTGCAGCGTCTCACGTTAAAAACATTTTCTTACATTTATAAAAGTAAACGACACAAGACGTTTCACTGTGACGTCTATAAATTTCAGATTATTTCCTTTTCTCCTGCAACGTCTGGAGGCTAAAAACAGCTGAGTAAAAACAATAAAAAGAGTTTGTTTGGAGACATTTGGACTTTAAAAACACGAAGAAGCCGCTGGATGTAGATCTGGGTGAAACGGTGATAAAACTGAATCATGAGTCATGTGTCAATCTGCTCTTTTAGTGACATGTTATCGTGATTGACTGTCTGTTCAAACACACTTTTTCTCCTGTTGTTTAGTCTCTGACGCCTCTAAGCAGATTACTTTATTTATTCACAATTTTAATGGATGCAATTGGCAATTTTTGAAGTGCAATAATTCCACAACAACAAAATGTATTTAAATAAAAACTGCTGACACTGTAGTTTGGATTTGTACAAACATGTTCTGAAACAAGCCACAAAAACGCAACCAAAAGTGATAAAAATATCTTCAAAAGTAACAAAAACGCACCGACAAACAAACGCGACTCAATGCACCAAAACGCGATTTAAAGCAACAAAAACCTGTCTAAAAACGACAAAGACACATTTAAATCTGACAAACACAACTGAACATGACAAAAAAGCGACTTAAAGCGCCATAATTGTTTGTTTATATGTGAATTTTAACTGAATCCTATCATTAAAACATAAATCTAATCCCAATCGCACTGGTCAGAAAAATCACAATTAGATATTTTTCTAAATCCTGCAGCTCTGTTAAAGACAACAGAAAAATACAAAGTGAACATGAATCGAAATCATGATCTGACTCAAGAAAATCGTGATCATTTTTTGCAAACGCGTGAGAATGAAACGCAAAACACAACTCCAGGTTTGTTTTTCAAGCGGAACTGACATTAGCACAGAGTTAAAGACAGAAAAGACAGTTTATACAAGTGCGTTTTCCTCGTTTTCAGCTCAAACACGCCTCCTTTTCCTCGGGAGCAGACTCTGAACGTCCCCAGATCCTTCGTCGTGTGGTGTTTGTGTTTTCTGCTCCTCAAACCCTGAACGCGAGGCTTTGAACCCGAGCCGCGTGGACCGTAAATGGCTCAGATGTAGATTTGAAGCGGATTTGATTGAAAGTGGTGCGTTCTGTGATGTTTGGACGACTCTCGGAGGAAAAGCGTCCTGTGTTTCAGACGCTTTCATCATCTGGAGCTTAATTAACGTCACAAATGAAGCCTCAAAGTCGAGTTAGAGACCGGACTAAGAGCAGCTTTGGACCTAATTCAGACATGGTTTAGATCTGAGTTAGACCTGTTTGCCGTGACATGTTAAGACCCGAGAGGAGCTGGTTTAGTCCTGGTTTAGATCTAGTTTAGACCTGCTTTAGGCCTGTTTTTAACCCTGTTTTAGACCTGTTTTAACCCTGTTTTAGACCTGGTTTGGATCTAGTTTAGTCCTGTTTTAGACCTGCTTTAGGCCTGTTTTTAACCCTGTTTTAGACCTGGTTTAACCCTGTTTTAGACCTGGTTTGGATCTAGTTTACTCCTGTTTTAGACCTGGTTTAGACCTGTTTTAGATCTGTTTTAGTCCAGTTTTAGTCCTGGTTTAGATCTAGTTTAGACTTACTTTAGGCTTGTTTTTTTAACCCTGTTTTAACCCGGTTTTAACCCTGTTTTAGACCTCGTTTGGATCTAGTTTAGACCTGTTTTTCGACCTGTTTTAGATCTGTTTTAGTCCTGGTTAAGATCTAGTTTAGACTTACTTTAGGCCTGTTTTTTAACCCTGTTTTAGACCTGGTTTGGATTTAGTTTAGTCCTGGTTTAGACCTGGTTTAGTCCTGGTTTAGACCTGTTTTTAACTCTGTTTTAGACCTGGTTTAGCCCTGGTGTAGTCCTGGTTTAGACCTGGTTTAGACCTGGTTTAGCCCTGTTAGGAATGAGATTAACAGCAATAAAAAGACTGGGATTTGACCTGCTTTACAGTTTAGATCTAGTTTAGACCTGCTTTAGGCCTGGATTAGTCCTGGTTTAGTCCTGTTTTAATCCTGTTGTAGACCTGTTAGAGATGATATTAATGGCAACAAAAATACTGAGTTTTGACCTGGTTTAGATCTGGTTTATTAAAGGTTATGGAAAAACCTAGGATATACCTGTTTTGGACCTGGTTTAGATCTGATTTAGACCTGGTTTAAACCAGTTTTAGACCGGTTTAGTCCTGATTTAGTTCTTAATTTAACATCTTAATTCTTCAAAACGTCTGAAATTAAGATTAATATCCTGAAATCAAGACCTTTGACATGTTAAGACCAAAGAGGAGCTGATCCAGACCTGGTTTAGTCCTGGTTTAGATCTGATTTAGTCCCTGTTTAGTCCTGGTTTAGACCGGTTTGAGATAAGATTAACAGCAATAAAAAGACTGGGTTTTGACCTGCTTTAGATCTGGTTTTGATAGAACTGGTTTAGTCCTGGTTTAGTCCTGGTTTTAGTCCTGGTTTTAGTCCTGTTTTAAACCAGTTTGAGACCGGTTTTAGTCCTGTTTAGTTTGGTGAGTTGTTAGAACAGGATTAAAAGTCCACTGGAGCAGAATGTGTGCGTTAAATCTCTAAATCTTATTGTTAAGAGCATCATAAACCACACGGGTCGTATTCTAGTGATAATAAATGAAAACTGATTACAATAATAACCGAATTTGAAATAAATCATGTACAAAATGATGGATTAGGGGCCCATCGAGAAGGTTTGTACCTGTGGCCCAGATTTTGGTGCTGATGTTGTCGTTGTTTTCTTGGGCACTGCGGTCATTTGAGTTTATTCATGTTTTAACCTTTGTCGTTCTGGATTACAGTTTGTTTAAAACTGTTGTGTCCTTCAGCAACACACTTCATTATAGACCCTTTAAAGTCTGGAAACAAAAAACGTTCTAAATTCAGAACAGAGGCAAAAGTTTCAGTGGAACATCATGTGATTTCACTGAGAAACTGGGATTAACCTCAGAATATCACAATATATGACAAAAAGTGACAAGAAGTGTCTCAAATCAATAAATATGTGACTAAAAGCGACACAAACGTGACTTAAAATCAATAAAAATGTGACAAACGGAAACAAAAACATGATTAAGACCAACTAAAAATGACTACAAATGAGAAAAACGTAATTTAAGCGTCAAAAACATTGTAAATTCTGAACGGAGGCAAAAATGAAGTGGGACATAATGTGATTTCACTGAGAAACTGGGATTAACCTCAGAATATCACAAAATATGACAAATGTAGATGGTTTAGTGTCAGTAAAAGCCTCAGACACATGTGAGTGACATCAGAGCTGCTTTAAACACATTTATTATTGTATTTTACATTATGTTTTAGAATTATGATCAACTCTTTGCATTTTTGATGAAGAACAATCCAGATTTATGGGTTTTACTGGAAAAATACTCACAGAAATGTCAAGCCCACAATCATTTTTCATTTTATCTAGAGATATATTAGATACTATTCTATAAATTAGATTCTTTTGAAGCTAAAATACAATTTTAAGGTTTGATTATTGTATTTTGTCCATGGTTTGTTACAGAAAAGCAAACTAACTGACCTTTCTACTCTGGAAATTCAAATGTGTTGCTTTTTTCCAACACAAACACTTCAAACCATAGAATTTAGATCTAATGTGAGACAATCATTCAAACATTTAACTTCGTTTTGCTCCAGTCGCCTCCTGCTGGACATTTTTACGCATCAGTTTAAAGGGTCTGTACAGAGTTAAAGTCCACTGTAAATAAGTCCAAGTTCTTCTTTTTCAAGGTTCAGTTCGAGGCACTTTGTTGTTTAAAGTCCACAGTCGGCTCCAGAGCGACTCGTTGGGAGCGGCTTTATTTATCGCCGGATCATAATTCATTTTGGATCTGATTTTGGAGAAACACACCTCGCTTTTATTTCCTTTTATTTGTGTTTTATCACAAACAGATGCAGTAGGCAGATAGCGGCGCTCTGGTCCTCACAAACGCCGATAACAACTGCGGGAAGAAAGTTTACTGTTGGAGAAATGGAACACAATAACAGCCTTTTACAGTAAACCAAACCCGCTTTAGACTCCACAAACACTGGAGTTTACCTCGGCGTTTGCTCTATGCATTCTATTGTTTCAGTTTTAAAGCTCACGTTTGTTTGACAGTTTGGCATTTTTAGTTTTTGTCTGACATCAGATTATAATAAAAAGATCTATTCCAGCTCTTAAAAACTCTAAACCTGAGCCACGTCTGTAGGGCTGCACTCGACGAAAGACTTGCTTCATCGACCGATTAAAGGGGCTGTGGCAAAAATATATCCAAACTATGACGTCTGTCCATGTTTTTGACACAAATTATACACAAAAAAGCACAACTGCTCTGGAATTCATGCTAAAACTACGATTTAACTGGTTTAGACCTGGTTTAGATCTAATTTAGCCCTGTTTTAGACCTAGTTTAGACCTGTTTTAAACCAGTTTAAGACCGGTTTAGTCCTGGTTTTGTATAGATTTACGTCTGGTTTAGCCCTGTTTTAGACTGGTTTTAGTCCTGGTTTAGACCTGGTAGAGATAGGATTTATAGCAATAAAAAACTAGGTTTTGATCTGGTTTATTTAAGGCTTTGGAAAGACCTAACGTAGACTTGTTTTAGACCTGGTTTAGTTCTGTTTTAGTCCTGTTTTAGGTCCTGTTTTAGACCGGTTTTAGACCTGTTTTGGTTCTGTTTTGGACCCGTTTTAGACCTGTTTTGGTCCTGTTTTGGTCCTGTTTTGGTCCTGTTTTAGACCTGTTTTGGACCTGTTTTAGACCTGTTTTAGACCTGTTTTGGTCCTGTTTTGGTCCTGTTTTAGACCTGTTTTGGTCCTGTTTTAGACCTGTTTTGGACCTGTTTTAGACCTGTTTTAGACCTGTTTTAGACCTGTTTTAGACCTGTTTTAGACCTGTTTTGGTCCTCTTTTGGTCCTCTTTTGGTCCTGTTTTAGACCTGTTTTAGACCTGTTTTGGTCCTGTTTTGGTCCTGTTTTGGTCCTGTTTTGGTCCTGTTTTAGACCTGTTTTAGACCTGTTTTGGTCCTGTTTTAGACCTGTTTTGGTCCTGTTTCAAACCAGTTTAAGACCAGTTTTAGTCCTGGTTTAGTCCTGACTTTGTTTTAACATTTTAACTCATCAAAACGTCTGAAATTCAGATTAATATCCTGAAATCCAGAGCTTTTAACTCGTCTACAAATCCCGTTTGTGCAGTGAGCGTTGTGCGTTACATGGTGCAGCAAATTATGACAAAATGTGGTTTTATTTCATGATGAAGTGACACTTTATTTTTTACATTTTGGATTTCCAGAGTTTTCCTTTTCATTTCTGGACTCAAACTGGTCAAGATGAGACGACAAACACACATTTCCTTTTGTATCAGAGACAGATTTGTGTTTCATGGCGTGTTTTTTCCCGCGTCTTTGTGAAGTGCATTGTACTTTTCCAAATTCAAAGTCCAAACCTCAAATGTAAATCCTGCTTCCTCAAACGCACCAGAACTCCCATGATCCTCTGCTGCGGTGTAATCAGAGTGTGGTGTTAGCGTAGCCGCGTCGCTAATCGATTACCGCCGACACGTGTGCACATTAGCCTGTGCCGCCAGCAGAGACACAGGTCCGCTGGGAAATGTAGTCCAGGATTAGACTGAGCAACGGAGCTCACAACACGCTAACAACACGCTCAGGACAAGCTAAGAACATGCTCAGGACACGCTAAGAACATGCTCGCAACACGCTAACAACATGCTAAAAACTGGCTCTGGACACGATAACCACATGCTCAGGACATGCTAACAACACGCTAACAACATGCTTACAACACGCTCAGGACAAGCTAAGAACATGCTTGCAACATGTTCTAAACATGCTCGCACCATGCTAACAACATGCTAAGAATATGCTCACAACACGCTAACAGGCTCAGAACACACTAACATGCTCAGGACATGCTAAGAACAGGCTCAGGACACTCTCAGAACATGCTAAGAACAGACTACAAAATACACACTTAGAACATGCTAAGAACACATTATAAAAAACACTCATCAAACAGCTCAGGACACTTTCACAACATGTTAAAACACACACAAGGAACACGCTCAGAACACGTTACATGTGACGAGGGCCAGGAGGAAACACAAGGATGTTTTACAAAAAGTGAGCTGCAGATGTGACCATGTACCATGTGACCGTGTACCATGTGACCATGTGGTGACCATGTGACACAAAACAATATTCACAATCCTCTGAACTGGAATCAAAAAGTAGTTTTTGTAAATCACAGGATCTCTCTCCCTCGCTCTCTCTCTCTCTCTCTCTCTCCCCCTCTCCCCCTCCCTCTTTATCCCCCCCTTTCTTTCTCTAACACTCGTCGTTCACACTGTGCTCTCCCCCTCCCTCCCCTCTCCTCCCCCCTCCTCCCCCTCTCGTTCTCCTCTAACACTCGTCGTTCACACTCTTCTCTCCCCCTCCCTCTCCTCCCTCCCCTCTCCTCCCCTCTCCTCCCCCCTCCTCCCCTCCTCCCCCTCTCGTTCTCCTCTAACACTCGTCGTTCACACTCTTCTCTCCCCCTCCCTCCCCCTCTCGTTCTCCTAACACTCGTCGTTCACTCTTCTCTCCCCCTCCCTCCCCTCTCCTCCCTCTCTTGTTCTCCTCTAACACTCGTCGTTCACACTCTTCTCTCCCCCTCCCCCCCCCCTCCTCCCCCTCTCGCTCTCCTCTAACACTCGTCGTTCACACTCTTCTCTCCCTCTCCCCTCCCTCCCCTCTCCTCCCTCTCTTGTTCTCCTCTAACACTCGTCGTTCACTCTTCTCTCCCCCTCCCTCCCCTCTCCTCCCTCTCTTGTTCTCCTCTAACACTCGTCGTTCACACTCTTCTCTCCCCCTCCCTCCCTCCCCTCTCCTCCCCCTCTCGCTCTCCTCTAACACCCGTCGTTCACACTCTTCTCTCCCCCTCCCCTCCTCCCCTCTCCTCCTCCTCTCATTCTCCTCTAACACTCGTCGTTCACACTCTTCTCTCCCCCTCCCTCCCCTCTCCTCCCCCTCTCGTTCTCCTCTAACACTCGTCGTTCACACTCTTCTCTCCCCCTCTTCTCTCCCCCTCCACTCCCTCCCTCCCCCCTCCTCCCCTCTCGTTCTCCTCTAACACTCGTCGTTCACACTCTTCTCTCCCCCTCCCTCCCCTCTCCTCCCCCTCTCGTTCTCCTCTAACACTCGTCGTTCATAAACTCGTTGACTTTGAGACGTCTGGACGGTTTTAAAGCTCTTCCAGGAAACGACCAATGAAATCACAGAACGAGCCGGAGCCAAAAAGACAGAAGAAGTCCCCGTGCCAACGTCCAACATTTATCAGACACAGAGGACGAGGGGGAGGCAGAACAGGGGACGAGGGGGAGACGAGGAGGGAGACAGAAGAGCGGAGGACAGAGAGGAGGGAGCCGAAAATAAAAACTCCCTCTGCCAACGTTCAACATTTATCAAAACCAGAGAAGACAGATAAGGGGGAGACGAGGAGGGACGGGGGGAGTAACAGGCGGGTGACAGAGGAGAGGAGAGATGGGGGAGATGGGGGAGAGAAGAGACGAGAGAAAGGAAGTAGAGAGAGGAAGAACTCTCTGTTCCAATGTCTAACATTTATTAGACACAGAGGACAAGGGGGAGGAAAACGGGACGAGCAGGAAGATGGTGGAGGGGGAGAAGGGGGAGGATAGGGGGAGACATGGGGAGAAAAGAAGGGGGGAGACTGAGGAGGGTGGAGACACGACAGGAGGAGAGAGAACAGAGAGAGATGAAAATAAGTCCCTGTGCCAACGTCTAACATTTATCAAAACCAAAAGAGGACAGGGGAGGACAGAAGGGGGAGAAAGGGGGAGACTGAGGAGGTAAAGATGGGGTAGACCAGGGGGAGACGGGGGGGGACTAGGGTGAGGAAAAATGAGAGGAGGGGATAGGAGTAATTCTCTGTGTCCACATCCAACATTTATCACAAGAGAGGGCATGAGGGAGAGAGAGGGGGGAGACTGGAGGTAGATAAGGGGGAGAAAGTGGGACAGGTGGACAGAAGGGGGAGACAAGGGGGGAGTCGGGAGATAAAAAAAAAAGCTAAAGGAGAGGAGGATACAGAGGAAAGAGCAAAAAAATAAATCCCTTTGCAATCGTCCAACATTTATCACAGAGGACGAGGGGGACAGAAGGGGGAGAAATGGGGGAGACAAAGTAGAAAAAGAGGTGAGAGACAAGGGGGAGACGTGAAAGAAGAGCGACAAAAGAAGGAGAGGGTGGAGATGAAAAGAAGACACAGAGGACACGAAGGAGAAACTGTCCAACATTTATCAAAACTAGAGAACAGGAGGGAGGGGGAGAAATGATGAGACACGGGGGAGAAAAGGGTGAGGCAAGTGTGGGGGACAGGGAAAGGAGGAGACGTGAGAGAGGGACAAACACACTGAAGGTCAGATGTTAGAGGTGGACTTGTATGTAAAACACTCTTTATTTTATTATGAAATGTACAAAGAAAATGAGTCTAAACCAGGTCTAAATGGGTCTAAACCAGGTCTAAACCAGGTCTAAATGGGTCTAAACCAGGTCTAAATGGGTCTAAACCAGGTCTAAATGGGTCTAAACCAGGTCTAAACCAGGTCTAAACGGGTCTATACCAGGTCTAAACCAGGTCTAAACCAGGTCTAAATGGGTCTAAATCAGGTCTAAACCAGGTCTAAATCAGGTCTAAACCAGGTCTAAACCAGGTCTAAACCGGGTCTAAATGGGTCTAAACCAGGTCTAAACCAGGTCTAAACCAGGTCTAAATGGGTCTAAATCAGGTCTAAACCAGGTCTAAACCGGGTCTAAACCGGGTCTAAACCGGGTCTAAACCAGGTCTAAACCAGGTCTAAATGGGTCTATACCAGGTCTAAACCAGGTCTAAATCGGTCTAAAATGGGTCTAAATCAGGTCTAAACCAGGTCTAAACCGGGTCTAAATGGGTCTAAATCAGGTCTAAACCGGGTCTAAACCAGGTCTAAACCAGGTCTAAATGTGTCTATACCAGGTCTAAATGGGTCTAAATCAGGTCTAAACCAGGTCTAAACCGGGTCTAAACCAGGTCTAAACCGGGTCTAAACCGGGTCTAAACCAGGTCTAAATCAGGTCTAAACCAGGTCTAAACCAGGTCTAAATGGGTCTAAATCAGGTCTAAACCAGGTCTAAACCGGGTCTAAACCAGGTCTAAACCAGGTCTAAACCAGGTCTAAATGGGTCTATACCAGGTCTAAACCAGGTCTAAATAGGTCTAAAATGGGTCTAAATCAGGTCTAAACCAGGTCTAAACCGGGACAAAAAGGGTCTAAACCAGGTCTAAACCAGGTCTAAACCAGGTCTAAATGGGTCTATATGGTCTAAACCAGGTCTAAATGGGTCTAAATCACTTCTAAACCAGGTCTAAATGGGTCTAAACCAGGTCTAAACCGGGTCTAAACCGGGTCTAAACCAGGTCTAAACCAGGTCTAAACCAGGTCTAAACCAGGTCTAAACCAGGTCTAAATGGGTCTATACCAGGTCTAAACCAGGTCTAAATAGGTCTAAAATGGGTCTAAATCAGGTCTAAACCAGGTCTAAACCGGGTCTAAATGGGTCTAAACCAGGTCTAAACCAGGTCTAAATGGGTCTAAATCAGGTCTAAACCAGGTCTAAATGGGTCTAAACCAGGTCTAAACCAGGTCTAAACCAGGTCTAAACCAGGTCTAAATGGGTCTATACCAGGTCTAAACCAGGTCTAAATGGGTCTAAATGGGTGTAAATCAGGTCTAAACCAGGTCTAAACCGGGTCTAAATGGGTCTAAACCAGGTCTAAATGGGTCTAAACCAGGTCTAAATGGGTCTAAACCAGGTCTAAAGCAGGCCTGAGTAAGGTCCATTACAGCTCGTCCAATCAGAACGCTGGAACACAGAATCTCATTAAAGCGGCTCACGCTTCGTTAACGAGGATTTAAACGAGAGAGAAACGAACACGAGCTGCAATAAGACCTGGTTTAGACCTGGTTTAGTCCTGGTTTAGTCCTGGTTTAGTCCTGGTTTAGTCCTGGTTTAGTCCTGGTTTAGTCCTGGTTTAGTCCTGGTTCAGTCCTGGTTTAGACCTGGTTTAGTCCTGGTTTAGACCTGGTTCAGTCCTGGTTTAGACCTGGTTTAGTCCTGATTTAGACCTGGTTTAGTCCTGGTTTAGACATGACAAAGACCTGGTTTAGTCCTAATTTTAGACCTGGCTTTAGTCCTGGTTTGGTGTTTGTTTTTAGGTGTATTTTAGTCTTGCTTTTGTCCTGCTGGTGGTCTTGGTTTAGTCCCTGGTTCAGTCCAGGTTCAGACCTGATTCAGTTCTGGTTTAGACCTGGTTTCAGTCCCCTATTGGTTTAGTCCCAGTTTAAGTCTGGGTTTAACTTTGGTTTTCCGTTCATATTTCCTGTCTCTTCAGTGATGATCTGGAGCTTTATACCTTAGGCCTGGTTTAGACCTGTTGTAATCCTGTTTTAGTCCTAGTTCAGACCTGTTTTAGTCCTGTTTTAGTCCAGGTTCAGTTCTGGTTCAGACCTTGTTTTGTGTGGTTTTAGTCTTGGTTTAGTCCTGTTTTTGTCTGGGTTCAGTTCTGTTTTAGTTCTGTTTTAATCTGGATTCAGACCTGGTTTAGTCCTGTTTTAGTCCTGTTTTAATCTGGGTTCAGTCTGGTTTTAGTCCAGGTTTAGTCCAGGTTTCATGTTTCTTCCTCTGATGTTCTCTTGCTCTAATATTGATAATGTGAGTTTGGGCCGAAGCCAAAGACTGAGACACAAGGACGAAACCGAACAAAAGGATCCAGACCGAGACCAGACTTAGACCCAGACTTAGACCAAGACTCAGACTTAGACCCAGACTTAGACCAAGACTCAGACTTAGACCAAGACTCAGACTTAGACCAAGACTCAGACTTAGACCAAGACCAAGACTCAAGACTTAGACCAAGACTCAAGACTTAGACCAAGACTCAGACTTAGACCAAGACTCAGACTTAGACCAAGACCAAGACTCAAGACTTAGACCAAGACTCAAGACTTAGACCAAGACTCAGACTTAGACCAAGACTCAGACTTAGACCAAGACTCAGACTTAGACCAAGACTCAAGACTTAGACCAAGACTCAAGACTTAGACCAAGACTCAAGACTCAAGACTTAGACCAAGACTCAGACTTAGACCAAGACTCAAGACTCAAGACTTAGACCAAGACTCAGACTTAGACCAAGACTCAAGACTTAGACCAAGACTCAAGACTCAAGACTTAGACCAAGACTCAGACTCAGACCACATTTAGACCAGACTAGTTCTCTCTTCCTCTCCTCCTGTTTTTCATGTCTCCCTGTCCTAATCTCAATCCCTCCACCTTCCTCTCCCCCAAACATCCCTCCTCCCTCTCCTTCCTCTCTCCCCCAAACCTCCCTCCTCTCTCTCCTTCCTCTCTCCCTCAAACCTCCCTCCTCTCTCTCCTTCCTCTCTCCCTCAAACCTCCCTCCTCCCTCTCCTTCCTCTCTCTCCCCCTGTCTCCCTCTCTCCATCTCTCTTCCTCTCCCCCTTCCCCCTCTCTCTTCTCTCTCCCCTGGTCTATTTCTGCATCTCTCTTCCTCTCTTCCCCCTCTCCCCCCCCCCCTCCCCCCTCACCCCCCCCCCCTCCCTCTCAGAAGCAGAATGCCTTTATTGTCATTGCACGAGTTGCACAACGAAATTGATCTCGTCCCCCCTCTCTCTCCCAAACCTCCCTCCCTCCGTTCCTCCCTCATTCATTCTCTCGCTCAGCCTCCCTCCTCTCTCTCTTTCTCCCCCTTTCTCCCTGCCACTCACCCCTTCCCTGACATCTCTCCCTCTTTGTCCCTTTTACACGTTCTCCCTCTTTTCCTGAACTCGCTCAAATGAATATTCAATAAAAGTGTCTCCCTGTCCCCCCTCCGTCCTCCCCTCTCTCTCTCTCTCTCCCCCGTCTCTCCCCCCTATCTCTCTCTGTAGTTCTAATCACATCAGACAGTTGAACCCACAGGACTCGTGTTCCTCTTCAGAGCTGGAGGTGTTAATGAAGAGGAGTCCTGCCTCTGGGACGGACTCTTTCTCCACAAACACAAACTCTTAAAACGATACAAACGTGAAATAAAAGTCACAAACTCCAGGATTAATCGCGCTCTCGTTTGTTTCCCTCATGTTTTCTTGTGACGGCTCCGTTCTGCTGCGTTTGTCCAAACTTCGTTCACCTCAGACTTAGACCTGATCCAGCTCCAGCTCTTTTTCTTAAATCAGTTTTCTTTTTGTGTCGTTAAATAAAAGATAAATAATTATGAAGAGAACTTTTCTTTGCTGCGCTCCGTGTGGAGAGAGAGAGGGAGAGGGAGAGCCTCCAGCTCTGCTCCAGGCGCTCGTCTGGACCAGGACCGGGACCGGGACCAGGACCAGGACTAAAACAGGACCAGGGCTGGGACCAGGGGCAATGGCCAGGGCCGGGACCAGGGCCAGGGCCAGGTTTATTCTTGGTCAAGACCCTGGTTTAGTCCTGGTTTAGTCCTGGTTTCGTCCTGGTTTAGTCCTGGTTTAGTCCTGGCTTCGTCCTGGCTTCGTCCTGGCTTCGTCCTGGTTTAGTCCTGGCTTAGTCCTGGTTTAGTCCTGGTTTAGTCCTGGCTTCGTCCTGGTTTAGTCCTGGCTTCGTCCTGGCTTCGTCCTGGTTTAGTCCTGGTTTAGTCCTGGTTTAGTCTTGGTTTAGTCTTGGTTTAGTCCTGGTTTAGTCCTGGTTTAGTCCTGGTTTAGTCCTGGCTTCGTCCTGGCTTCGTCCTGGCCTCGTCCTGGTTTAGTCCTGGTTTAGTCCTGGTTTAGTCCTGGTTTAGTCCTGGTTTAGTCCTGGTTTAGTCCTGGCTTCGTCCTGGCTTAGTCCTGGCTTCGTCCTGGCTTCGTCCTGGTTTAGTCCTGGTTTAGTCCTGGTTTAGTCCTGGTTTCGTCCTGGTTTCGTCCTGGTTTCGTCCTGGTTTAGTCCTGGTTTAGTCCTGGTTTAGTCCTGGTTTCGTCCTGGTTTCGTCCTGGCTTCGTCCTGGCTTCGTCCTGGCTTAGTCCTGGCTTAGTCCTGGCTTAGTCCTGGTTTAGTCCTGGCTTCGTCCTGGCTTCGTCCTGGTTTAGTCCTGGTTTAGTCCTGGCTTAGTCCTGGTTTAGTCCTGGCTTCGTCCTGGCTTCGTCCTGGTTTAGTCCTGGCTTCGTCCTGGCTTAGTCCTGGCTTAGTCCTGGCTTAGTCCTGGCTTAGTCCTGGCTTAGTCCTGGCTTAGTCCTGGCTTAGTCCTGGCTTCGTCCTGGCTTCGTCCTGGCTTCGTCCTGGCTTCGTCCTGGTTTAGTCCTGGTTTAGTCCTGGCTTCGTCCTGGCTTCGTCCTGGCTTCGTCCTGGCTTCGTCCTGGCTTCGTCCTGGCTTAGTCCTGGCTTAGTCCTGGCTTAGTCCTGGTTTAGTCCTGGTTTAGTCCTGGCTTCGTCCTGGCTTCGTCCTGGCTTCGTCCTGGCTTCGTCCTGGTTTAGTCCTGGCTTAGTCCTGGCTTAGTCCTGGTTTAGTCCTGGTTTAGTCCTGGCTTCGTCCTGGCTTCGTCCTGGCTTCGTCCTGGTTTAGTCCTGGCTTAGTCCTGGCTTAGTCCTGGTTTAGTCCTGGCTTCGTCCTGGCTTCGTCCTGGCTTCGTCCTGGTTTAGTTCTGGTTTAGTCCTGGCTTAGTCCTGGCTTCGTCCTGGTTTAGTCCTGGCTTCGTCCTGGCTTCGTCCTAGCTTCGTCCTGGCTTCGTGCTGGTTTAGTCCTGGCTTAGTCCTGGTTTAGTCCTGGCTTAGTCCTGGCTTAGTCCTGGCTTCGTCCTGGTTTAGTCCTGGCTTCGTCCTGGCTTCGTCCTAGCTTCGTCCTGGCTTCGTTCTGGTTTAGTCCTGGCTTAGTCCTGGTTTAGTCCTGGCTTAGTCCTGGCTTAGTCCTGGCTTCGTCCTGGTTTAGTCCTGGCTTCGTCCTGGCTTCGTCCTAGCTTCGTCCTGGCTTCGTCCTGGTTTCGTCCTGGCTTCGTCCTGGTTTAGTCCTGGCTTCGTCCTGGTTTAGTCCTGGTTTAGTCCTGGTTTAGTCCTGGCTTCGTCCTGGCTTCGTCCTGATTTAGTCCTGGCTTCGTCCTGGCTTCGTCCTGGTTTAGTCCTGGTTTAGTCCCGGTTTAGTCCTGGTTTCGTGGTCTCCCAGTGCTGGTGTTCTGGTGTTGGTGCCTCAGTTGCACATTGTCTCTTTCTTTGTCTCTTTGTTTTAAATAAATGTTTAACAAAATCAATGGAAAATGGGACTGAAACTTCTAGAGAGAGAATATTTATGAATAAAGTCTATAATTGATGAGAATCAGAAAGCGTTTTTACTTTTAAGACGATATGATTTCAATAGTAATAATAATACACCGGGTCTTTGCACATGTTTCATATTCTACGCCTTTCATAACAAAGACAGGGGTATTATTAAATCAAAATACCACAAAAAAAAAAAAAAATCATCAATAATCCACTTTATTCATAAATAATCTCCCTTGAAGTCCTCAGGCGCATCTTTCACCCTTTATTTGGTGAAACATTTATTTAAAAAGTCTCCACGTTGGACAGAAATGACCGTTTGACTGTGGAGCGCTGAAATAATCATCGGCCGCCGCCCCGCTCTGCTGCTGGAGTGCGTTGCCCATGTGCACGAGGTCACGTGTGTGGCGGTTGCCGGAGGGGCTGGACTCCCGCCGGGCCTCATTAATCCAGAGCGCGGCTTCTCACAAATCAAACCGATCAGGATCAATTAAAAGTGTGATGAAACGCGGCGGTTCAGAGGAAAACGCGCCGCACGGAGTTCTCGAGGTGATGTAATCGTCCTGGAAACGTAGCCGTCGTTTCATATTTTTAAGTTTTGCGAATCTTAAAGTCAAACATTAAGGTCAAATATTCTGGATTATTCTTGTTCTTTAAACTGTTTCTTGTTCCTTTTCTTTGGCGTCTCATGCTTTAAAATATTGTTTGTTCTGAAAATCACACATGACTTTCTCTCAGTCGGGCGTTCTCGCGTCAGGATTTGTGTTAGCGGTCCATCTACTGCAGCAGAGGGGAAAACAATGGCGAAATAAACAAAAGCTAGCCTGCCCCGACATGCAAATGTGAGTGCACAGCTGTAATGAAGGGGATTTGAAGCAGAAATGTACAGAATGAGTCGAGGTTTTGCTTTGGATTGGTCCTGGTTTATTCCTGGTTTAGTCCAGGTTTAAACATGGTTTAGTCTTGGTTTGATCCTAGTTTGGTCCTGGTTTAGTCTTGGGTTAATCCTGGTTTAGTCCAGATTTGATCCTGTGTTAGTCCCGGTTTAGTCCTTGTTTAGTTCTAGTTTTGTCCTGTTTTGGTCAAACATTAAGGTCAAATATTCTGGATTATTTTTGTTCTTGTTCTTTAAACTGTTTCTTGTTCTTTTTCTTTGGCGTCTCATGCTTTAAAATAATGTTTGTTCTGAAAACCACACATGACTTTCTCTCAGTCGGGCGTTCTCGCATCAGGATTCGTATTAGCGCTACATCTACTGCAGCAGAGGGGATTACCATGGAGAAACAAAACAAAAACAAAAGCTAGCCTGTCCCGACATGCAAATGTGAGCTCACAGCTGTAATGAAGGGGATTTGAATCAGAAATGTACAGAACGAGTCTGGGTTTTGCTTTGGATTGGTCCTGGTTTAGTCCTGGTTTAGTCCAGGTTTAAACATCGTTTAGTCTTGGTTTGATTCTAGTTTGGTCCTGATAGTACTGGTTTAGGCCTGGTTAGTCCTGATTTAGTACTGGGTTAGTCCTGGTTTATTCCTGATTCAGTCCTGGTTTAGACCTGGTTTAGCCCTGGGCTGGTCCTGGTTTAGTCCAGGTTTAGTCTTTGGTTAGTCCTGGTTTAGTCCTGATGTAGTCCTGGTTTATTCCTGGTTTAGTTCTAGTTTTGTTCTAATTTGGCTCTAATTTAGTCCCAAATCTAGTCCTGGTTTAGTTCCTGGATTAATCCTGGTTGAAATGGTGATTCAGTACTTGTTTAGTTCCAGTTTGGCTTTGGTTTAGTTTTGTTCCATTTTAATCCTGGTTTTCTTTTGTTTCATTCCTTACTTAGTCTCTGGTTTGGTCCTGGTTTTAATCTTGATTCAGTCCTTGTTTAATCCGGGTTTGACGTTGGTTTAGTCTTGGTTTAGTTCCTGGATCAGTCTTTGAGGACTTTTGGAGTTCAAAACGGCACTAACGGGGGGCGCTGGTGAGCCAAGATGGAGTGAAGACGTGTATTCAGAGCTCCTGCAGATTTTTAAGAATTACACTTTGAAAAACAACATATCTTGAGTAAAACCTTACTTGGCCGTGCTTTTTTAACAACGATAGACCCCAGCGAATCAGGTACTCCAATACTTTACCGTGATGGCGGACAAACTTCGAAAATACAAGTTTGATGCTACCGAAAAGCTAACAACGAGGCCCGCCACGAGACAACACGCTGCAGAGGAGGTGGAATCATCACAGGGTCCCGACGTGGTCGAAGACATCAAAGCTGAGGTTCTCGTTTCTCTGAAAGGTGATTTATCTCAAATAATTCGTGAAGAATTGAAGAGGGCACTAGCTGATAACCTTAACGAGTTGAAGTCAGAGTTGCAGACCGTGCGGGCTGAAATTGCAAACAATACCACCGCTTTGAGATCCCGACTGGACACCATTGAAACTGACGTTGTGGATGTAAAAAATGGGCTATCCGTGTGGTCAGATGAGGTGACCACACTCCAGTCTACTGCTGAGGACCTCAAACGTGAAGTGAAGTTTTTACGGGAAAAATGTGACGATCTGGAAGGAAGAATGAGGCGCGGAAACATACGCATTTTGGGCATTGACGAACAACCAAATTCCAGCAGTCCAAAAGAGGTGTCTAGAATACTTCGACAAGCTTTACACCTGGACCGAGACGTGAAAGTTGACCGGTCGCACCGCTCAATCGCAACCAAGAACCTGGGAGATGTCAGTCCCCGAGTGATCATCGCCAAGTTACATTATGATGGGGACGCTGTGGACATTTTGAGAAAAGCAAGGGAGAATGGCCCGCTGACCTATAATGGCAAGAAGATCTCAATTTTTCCGGATTACACCACCGCTGTCGCCAAAGCCCGTGCTGCGTTTACAGACGTGCGTAAAGCCTTACGTGGGGTGAGCGATGTGCGTTTTGGGTTGTTTTATCCAGCTAAATTCCGCATCACACACAAGAGCGTCAGTAAGGATTTCCAAGACCCCAAAAAGGCCATGGATTTCGTCCGGGACAACATTCTTTCCTCTGCTGCTGCGACTGAGCCTTAAAGGTACTCTGAAACTGCTGCTTGGATTGTGAACTGCTGTCTTTGTATGCACATGTTGGCTATACCCGGGTATTTTCCCCTGTTGTTTGGTAAAAACAAACGTAATACTATATGTCAATATCATCTTCCTCCCTGTAAATGTATGTAAAATTGTGTAAAAATGAGAGGCTGAATGTTTGAGTGGCAAATGCCTTAATCGTTCAATTATTGACCTACCTGCAGGAGCCTGAGCTAGATCTTGATCTTTTTTTTTTTTTCTCTCTTCTCTTGGCTTATTATTACCATTTTTTTGTTTTTTAGGTATACACAGCCTGCGATCTGAGGACTGTGTTTTTCGCTACTTATTATAGTGGCTAGGGACTTAAACCCACTTTTTTGCACTGCGTTCGACCTATGTGTTGTTAATTTTGTTTTGTTTTGCGTTCTGGTCCCCTTGTTCCCCGGGGTCCCTATTTACTATAATGGAACAACAGAGCTCTGTATTGTTGTATGCTGTGATTTTGGTGTCAAGTATCAGGACAACTTACAATTAGATCATGATGACTCATACATTGCAACATTATGCCATATTTTAGGATGCTTCAACCCCAACCCATCTTGCCTTCTTGCCACCTGGCCGCATTTGCCTCCGAAGCGATGCTTCCGATTCTCCGTTCTGATTCTGCTGTCTCTGTAACCCATGAGTGCTTTATCAATCATAAGTTATAACGTGAAGGGACTTAATGGCCCAATTAAAAGAAAAAAAATATTACTTCAACTTAAACACGCTAGATGCCAGGTAGCACTTTTACAAGAAACACATCTGTCAGATGAAGAGCACCTCAAATTGAAGAAGTCCTGGGCAGACAAAGTGTATTATTCATCTCATTGTTCAGGTAGGAGGAGAGGTGTGGCAATATTGATACATAGACAAGTTAATTTTACAGAAACATTGGTTCATAAAGACACAGAGGGCAGATTCATACTGGTAAACGGGCTAATTGATGGTATTTCTGTTTCATTTGTCAACGTGTATGCGCCAAATGAGGACCAACCAGGGTTTATAAAGTCCCTATTTAATGTGATCGCAGAGCACAGTTCTGGTCTCTTACTCATGGGGGGAGATTTTAACTGTGTAATGTCACATCAAGACAGGCAACCTTTATCTAAAACCCCCATTTCTAAAATGGGTAAAACACTTAAATATTTGTCCGCTGAGGCAGGATTTGTTGATGTATGGCGTTCCAAATTCCCCAAAGAGAAAAACTTCACTTTTTATTCCAATAGACATGCATCATATTCAAGAATTGATTACTTTTTTACTTCTAAAACTGAGTTGCATAGAGTTGATGACATTTCAATAATGCCCATCACAATTTCAGACCACGCTCCTGTTGCCCTCCAGTGGGATATAGGTATGGCTTTGTCCTCTAGGCAGTGGAGATTGAATGCCTCTCTCCTTAATGATAAAGATTTTATTGCACTTATTAATACTGAGCTTAAGACTTATTTAGATTTGAATAAAACACCAGATACATCCCCCATTGTCCTATGGGACTGTGCAAAAGCTTATTTACGTGGTAGCATTATATCCTATTCCTCAGCAAAAAAACGTAAAGTGGCTAAACAAATAGAATTAGAGAGTAAAATTAAGGAATTAGAACATAAACATAAACACGGGATGACATCAGACTCTTTGAAGGATCTTAACACTGCCCGAAGAGAACTTACAGACTTACTATCCGAAAAGGTGGAAGGAAACTTGCGGTTTGCCAAACAACAGTTCTATGAACATGGGAATAGAGCAAGTAGGCTTTGGCCTTTAAACTTAGGAAACAACAATCATCCAGTATTATCCAAAAGATAAAAATGGGAAACAAAACCATGGTTAAACCAAAGGACATTTCAGAAGCTTTTGCAAAATTTTATAAGGCCCTGTATCAAGACACTGACACATGTTCTGATGAGATTGGCATAGCACGGTATTTGGAGAACGTCAAAGTTTCTGAACTGTCTGATACCTCATCTATTGAATTAGATGAACCAATTGAAGAATGGGAAATAAAACAGATTATTACATCTCTCAAAAATAATAAATGCCCGGGGCCAGATGGATTTATAAATGAATTTTATAAATGTTTCTGCGATGTACTCACTCCGCTTCTTCTAGATGCTTATAGATATGCTTTAGAAACCAAAACAATGGCTCCATCTTGGTCAGATGCTACAATAGTAGTCTTGCATAAAGAAGGCAAGGACCCTACGGACTGTGGTTCATACAGGCCATTGTCTATGCTGAATGGCGATATCCGTATTTTGACAGCCATATTGGCACGCCGTTTGAATAGCATAATCACTGAAATTATACACCCAGATCAGACTGGATTTATAACTGGAAGGCATTATGGGAATAATCTACGCCGGTTATTAAATATTGTATCTTATCAAAAACAGAGCCAATCCATGACCTCAGTAATATCACTGGGCGCTCAAAGGCTTTCGATCGGGTGTCATGGAAATACCTAACTCAAACTCTAAAAAGATTTAAATTTGGCCCTAAATTTGTTGATTGGATAGAAACAATTTATTCTTCACCTCATGCCTCTGTTAGAGTTAATGGTTTCAGATCAGCCAGGTTTAACTTGGAGCGTGGATGTCGACAAGGTTGTCCATTATCGCCTTTGCTATTCGCTATCAGCATTGAGCCATTAGCCCAGCTCATTAGGGATGATGACAATATTAAAGGAGTGTCAGTTGGCAAAGAAATACATAAAATATCACTCTATGCCGATGATATCCTATTATATCTTACAGAGCCAACTACAACAGTCCCCTGCTTGCTGAAAATTATTTCGGAATATAGTCACTTTTCTGGGTATAAAATAAATGTAGATAAGACCGAGGCAATGGATGTCTGTGGGAGTATTCCTTTGGAGGTGAAAAAACATAGTGGCTTCAGATGGCCTAGAGAGGGCATAAAGTACTTGGGCATATATATCCCCCATTCTTTAGATAACCTGTTTAATGCTAATTATGGGAAAATGTTGAATGCTATAAAAAATGACTTGGACCGCTGGTCAGCATTGCCAGTGTCCCTTCTCGGCCGCATTGAGACCATTCGTATGAATGTCCTTCCAAGGTTGTTATATGTGTTTCAAATGCTGCCAATTGGTATACCCAGGTTAACATTTGAGGAAATAGACAAACTGATTTCTAAATTTATTTGGCAAGGTAAACGTCCACGCATAAAATACAAAACACTCCAAAGACTTAGGGAAGATGGTGGACTTAATCTTCCAAATTTAAAATACTACTTTTGGGCAGCACAGTTAAAACCATTGATGTCATGGTTATTAAATGATGATCATACGATGGTTGAACATAGAACAGACAATGTGCTCTGAGCCACTGCACGTATTCCCATTTGTTAATGTACAAATTAAGGGTTTATCAAGGTGGACTAAAACCACATTTGATATTTGGAAGAAAGTTAGAGTAGCATTTAAGTTACCAACAAAGATTTCTACTTTGACAAGTATTGGGTATATTAAATCCTTTATACCAAGTACTGTCGATAAGGGTTTTCGAAAATGGGCTGATAGAGGACTTGTCTATATACATCAGTTAATTGATAAAGATGGCCTTATGTCATTTGAGCAGTTAAGGCAACATTTTCAACTTCAAAAAAATGAATTCTTTAGGTACTTACAATTGCGCTCCTTTCTGACATCTCATATAGAATGGAAAAAGATTTTGGACCCTTCAGCAATTGAAGAATTATTTATACAAATCCAAAAAAGAGAAGGAGATATAAAGTTAATCACAAGGTTATATAAAATATTTGTATCCACTTCTCAAAACAAACCCATTCAGGCCAAACAAAAATGGGAGGCAGAGGCGGCCCAAACTATATCTGACGAGATGTGGAAAGAGGCATGTATACAGGCACACCAAACCACAAGTTCAAATACATGGAGGGAATTTAAATGGAAAATTATTAGTAGATTTTTTCGAACTCCAGATGTTGTTTCTAAAATGAACCCTAATGTACCAAGTTTATGTTGGAGAAATTGTGGCACAGCTTTGCCTAACCATACACACATCTTCTGGTCATGTCCTAAACTGTTACATTTCTGGGAAGAGGTGTACAAGGCAATTCGCCAGATTCTTCAAGCTGCGATACCAAAAGTCGTTACAGTGGCTGTACTCGGCATCATTCCCCAAAGTGTACAAGGGCGAGGTGAAGCATATCTCCTAAATATACTTTTTTCAGCGGCTCTGAAATGTATCACAATAAACTGGTTGAAATCGGAGCCACCATCACTTAATGCCTGGATTCAAAAAGTAAAAGAACTCTACCAAATGGAAAAGATCACTTTTTTACTACGGTTGAAACAAGACATCTTTAAGGTGCGATGGAAACCTGTCGAGGCTTTACTAATGTAATCCACAAATTGGATGGGGAGTGAACCTTGGGTTGGGTTATGTTGCTTTACTTATTAATATGAGTGTGGTATAAATGTTACATAGGCATTGTATGGAAAAATGTGTGTGCTTTGCTGCCTTAGGATGTGACTGATGTTTGCTTGTAATGTTTCACTGTAAGTTGTTTTGCTCTGCTGTTTCCAAAACGATTAATAAAAAATTTAAGTTCTAAAAAAAAAAAAACGGCACTAACCTTCGGCTCTCTCCCTGAAACAAATGTGTGAACGTTTTGGTTTAGCTCAGAGAAGAGGACCTCGTAAACAGGATTACTGAAACAATGAAATACAACAGCAGCTGTGTTTGCGATCATAAGTACATTTTTCCCGCACAATAAGGTCATAATTCCTTCACATTTGTACAGCGTGTCAGACTCCCCTCTCCCCAGACGCTTCCTCTACACTTCATACACCACACAAACACTTTTCTGCTGATATTGTTGATGTTCTGTTATTTTTCAGACACAGTTCACACGCGCATCATTCCACTCAACGCTGACAGTGTCAATGTGTTTTATTGTGTCTCGCTAACGGTGCTAACGATGCTAACAGTGCTAAATATGCTAACAGTGCTAACGATGCTAACCTGACTCTGACCTGGTGCTCTTGTCTTGTGCCATGTTGTCTGTGCACTAGGCTGCTGTGTCTCTCTGTACCACTAGGTGTCTCTACTCTGCTCCTCACCCCCTCACCCCCTAATCCGCCCCGCCACACGCTCTCCTCACCCCTTTTCTCTCCCCTTTCTCTCTGTTCTGTCTTCCTCAGTCTTCTTCCATTTCTTCTCCAATCTTTTGTTCCTTCAGTCTCTCTCTCTCCTCACCCCCCTCTCTCTCTCCTCACCCCTCTCTCACTCTCTCTTTCCTCACCCCTCTCTCGCTCTCTCTTCATCTCTCTCTCTCTCACACTCTCTCTGTCTCACCCCCCCCTCTTTAGGCCGTAGTGTTGTGCTTGCCAGTCTCACTCGTCTCACCTCTGTTTCTCTCTCCATCTCTCTCTCTCTCTCTCACACTCTCTCTGTCTCACTCCCCCCCTCCTTTAGGCCGTAGTGTTGTGCTTGCCTGTCTCACTCGTCTCACCTGTCTTTCTCTCTCTCTCACACACTCTCTCTCTCTCTGTCTCACCTCCCCCCCTCTTTAGGCCGTAGTGTTGTGCTTGCCTGTCTCACTCGTCTCACCTGTCTTTCTCTCTCTCTCACACACTCTCTCTCTCTCTGTCTCACCCCCCCCCCCTTTAGGCCGTAGTGTTGTGCTTGCCTGTCTCCCTAGTCTCATCTGTCTTTCTCTCTCTCTCTCTCTCTCACTCTCTCTCTCTCTCTCTCTCTCTCTCTCTCTCTCTCTCTCTCTCTCTCTCTGTCTCACCCCCCTCCTCCCCCCTTCTTTAGGCCGTAGTGTTGTGCTTGCCTGTCTCACTCGTCTCATCTGTCTTTCTCTCTCTCTCTCTCACTCTCACTCACTCACTCACTCACTCACTCTCTCTCTCTCTCTCTCTCTCTCTCTCTCTCTCTCTCTCTCTGTCTCACCCCCCTCCTCCCCCCTTCTTTAGGCCGTAGTGTTGTGCTTGCCTGTCTCACTCGTCTCACCTGTCTTTGTCCTGTCTCTCTCTCTCTCTTTTCGTCCGTGTGTTTTTTGGATGTTGAAGCGATCGGCGCTCAGAGGAGGCGGAGCCAGAGCGTCGTGGCGTCGGACATCTTTGAACCTCACCTGGGCAGCCACATCCTGCAGGTAAGAACCACCACACAGCTTTTCTCCTGGTTTTGTTGCTCTTGTGGACACTTTGGCCGTGTTTGTGCTGGTTCGGGTGTTAAAGTGTTAAAGCGCGTTAGCATTAGCCATTTCCTGTTTATCGACGCACGGCATCTGCTTTGTCAAGACCCAAAACAGGATATTTCTACGTTATAATCATCTAACACAAGGCAATACATTACATTTTTAGTTGTGTTTTTGGCACTTTAAGTCACGTTTTTCATTATTTTAGTCTGATTTTTGTCACTTTTAGTCACGTTTTGATGCTTTCGGTCGCTTTTAACCCCGTTTTTGTCATTCTTAAGTCGCAATTTTGTTGTTGTTAGTCACGTTTCTTCATTTTCCAACAATTTTTCATCAAATTTCACATTTTTCTTTCTTTCAATTTTCCTCTTTCGTCCACCAAAAAAATTCTACTAATAATTCAAACTGGTGCTGCTCCTCTGACTCGCAACTGTTCTCAAATGTCATCACAATATTCCACAAATTTCCCCAAAAATACTCCTCAAATGTTCCTTAAAAAACAGTTTCACAATTTCCTCACTAATTTTTCTCCAATTTTTCCAAGTTTCTTACCAATTTTCCTGAAATCATTGAATGAATCATTTCCTCCAATTTTCTGTCTTTCCCCCCAAATTATCCACATATTTTTCTCACCAAATTGTTTATTTTCCACATTTTTTCCCACCAGTTTTCCTAAACGTTTGAACAAATTTTGCACAGATTTCAACAATTTCTCATTAATTTTCACCTCAGCAATTTTCCTCAAATTTCTCATTTATTTCTTTCAATTTTCCTCAATTTCCTCCACCTGAACTGGTTCTGCACCTCTGACTCTCAAATGTCCTCACAATATTCCACAATTTCCTAAAAAGATTCATAAAAAAAAAAAAACCTTTCCTCCAAATTTTCCAAAAGTTTAAAACCAATTACCCCCAAATTATTATCCAATTTTCCTCCAATGTTTCACCAACTTGTCTACCAATTTTTCCAATTTTTTTTCCAAATTCTTCCATTTCTCCATCAATTTTCTTCATCTTTCCCCCAAATTCCGCATATATGTTTCTCACCGAAAATTTTGATTGGTTCGGCTTCTCTATTTTTTAAATTTCATTGATATTTTACCACCAATTTTCCTCAAAACTTTCACAAATTCCCCGCATTTTTCCCACTAATTCCCCGTCAGTAACCCGCTGTCTCTGCTGGGGGTGTCTTCGCTGTGACTCCGACATGTCCCCGCTCTGCTCCTCCAAATGAGCCTCGTTAATCTCCCGCTAATTGATTGCGTGGTGCGTTCGAGTGACATTTGCAGACTCATACGTTCCGGCGCTCTCTGATGGATCGGGTTTGAGCGGCTTTGATAAAGACGTGTCTGAGGTGAGAAGCTGAACTTTAGATTCAAAAAGACGACAGCGCTGAGATAATTAATGAACGAAGAGGATTAGACCAGAGCAGAGTGGATTAAAGGCGTGTCAGATGCCCTCCCGTGCTCCTGTTTCCCGGAGGGGTTTCAGGTCAAATGTTTCCGTGATCTGCGGATGTTACTGTGGTTCATAATCCGGGTTATTCCGTCTGTGGAGTTCTTCTGATTCAGAGATGACGAGGCTCACATTGTGACGCAGCGGCTCATTTTCAGATTTCCTGATGTTTAGCTGCAGAAGGTTATTGTTCAGTATTTTTAGTTTTGTCATTCTGCAGAAACAGTACTTTTCTCACTGTGACCAGGGGCGCCTTCAAAGGGTGGCCTGGGGGGGGGCCTTGGACACCTCTGAAATTGTATTAGCCACCTCAAGTAATCCTCAAAGTTTTTTCCACCAATTTCTACAGATTTCTCCAACAATTTCTCATTAATTTTCTTCATTTTCCAACAATTTTTCATCAGATTTCTTTCAATTTTCCTCTATTTCTTCCACCAAAACAAATTCTCCCAATAATTTAAACGGGTGCTGCTCCTCTGAATCACAAATGTTCTCAAATGTCAACACAATATTCCACAAATTTCCCTAATTTCACTCACGGATCGACCTCCGGAGTCCTGATGTTTAACTGCAGAAGGTTATTGTTCAGTATTTTTAGTTTTGTCATTTTGCAGAAACAATACTTTTCTCACTGTGACCAGGACAGGACTGTGAGTGATGAGGGTTCAGAGAAGAAAAGAGAGTGAGACATTTGGACACCGCCTTCCGCCGCGTTAGACTGACGGCGTTCACTGAAATAAGGGAATCTGATTGCTTGGTAGGTTTTGGAGTTGACTCGAGGCTCGGCGGAGGGCACACTGCAAATAATGAAGTTCTAGCTGAGTTCAAATGTCTTGATTTGAGGATATTAATCTGAATTTCCGACGTTTTGACTCGTTAAGATCAGAGCAGACGATTTATTTCATGGAATTATTATATATATATATATATGATTATTTCACTTTTCAAACCGTTTGTGACTTGTTTCAACACATTATTTCTTACTTCAATCCAAATTATCTGTCAGTGAGTTAAGATCATATTTTACTTACCCGACTGACAAATATATATTTTTATTTTAAGCAAAATTATCCTATGATCAGTCAAAAATACCTTGAAACCAGTGAAATATTCTGCATCACATCAGCAATTAAATCTCATTGAGACAAAACTTCTCAAATCCAGATAAAGATGAGCCATTTTAAACTTGGGTAGATTTACATTTTTTGCTGTGCAGGGCGACCAGACTGAGATATCGTGTACAAATAATACATAGATACAGGAACAGGAAGTGAGGTCATAAACTTTACACAAACTGTCAGACCGGCTCCACACGTTTAGTCACATCTCAGACTTTTGTCTTCGTTAAACTTTCCGTCAAACTTGTTCCTCCAGATGTTGGCGGCTCTGATGTGTCGGACTCTTTTGTGTTTGATTCGCGTCCGTCTGTCTCTGCTCTTCATCTTCAAAAACAACGCGGCGTCTTTCTTCCGCTCGACCTCTGACCTCGGCGACTTTAAACGTGGAGCGGGTCGACAGACGCCGCTCCATCTGCGCCGCGAGCTCCACTGATGAAACGCTCGGTGTTCAAGGGGCTTTAACGAGACGCAAATTACCTCCGCCGTCTTCACACAAACTTTAAAGTCTTCCACGTTTAACAGCGATGCTCCTCAGACCTGCTGGACCTGCAGCTGCTCCACAGAACACTTGTCTCACTTTTCGACAGTGTATTTCTGCTGACTTAAACTAGAAGGAGACTAAAGTGTGACTAAAAGTTAAAAAACATGACTAAAAGTATGAGTAAGAGTTGGACTGCAACAATTAATCAACTAAATATGAGTCGACTAAAATAATGAATCCTCAGAACTAAACGGAATGAAAAGCACAAGCGAAAAGAGCTTTTATAACAAAAACAGTGACATTATTAAAGGAAAATGCCAAAAAAAAAAAGAATAGACAATGTCTGATTTTCATCAACAATACAATTATTGATTTGATTTATTCATAAGTATTCTCTCTAGAAGCCTTCGGTCTTACTGTAAAATGTGGACTATAAGCCGCTACTTTTGTCTCTTGATTTCAACCCTGCGGTTTATACAGCGATGCGGCTAATTTATGTATTTTTCCAGGAGCGGCCTCTAGGGCAGAGTTTAGATCGGACTCAAAAATTCAAGCCCGACCCGTCCGAGCCCGTGCACGTACTGTCCCAACCGACTCGGAGTCATTTGCTGCGTGATTCGACTGGCCGTGCACATGTAGAACCGGAGTTACGTAAACTGAGTTCCGTGCAGAGGTTTATCAGCAGAATAAATAAGTAACTAGTGTTTAGTGTTCCACCTGCACCAACGGGACGTGTCCTGTACCAGACGGGTCTGTTCCTCCACTGATGCCGGCCCACATGATCTCTCCCTCACTCCTTTCTTCTCTCTCTTTCTCTTCCGTTGCTTTCTTTTTCTCTCTCCTCCTGCTCTCTCTCTCTCTCTCTCCTCCTGCTCTCTCTCCTCCTTCTCTCTCTCTCCCTCCTCCTTCTCTCGCTCTCTCCTCCTGCTCTCTCTCTCCTCCTGCTCTCTCCTCCTGCTCTCTCTCTCTCTCCTCCTGCTCTCTCTCCTCCTGCTCTCTCTCCTCCTGCTCTCTCTCTCTCTCCTCCTTCTCTCTCTTTCTCTCTCTCTCTCTCCTCCTGCTCTCTCTCTCCTCCTGCTCTCTCTCTCCTCCTGCTGTCTCTCTCTCTTTCTTCTCTCTCTCCTCCTGATCTCTCTCTCTCTTTCTGCTTTCTCTCCTTCTGCTCTCTCTCCTCCTGCTCTCTCTCTCTCCTCCTGCTCTCTCTCTCCTCCTTCTCTCTCTCTCTCTCTCTCTCTCTCCTCCTGCTCTCTCTCTTCTCCTGCTCTCTCTCTCTTTCTTCTCTCTCTCCTCCTGATCTCTCTCTCTCTTTCTGCTCTCTCTCCTCCTGCTCTCCCTCCTCCTGCTCTCTCTCTCTCCTCCTGCTCTCTCTCTTTCTCCTCCTGCTCTCTCTCCTCCTGCTCTCTCTCTCTCTCTCTCTCTCTCTCTCTCTCTCTCTCTCTCTCTCTGTCTCTCTGTCTCTCTGTCTCTCTGTCTCTCTGTCTCTCTGTCTCTCTGTCTCTCTGTCTCTCTGTCTCTCTGTCTCTCTCTCTCTCTCTCTGTCTCTCTCTCTCTCTCTCTCTCTCTCTCTCTCTCTCTGTAGCAGCCGCACACTTTCATTCAGGCGTCTTTTCTCACGTCACATATTTTGACACTTTATTCAGGATGAGGAGGAAAACCACACACACTGGCTGCTCACCGCACTCTTTCACCGCATGTTACTAAACACATGCGCCTCTTCCCGAACCGGCAACTTAAATGTCTCATGTTAAACGTGGACACCTGCGGCTTATAGGTGGGGCTTATATATGCACAAAGTTGTTTTTCTATGTAAATATGGCTGGTGCGGCTTATACTCAGGAGCGCTCAATAGTGTGCATTTTACGGTAAATCCTTTGCAGATACTGAACTTTTTCGGGCAAATTTGCGGCGCTTCAACAACTTCAGGGTCTGAGGTTAAAGGTCACATTCTGCTACAGTGACTTTTTAAAGCTTTTCAAGGGAAAATATTCCGCATTTTTCATATTATTATTATTAGCCTTTAAGTGCTAACCGCGCACTTCCTGCTTCTCGTTGGATAAAATGCTTTATAAATAAATGCAGAGTAAAAGTTGTGGTTTAATTTTCACCCAAATCGATCCTTTTATATTCAATCTGTGCTGGAGCAACATGGAGTTTACTTTATTAAATGCAAACAATCGGGAACATGGTCTAGTTCTGTTTTTCCCGTTTTCCCATTTCACAACAGAAAAAATTAGGAACAGGACAAAATGATTCATAGAAGATGTGAAGTGAGTTTTAGAGTTGTCCTTTAGTCGTTTAATCGATTAATCGGTGGATGGCGTCTTAGTTGACCAACATTTTTGTTACGACTAATTATTTGATTTAGAGTAAATGTGGAGTGAGTGAGCTGAAGATTTTGGAGTGAATCCTAAGTTTAGTCTGACTTATATGTAAATCAAACAAATACACTGTTTACTAGTACTTTTCTGTATAAATAGTGAGACACGTATAGTTTTGATATAATTTTGCTCCACTTTATCGACTGATAAATATACAGACCTATCGGCCGATTGAATGAGTATGAATGAATGAATAAGTTTATTTGGCTGTCCATATACCAAACAAAATTATATACAATAGAGAAAAAAATACATTTCCATCTGTTTGCAACCAAAAGGATTGGGCTGAAGCAAATTGTTTATATAAACCCATCCTGAATATTATACAAATTCAACAATAGAAAGACAAAAAAAAAAAAATTTTATCTTTTTTTTTTTATCGTTTTATCTTAAACTTAGAATTCTACTCTCTCTTATCAATCTTTTAACAATTTATAACAATAATTTATATGTATTAATCATTTCATTTTTCATTTCGAGTTTTTTTTTTTACATTTTGACAGAGACTTAATTAACTTAAATTCATCACTTGAGCTCATTCCAAAGTTTGATTCCTAAAACAGTCCCACATCTTTGCCTAACATTAGTTCTTGCTTTATTCAATCCAAACCGTAGTCGACCTCTGAGGTTATAGCGACTATTTTGTAATTTAAAGAAAGATTGAACGCCTATGGGAAGGTCCTTACTCACAGCACCAAACAAAATTTCCAACATTTTTAACTTAACTATGTCCATAAATTTTAATATTTTTGATTTTAAAAAGAGTTCATTAGTAGGATCAGGAAATCCTGCTTTATTAATTATTCTTAGTGCCCTTTTTTGTAGTTTGATTATTGGATCCAAGTATGTTTTACGATTGGTCGACTAATCGGTCGATAGGGCGGGTCTTTAGTCGACTTCAGCCCGAGTGAGTTTGCTGAACATAAATACACTGTACTTTTCTGCATAAATAGTAGTTTTTGCATGAACTCCTCGACAGTTGTGTGTTTTGAGTGCAGTTTGGTTCAGATAAATGGAAATACTTTTGCCACACCCTCTTTTAGTCGATTAATCGGCCGATGAAGCTGGTCTTCAGTCGAGTTCAGCCCAAGTGTCAGGCCAAAAGTTTAAAATCGTCGACAGAATGAACCTTCACCAGATGCTAAAGTAATTGTTAGTTGTTGCTCCAGAAATAACCTGTCCATGCTCCACTTTCAGCCTCAAACCAGAGAAACAAACCACCAAGAACCACGATGCAATGACATATTTATAACAGTCAGAATAAAGCATTTTCTTATTGACAAAACTATAATTAATCTAGACGACTAAATGAACATGACGTTTTCATCGTTTAAAACTAAACTAAAACAAAAAGTCACTGTGGGCTCAAAGTGTCGACCAGAACAGAAGGAGAGAGGGCGAGTTTGGGAGTCATTTGAGTCATTTTAGTTTATTCTGTCTTTTTTCACAACTTAACTAGGACTAAACCACAACATAACCAGCACTAAACCAGCACTAAACCAGCACTAAACCAGCACTAAACCAGGACTAAACCAGGACCAAACAAACAAGGACTTAAACAGAACCTAACCCAGACTAAACCAGTACCAAATGAAGACTCTACAGGGACTAAACAACAACTAGAATAATAGAATAAAAGGTAACTAAACAAGACTAAACCTGGACTAAACCTGGGCTAAACGAGGCTGAAACCAGGATCAAAGCAGCACCAAACCAGGACAGGACCAGGACTAAACCCGGAGGCCTTCCTGTGTTTGCTGTCATTGGCCGTTTCCTTCGCTGACACTGATTGGCTGACACTTTGATTGACAGCTGTGACAGGAAGTGATGTGTGGTGTCACTTCCTGTGTGTCGCCGTGACGACCGCAGGCGCCTCACAGCTGTTTGGAGTCGGACAGAGACGAGACACTAAAGAGTGAAGGACTGGAGCATCACATCACAATGTAATGGACATGTTTATTTGAACAGACGCAATGGAGAGTCTAAGACGCTAAACACTTGAATCAGTGTTCATTTAAAAGTATTGTGACTGAAAGAAAAGCTCCAGAGGTTTGATCAGGACAGTGATCCATCGAAGTAAAGGATTCAAAGGTCGGCATCTGGACACGGTTTTGTGAATCAAGAGGTTTCAAACTTCATTTTCGATCAGTAAAACTGAGAACTGACTGATCTGTGAAAGCCCCGCCCACAGGGAGGAGTCCTGACAGCTGTGTTTGGTAAACTATTTGTTTCCACTTTTGTCATTCATTCGTCCAGCATTCACAGACGTGCACGAGTTTGGAGTGTGAGCTTCACACGAGACTAATAACCCTCTAAAGAGTTTAAGACTGTCTTAAAACATGAACGTTCTCTGCGGACTGGTCCTAGTTCAGTTCTGGTTCAGTCCTGGTTTAGACCTGGTTCAGCCCTGGTTCAGACCTGGTTCAGTCCTGGTTTAGTCCTGGTTCAGTCCTGGTTCAGTCCTGGTTCAGTCCTGGTTTAGTCCTGGTTTAGCCCTGGTTCAGTCCTGGTTCAGTCCTGGTTCAGTCCTGGTTTAGTCCTGGTTCAGTCCTGGTTCAGTCCTGGTTTAGTCCTGGTTCAGTCGTGGTTCAGTCCTGGTTTAGTCCTGGTTCAGTCCTGGTTCAGTCCTAGTTCAGTCCCGGTTCAGACCCGGTTCAGACCTGGTTTAGACCTGGTTCAGCCTTGGTCTAGTCCTCGCTGTCAGTCTTGGGTCCAGTGGGACTATAGGCGCCGTGACCTCTGACCCCTCGCTCGTCCGATGTGCAGCAGAAGAGAACGAGAGCTCGACCTTGAGACGAGACGAGAATTTAAAGAAAGTGAATCTTTTCTGACGGTTTTACAACAAAAAGCTCCTGTTTCTGCTCAGCTCACGTTCTAAACCAGGTCTAAACCAGGACTAAACCAGGACTAGAACCAGGACTAGAACCAGGACTAAACCAGGACAAAACCAGGGTTAAACTGGGACTAAAACTGGACTGAAAGTGACTAAATAGGGACTAAAAAAGGGCTAAACCAGGCCTTCAGTCTTGATTCATTGGTTGGAGGTTGGAGAAAGTCATGAGCGTTTAGTCCATGTTTAGTCCACGTTTAGTCCACATTTAGTCCCAGTTTGGCCCCTGGTCCTTGGCTCTGGTCCAAGTCCAGTCCAGGTTTAGTCCAACAGGTCCACACGCCTCATCAATAATTCCACAGTCGTCTGGTATTTAAATGTGAACTAAACCAGGACTAAAAAAGGATTAAACCAGGACTAGAGCCAGGTTTAACTAAAACTTAATAAGGACAATAAAAAAGGATTAAAGAAAGACTAAACCCAGACTAAAACAGGACTAAACCAGGACTGAAAAGAGCTATAAAAAGGACGTTTTTCTCTTCCCCTATTTGTCTTGAGTCATTATTTTGCCGCAGGTTTGAGAAAGTCGTGAGCGTTTAGTCCACGTTTAGTCCCAGTTTGGCCCCTGGTCCTTGGCTCTGGTCCAAGTCTAGTCCAGGTTTAGTCCAACAGGTCCAAACGCCTCATCAATAATTCCAGTGTCTGTGTGTGTTGTGTGTGTGTGTGTGTGTGTGTGTAGGTGTGTCTGTGTGTGTCTGTCTGTGTGTGTGCACGTGTTAGCGTTAGCAGCAGCTGGTGGGAGCAGGCCCCGGGGGATTATGGGTAACGCGGTTCACTGAGGGGAAGGTTACACGGCTCCGATCCAAACGTCTCTGTCCACAAACTGCACGAGAGAGAGAGAGAGACGGGAGGGCATCTGACACGGAGGGGGAGTGCACCTGACAGAGAGGGAGTGCACCTGACAGAGAGGGAGGGCACCTGACACAGAGGGAGGGCACCTGACACCGAGGGAGGGCATCTGACACACCCTCCAGGAGCCAAACGACTGAACATTCTGAAATTAAACCGAATAACCCCCCCCCCCTCTCTCTCTTTTCTCTCTCTTTTCTCTCGCTCTCTATCCCTGTCTCTCTCTCTCTCTCTCTCCCCCTTTCTCTCTCTTCCTACATCCTGTTACTTCTCTTTCTCTCCCCTTGTTTCTCTGTCTCTCTCCCTCTCCCTTCCTCCATCCTTTTACCTCTGTCTTCCTCTCTCTCTTGCTTTCTTTCCCTCTCTGTCTCGCTCCTTTTCCTTCCTTTTCTTTCTCTCTCTCACTCTATCCTATCTTTCTCTCTTGCTTTCTTTCCCCCTCTCTCTCCTTTTCCTTCATTTTCCGTCTCTCTCCCCCTCTCCCCCTGTCTGTCTCTCCCTTTCTCTCTCTCTCCATCCTTTGGATGGAGGATGGCAGGGCATCTGACATGGTTTGTAGTGTATTTTTCCTTTCTCTATCGAGGTCAGGGCTCTTTTTCGAGGGTGAGTCCTGGGCCGGGGGTGAGTCCTTCAGGAGGAGGCGGGGTCTGGAGGAGCAGAGCCGACGAATGGATCCAGAAGCAGGAGCTCGATGAAGGTTCACGAGGGACAAAGAAAGAGAAATAAAATAAAACTGGAACAAACACAAGAAACAGTAATTAAGACAGAAACAAACGAACAGACTAAACCAGGGCTAAACCAGGGCTAAACCAGGGCTAAACCAGGGCTAAACCAGGACTAAACCAGGACTAAACCAGGACTAAACCAGGACTAAACCAGGGCTAAACCAGGGCTAAACCAGGGCTAAACCAGGGCTAAACCAGGGCTAAACCAGGACTAAACCAGGACTTCTGAAGCTTATACCACATGATCTTTAAAGGATCATATTAAGAGCCAAAAGATTCAACATTCTAACATTTGACCCAGAAACTTCCCTCTCCATCTCTCTCTCCCTCTCTTTCTCCCCCCTCTTCCTCTCTCTGCCTCTTCCTCTCTCCCCTCCCTCTTTCCCTCTCTCCCCCTCTCTCTTTCTCCCTGTCCCCCTCTCTCGCTTTCTCCCCCCTCTCCTCCTTCCCTCTTCCTCTTTCTCTCCCTTTTCTCTCCCCCCTCTCCCCCTCTCTTCCCTTCTCTCTTCCTCTCTCCCCCTCTTTCTCCATGTCCTCTCTCTCACTCCCTTCTCTCTCCCCTTCTCTCTCTCCCTCTCTCTCTTTCTCCCTGTCCCCCTCTCTCTCCCACCCTTTCCTCTCTTCTCTCTCTCTCCCCCTCCCTCTCCCTCCCCCTCTTTCTCCCTGTCCTCCTCTCTCTCTCACTCCCTTCTCTCTCCCCTTCTCTCTCTCCCTCTCTCTCTTTCTCCCTGTCCCCCCCTTTCCTGTCTTCTCTCTCCCCCTCCCCCCTCTCCCCTCCCTCTCTCCCCCCTCTCTCTCTCCCCCTCTTTCTCCCTGTCCTCCTCTCTCTCTCACTCCCTTCTCTCTCTCCCTCTCTCTTTCTCCCTGCCCCCCCCCCTCTTTCCTCTCTTCTCTCTCCCCCTCCCTCTCTCCCCCTCTCCCCCCTCTCTCTGTTGGACTCCATTGACCCGCTCGGCTCGTGTCGCTGAACAAGACAAATATTTAAATCAGCGTGCGCCTGTGGCCCCTCCCCCTGCCTCCCTCTCCCCCTCACACACCTCCGTCTCGCTCGCCCGCTCTAATCAGAATGCATGTGCCCAGTCAGTCCAAATGAAGACAAATGCTGCTCTCGTTCTCTTTAAACTTCTCCGTTTCTCCTTCTCTCGTTTATTCTCTCCTCGTTTTGTCGCTGAATTTTCGTCTCGTTTATGACAAACTGCAGATGTTTGACGTCGTCTTAAACCGACAGAGATTTAACGTCTGTCACTAAAGCCGTTCAGAAAAGACGAGCCGCGAGGTCTCAAAGTCCTGGGTCATGTAGATCTGGTTTAGACCTGGTTTAGACCTGGTTCAGGACTGTTCTACTCATGTTTTAGTCCGGTTTAGTCCTTGTTCTTGTCCTAATTCAGTCCTTTTTTTTTTTTTTTGTTCAGATTTAGTCCGTGTCTAGCCCTGGTCCAGCCCTGGTTCAGTCCTTGTTTAGTCCGGGTATAGTCTTGATTTAGTCCTGGTTTATTTAATCCTTTTTTTTTTTTGTTGTCTTGGTCTAGCCTTAGTTTACACCTGGTTCAGTCTTGGTTTAGTCCTGGTTTTGTCCAAGTTTAGACCTGGTTCAGGACGGTTCTACTCCAGTTTTAGTCCAGTTTAGGCCTTGTTCTTGTCGTAATTCAGTCCTTTTTTAGTTCAGATTTAGTCCGTGTCTAGTCCTGGTCCAGCCCTTGTTCAGTCCTGGTTTAATCCTGGTTCAGTCTTGATTTAGTCGTGGTTTATTTAATCCTTTATTTTCTCCTGGTCTAGCCTTAGTTTACACCTGGTTTAGTCCTGGTTTTGTCCAAGTTTAGACCTGGTTCAGGACTGTTCTACTCCAGTTTTAGTCTGGTTTTAGTCCTTGTTGTTGTCCTAATTAAGTCATCTTTTAGTTCAGATTTAGTCCGTGTCTAGCCCTTGTTCAGTCCTGGTTTAATCCTGGTACGGTCTTGATTTAGCCCTGGTTTATTTATTTAAATCCTTGTTTTTTCAGAGTCAGTCATTTTTTTGTCCTGGTCTAGCCTTATCTTACGCCTGGTTCAGTCTTGGTTTAGTCCTGCTTTAGACCTGGTTTAGTCCTGGTTTGGACGCACTTTATTTGGTGCAGTTTTAGTCCTGGTTTAGTCAGATTGTACTTTTGTTTTTCGTCCTTGTTTCTGTCCTCATTAGTCCTCTTTTGGCTCCTGGTTTAGTCCTGGTTTAGACACGTTTTAGTGTTGGTTTAGTCCTTGTTCGGTCCTGGTTTAGACCTGGTCCTGTTTTTTTGTCCTGATTCAGTCCTGGCTGGTCTAGTCCTGGTTTTGTCATGTTTCAGTCTTGGTTGAATCCAGGTTTAGTCCTGTTTTAGTCCTAGTTTAGACACACTGTAGTTTGTGCAGTTTTAGTCCTTTTTTAGACCTGGTTTAGTCCTTGTTTTTAGTACAGCTTTACTCCTGGATTAGTCAGATTGTATCCTTGTTTTTGTCCTGATTTGTCCTTTTTTAGTTCTTGTTTAGTCCTGGTTTAGTTCTGGTCTTGTCCCGTTTCAGTCCTGGTTTAGTCCTGGTTTAGTCCTGGTTTAGTCCTGGATCAGTCCTGGATCAGTCCTGGTTTAGTCCTGGCTCAGTCCTGGTTTAGTCCTGGCTCAGTCCTGGTTTAGTCCTGGCTCAGTCCTGGTTTAGTCCTGGTTTAGTCCCGGGTGTTCTCTCTTCTTTGTTTCAGTCTAATATCACAAACAGACGAGTGCACTTTGAAGTTACTGCTCTAAACGCTTCGCAGAAAAATCCATACGAGAAAAATGAACATGTCTGAACAGAGAGAGAGAGAGAGAGAACAAGAGAGGGGGAGAGCAAAAGGGGGAGGAGAAGAAACAAGATGAGAGGGAAAAGAGAGAGAGAAAAAGCCTGTAGAAGTGAGAAGAGAGAGAGGAGGAGAGACAGAGAGAGAGGGCAAGATGAGAAAGAGGAAACGGGGGGGTAAGAGTAGAGGGAGAGGGAGGGGGATCTGTACCTGTCTCCCCCCCTCTCGCTCTCTCCCACAGACGTCTAAATCGTAGCCGCGGTGCTAAAAGAAAAGACTTGTCATTGATCACGGCGCTGTTCCCGCCTCCTGCAGATCACGGCTTCGATCTGCGCCGTAAACATCCACTCAGAGGCGCAAGATCGAGGGGCGCGGAGGAGGGGGAGAGAGGGGGAGAGAGGGGGAGGGAAGACAGAAGGGGGAGAAAACTTCAGCACCGTGGACAGCGAAGTCGTTTCCCCGTTTATTACGAGAGAAAGAGGGGTGAGAGAGGCGAGAGCAGCTTCAGCACCAAGGACAGCGGCATAGTTTTACCGTTCATTACCAGAAAACGGGAGAAAAACAATGATACAAAGAGGAAGTAGAAGAGATCAAGAGGGGGGAGAAAGGGGGAGAAAGAGGAGAGAGAACAGAAAACGAAAAATGGGAGTAAGAAAGAGAAGGAGAGAGCGAGAAAAGAGCGATAAAGAGAGAAAACAGAGAGAACGAGAGGTCTGAGGATTCATATTTGTTCTGTTTATCAATGTCAGAACCAAACCAGGACTAAACCAGGACTAAACTGGAAAGAGGGACTTGGAACAAACTTGGACTGTACTTGGATTTGGGCGAGAGATTATTGTGTTCTGCAAAAATGTAAAGTTAAACGTTCAGATTGTGTTCAGCACCACGGACAGCGATGCTCAAACTTCTGTCTCTTTCCTTCTTATCTTCTCTTCTCCTCTTTCTTTCTTCTTCTCTTCTTCTCCTGCTATTCTCCTTCTCTTATTCTCCTCTCCTCTTTTCTTCTCCTCCTTCACTTCTCCTCTTCTTCTCTCCTCTTCTGTTCTCTCTTCTTTGTCTTCTTCTCTTCTTCTCTCCTCTTTTCTTTTCTTCTTCTCTTCCGTCAGAGCGGTTCGACTACATTTCCCAGAGGGCCAGATTTGACGCAGGGCAGTGCCGGCCCGAGCTCTTTGGGGCCCCGGGCTTGTTTTCCGATGGGCCCCACAGTTTGGCCAAGACCTTTGTCCTCAGAGAATTAAGAAACAGAGTCTGATTTCTACATTTGTATAGAATCACATACTCACTGATCTGAAGTGAATTAGATCAACAAATCCATTTTTTTTTTCTTCGTACGTTGTTTTTCACTTCAGCAGGAACCTGTGTTTGCAACAAAACAATAACTGCCATGTTAGATTTTTATGAAAAATAAAATTCAATACGTTTTTCTGTGAAACGTCCAGGACTAAACTCTTTATTTACTCTATTTATTGATATTTATTTACGACAACCAGGACTGTCCCAGAATTAAACCAGGACTAAACTAAACCAGGACCTGGACTGAACTGGTGGTAACATGTAGTCTCTCTCTCCCTCCCTCTTTCTCCCCCGCTCTACCCACTCCCCCCGTCTCTTTCCCTCTTTCTCTCACCCTCCCCTTTTCCTCCACACTCTCCTCCCTCTTTCTCCCCCTTGTTTCTCTCCTCCTCCCTCTCTCTCTCTCTCTCTCTCTCTCTCTCTCACCCTCCCTCTTTCTCCCCCACTCTCTCTCACTCTCTCCTCCTTCTCTCTCCCCCTTTCTTGCTGTCCTCTCTCTCTCTCCCTCTCTCCCCCCTCTCTCCCCTTCACTCTTCTCTCTCCCCCTCCCCTGTCTCTCTCCCACCCTCTCCGCTCTCCTCTCTCTTTCTACCCCCTTCCTATCTCCCCTTCTTCCCCTCTCTTCTCTCTCCCCCCTCCCCTCTCTCTCTCTCTCTCCCCCTCTTCTCTCTTTCCCCCTGTCTTTTCTTTCTTTTCCCCCCTCTCCCTCTTTCCCCCTCTCTTCTCTCTTTCCCCCCTCTCCCCGCTCTTCTCTCTCTCTCCTCCTCTCCCCCTCTCTCCCTCCTCTCCCCCCTCTCTTCTCTCTCTTATTGATTGTTTATCTCCTGCTCCTCTCCCTCCTCTCTCTTCTTCCTCCTCTCTCTCCCCGCTCTTCTCTCTCTTCTCCCCCCCCTCTCTCTCCTCCTCCCCCTCTCCCTCCCCTCTCCTCCTCCCCCCTCTCTTCTCTCTCTTATTGATTGTTTATCTCCTGCTCCTCTCGTCGTCTCTTGACCTTTCGTGCTTCGGAGTGAGAGCTTTGACCTTTTTAACTCGACTCGTTTGTCAAACAGGAAACACTTGAGCGCAGACAGGAAGTACCCGGACGAGGTTGTGATTGGCAGGCGCTGCAGTCATGTGACCAGAAGTGTCACAGTGAAAAGTCCAAACCTGTGGAACCTCAAAAACCAAAAGATCTTCAAAGTTTTATGTTTGAGCAAGAAGCAAGTCCTTTTATAAACCAGGACCGAACCAGGACTAAACCAGGACTAAACCAGGACAAAACCAGGACAAAACCAGGGCCGAACCAGGACTGAACCAGGACTAAACCAGGACTAAACCAGGACTAAACCAGGACTAAACCAGGACTAAACCAGGACTAAACCAGGACTAAACCAGGACTAAACCAGGACCGAACCAGGACCGAACCAGGACCGAACCAGGACCGAACCAGGACTGAACCAGGTCTAAACTAGGATTAAACCAGGTCTAAACCAGGTCTAAAAAAGGACTAAACCAGGACTAAATCAGGATTAAACCAGGACTAAACCAGGACTAAAAAAAAGACTAAACCAGGACTAAAAAAAGACTAAACCTGGACCGAACCAGGACTAAACCTGGACAAAACCAAGACTAAAAAAGGTCTAAACCAGGACTAAAAAAGGTCTAAACTAGGTCTAAGCTAGGATTAAACCAGGACTAAACCAGGAGGATTAAACCAGGTCTAACCCAGGTCTAAATCAGGACTAAACCAAGACTAAAAAAGAACTAAACCAGGACTAAAAAAGGTCTAAACCATGTCTGAACTAGGATTAAACCAGGTCTAAACCAGGACTAAACCAGAGTCATAATTTAAAGTCGACAATAACGTCTCAAACGCTCCGCCGTTGAGTTCGAGATCGATTTTTGCAGGAAAACTCTGCACTTCAGCCTCAAACTGTCCACGTGGGACTTAAACTAAACACACTTTTAGTCCAGCTCTCCCCCTTCCCTCCCCCCTCCCTCATTTACATATTAATAACACATTTGGACGAGTCTCTGCTGCTGTTGCGTTCCGCCTGTTAATTCTGACCAAGGACAAAGAGAAAATAAAGAAAAACACAAACAAACGATAGAATTAAACTCCCTCCCCCCTCCTCTCACTAATGCCCAGCTCTCCTCTCACCTTTCCATCCCCTCACTCTACCTCCCCTTTTTCCTTTCTTTCTCCTCACCCACTCCTGTCTTTTTTTTTTGACTCCCTCTTGAACCATCTCTTTCTTACTCGATCTTTTCTCCTTCTCTCCCCCATTTATCTCTTTTCTTTCTATTTGCTCCCTCTCTCTTCTTTTCCTTCCCTCCTCCTCTCCCCCTCACCTTCCTTCCTTCCTTTCCTCCTTTTTTCCCTTCCTTCCTTCTTTTCTTCCTTTTCTTCCTTCCTCCTTTCCTTCCTTCTTTCCTTCATCCATCTTTCCTCCCTTTCTTCCTTCTTTTCTTCTTTCCTTCCTTCCTTTCTCCCCTTCTTTCTTTCTTCCTTCTTTCCTTTCTTCCTTCCTTTCTCCTTTCTTTCCTTCCTTCCTTCCTTCCATCCTTCTTTCCTCCCTTTCTTCCTTCTTTTCTTCTTTACTTCCTTCCTTTCTCCCCTTCTTTCTTCCTTCTTTCCGTCCCTCGTATCTTTCCTTCCTTTCCTTCCTCCCTTCCCCTTTACTGCCTCCCCCTCTCACTCCTGCCTCTGCCTTTCACTCCTGCCTCCCCCTCTCACTCCTGCCTCTCACTCCTGCCTCCCTCTCTCACCCCCGCCTATCTCTCTCCTCCCCATCTCCTCGCTCTCTTCCCCTCTTTCCTCTCTGCCTCCCTCTCTCTCTCTCTCCCTCCTTTCCGCCTCCCCCCGCGCCTCCCCCCTACAAACCGCGGCGGTCCGGAGCGCAGACGGGCTAATTATGCTAATTGCCGCGCGCCCGGCTTTATTTATGCGCCGCGGCAAAGATAAACAAACGGAAATGACTTTGGACGCCACTGTACGGGCCGCGGCATGCTAACGAGCTACGCTAACGCACGGCTGTTTACCCCACGCCGCGCCGCCAGGTAATTGGCATTTTGATTGTGCTTTTATTTATTTCATTCACGGCTTATTGAAGAAGAGACGGAGGAGGGAAGGAGGAGAAAGAGAGCAGGAAATGTAATGAAATCTTTGGTTCCATTAAAAACACTTTGAGGAGACAATATTGCTTCGCTTCAAAACAACAAAACGCAAAACACGAGGGAGAGGCGCGGGAAAATTGCTTATTTCACAAAAAGTAGTGCCTTAAATTACTGGAGAAATTTGAAAAGGAAGATGAAAATGTGCCGCTCGGCCTCCAATCGCAATTTGAAAGCAAAGAATCACTATTTTTAGACAAGAGAATGTTTTATTTATTCATGTTTTACACAATTTCAAGGAGTTCTGGATCTTTCTGTGTCTTTTATCAGCTGATGTTTTAGTCGACTAATTAGTTTAGTTAGTTTAGTCTTTATTTGGAGGGACAATGTACAGAGACATTAAGCTCATAAAAAACAGAGATGTTCCGCACCAGATTATAGCTAAATAGCTAGTTTCCATCTGCAGTCCCTGATTTACAAGAATAAATAGTACAGAGCAAACAACAAAAGATTTAGTAAGAACAAAATTGTATTTTGCGTAAAAGGATTTATACGACAAAAACAGCAAAAAAAGTGAAGACATGGAGTGGGGCTGCAACAAGTGAATCGATTAATCACAACTCATCGATTACTGAAAAAGTAGTCAACTAATTAAATCATCAAATATAATCGTTAATTGATTCATACACAAACTTCAAAACATTCTGTGCTGAAATTATAGGCTGTGAGGCTCAGACGGAGTAGGAGGGACACAAACATGTACTTGGAATGGGGGGAGAGATTGTGTTCTGCGAAAATGTAAAATAAAACATTCAGATTGTGTGTTCAGCACCACAGACAGCGGCACTCAAACTTCTGTCTCTTCTCCTCTTTCTTCTTCTTCTTCTTCTCCTCTTCATGTCTTCTCTTCTCCTCCTCTCCCCTCTTCTTCTCTTCTCGTCTCTCCTCACCTCTTTTCTACTTCTCTTCTTCAGGAGGGACACAAAAATTACACAGAAACATGTCTTGTGTGTTTTTGAGTAAAATACTTAGTGAGAAGAAGCTCATATTCACAGCCTTTTATGTTCTAAAGTTAAACAACTAATCAGTTAATCGTAAGAACAATCGCTGGAATAATCCATTACTGAAATAACATGGAGTGAGTTTGTTAAGGATTTTGGAGCGACTCATGAGTTGAATCTGTATCTGACACAAATGCACTGTTTCCTGGTACTTTTCTGTGTGAATTGTTATTTTTTGCATGAACTCCAGCGCAGATGATTTAGGACAGAGACAGAGATGGTTCTAAGGCGGCGTTCACACGTTCAACACGTCACGACTGAGACTAAACCAGGTCCAGAACAGGACCAAACCAAGAACTAATATTGTCTTAATTAAAGGCTAAATAATTAGGGCTGAAGTCGTCTAGTCCAGTGTTTCCCAAGGGGTACGCGAGGAGTTACCAGGGGGTTTCAGGTTTTAAATGAAGATAAAATGTACTTTTATCTGAATATATATATATATATATATATATATATAAATATATATATATAAAATATACACGGTGCACGGTGGCAGAGCGGCTAGAGCTTCTGCCTCTCAATAAGGAGATCGTGGGTTCGAATCCCAGACCACCCCAACATCGTGGTTTCGAATTCTGAACCACCCTAACATCACACGATCTCTCTGGGTGGAGTCTGCATGTCCTCCCCGTGTTACCGTGGGTTCTCTCCGGGTTCTCCGGCTCCTCCCACCGTCCAAACACATGACTGTGTAGGTTAATTGAGAACTCTAAATTGTCCCTAGTGTGTGAATGTGAGAGTGAATGGTTGTCTGTCCATGTCTGTCTCTCTGTGTCAGCCCTGTGAGGAGTTGGCCACTGTCCAGGGTGTACCCCGCCTAAGGCCCAAAGTCACTGGGATAGGCTCCAGTCACCCGCGACCCCTAACGGGAATAAGCGGTAGAAAATGAATATATATATAAAAAATATAATGGTTGTAATTGACTATATTTGACTTGTAAACCTATTTATTTGCCTAAAAGTCAAGTTTCGGGGGCTCTGGGTGAGACAAACCTTAGGGGGAACTCGAGACAAAAAGGGTCAGGAGTCTCTGCTTTAGTCGATCGATGGTGTCTGAGTCGACAGATAATTGTATTTATATTAAAGGCCCTGGATCTGATTTTTACTGTTTTGAAACAAGTTCAAGTCTTTACATCAGTCACATCAATAACACTTTCTAATAACTCCACTTATTCATGCCTTAATAAAGCATGAACAAAGACTTAATTCATAATCAACAAATAGTTTATTAAGAGGGCTTAGTAACTGTTTAACAAATATTCTAATCCTAATTTCTAACTCTAACCTTAATTATGTCATTACTAATCCTGAATCATGTTGAATAAACCACATATTCATTATTAATTAAGTCTTTGTTAATGCTTTATTAAGGCAAAATAAGATGTAGTTATTAAGTGGTTCCCATCAATCAACCAGATCAGTCAGTCACATTAATGCTAACAAACATTAGCATGCTAACAGTTCACTTCCTGCTTCTCGTTGGATAAAATGCTCTCTAAACAGATGCAGAGTTGAAGTTGTGCTCTGATTTTCACCAGAATCAATGCTTTTATATTAAATCTGTGCTGGAGAAACACCGATTTGACTTCATTACATGTAAAAAATCAGGAACATGGACTAGTTCTGTTTTCCCCGTTTCTCAGCAGTAAAAATTAGGCACAGGCCCTTTAAATTATGACAAAGTGATTTATGGCAAAAATGAGAAGATGTGAAGTGAAGATGTTTGAGTCTTAACTCAAATACTCGGTCTGCTGGTACTTTTCTGTTTAAATAATCGTTTTTACATGAACTATTTTGATTTAGATCAATGGAAATACTTGATATTTTTGCCACACCCCCTTTTAGTCGATTAATCAGTCGATGAAGCTGGACCTCAGCCCTAAAAATGACAACACCTCCTAAAACTCTTCAGGAAAGGTCCACACGAGGGTTTGAGGCTTCAAGAGTTTTTAGAGAAACAAGTTTTTACAGAAAACATTTAAAAGATCCAAGAACCCTTTGTGGCCCGAGTGGACGAGCTGCAGGGTTTAGTTTGAGCAACTTATAGAAAATAAACCAGTAAATATAGTGATATACATGAGTTATCTTTTTGTTTCCCACAAAAAAAAAAAGACATAAATCCACTGTAAACAAAACATTGTATTCAGATTAGTTGTTTTCACTTAAATACATAACACTGTTCTTACATGAGAAGGATTTTTTAAGACTCGACCTTGTGCCACTTTATAATAACTACACCTTATTTTGCCTTTAATAAAGACAATTTCTCAATTCATGCAGAACAAATAGTTAGTTAAGGATGATTCAGGTTTAGTAACTACTTTAAAAAGGCAGGAATAAGTGCAGTTATTAGAAAGTGTTACCTAAAAATCGAGTCGTGGTCTCAGTCCGGACGACCTTCTGTTTGGTTGGATTGAATTCTTTGGGAGTAAATTTCTCCTGATTTCATTCTGTTCTGTTTGGATGGAATCTCTGCAAACGTTTCAAATCGAAGTACCAACATTCAGATATCGACGTACGGTGTTTATTGCGACATTTTGAGGCAGAACATAATTGTAGAAATTATACCTTTTCCTTTAAAATGCTTTGGTGAGATTTATGAATGAATGAGCTTTAAATAAACAGTAAATAAAATATAACATAAAATTACAAATTAAATCAGGTGGAAAATGTGTTAAACTGCACCAACAAACGGGAAATATGGTCTGATTTCTTAAATATATTTTTCTGGGGAAGGACCCCCAAACCCCCTGTTTAAAGCTGTAGAACATGGAGCTGCTGCAATTATGAATATGGATTTTACAATAGTTCATTTCACCCCAAATGTATGAACCTGTCCGGCCACGGAAACAAAAAGAAACACAAAAGTATGCATGACAGAACGTAAATAATAGAATATCATACTAATAATATAGAAAATCACACATGAGGAGGAGGAGCCTGTGCTTAATCTTGCCTTGAGCTGCCAAATTCCTAGCTCCGCCTCTGAACGTAGCTCCAGGTGAGAACGTCGTTAGAACAGGATTAAAAACTCCAAAAAGTCACTGTCAGAACCTGTCGTTTAAAAACAGAACATTTGAACCGTTTGACTCTTTTCGTTCGTTTCTGATCCACACAAAGCTCGCCCTCGTTTGTACCTCGTCATGTGTCGGTGCAGGAGGTCGTCGTGAGGTCGAGGTCAGTCCCGCCCCCTGCCGCTCGGCCCCGCCCCCTGACGCCCAGCTCCGCCCCCCGCTGGTCGGAGCGAGGCAGGCGCTTTAGGGGCCGGACACTTTTCACTCGGGTCAAGAAAAGAAAACTCAAACGTCCCGCTGCGTCAGAGCTTCACTGTTTGAAACTCAAGTGTCTGCGTCATTTACAAAACTACAATAAAACATTTATCTGTGACAAAAACCAGGACTAAACCAGGACCAAACCAGGATTAAACCAGGACCAGGCCAGGATTAAACCAGGACTAAACTAGGATTAAACCAGGATTAAACCAGGATTAAATCAGGATTAAACCAGGACTAAACCAGGACTAAACCAGGACTATATCAAGAGAAAACCAGGACCAACCCAGGACTAAACCAGGACCAGGCCAGGTCTAAATCAGGACTAAATCAAGATTAAACCAGGACCGGACCAGAACAAAATTCAGACTAAACCAGGTCTAAACCAAAATGAAAACGGGACTAAACCAGGACCAAATCAGGACAAACAGGACTAAACCAGGACCAAATCAGGACAAACAGGACTAAACCAGGACCAAACGTGGATCAAACATGGATTAAAACCAGGACTAAATCGAGACTAAACCAGGTCTAAACCAAAATGAAAACAAGACTAAACCAGGTTTAACCCAAGTTTAAGACAGGTCTAAACCAGGACCAAAAGAAGACTAAACCAGGACTAAACCAGCTCTGAACCAGGACCAATCCAAGACTAAACCAGGACTAAACCAGCTCTAAACCAGCTCTAATCCAGGTCTAAACCAGGACTCTTCTCTGTAGGTCATGTTTCCCCTGAAGCTTTTACTTTTGAACACAACAATTTGTCAAAACATTGTGATTTTCTGATGAAACGAGCTCTTTATTCAAAGCCGCTGCAGGTAAAAGATGTAACGACGCAGTAATTTGTTCATTTGGAGGATTATCGTGGATTAACGTGAGAAAAGCCCGAGGACGAAGACGGAGCTGACAGACTCCGACAGAACTGCGGCAACAAGAAGAGAAAGGAGTTTGAGTTTATGTTTGTGTTTTTGGTTCAGCAGGATCAGGTCCAAGGTGAGAGAGAGAGAGGGGGGAGAGAGGGGGAGAGAGGGGAGAGGCTGTGGAGGTCAGCACAGGAAAACAATAACTAACAGGGGATTAAAGAGAGAGAGAAGAGAGACCGTGAGAAGAGAGGAGGGCGAAGGAGAGAGAGAGAGAGAGAGAGAGAGAGAAAGAGGAGAGAGAGACAGAGGGAGGGAGAGAAAGAAGGAGAGACTGTGAGAAGAGGAAAAAGAGGGCAGGGGGAAGGAGGGAGAGAGGAGGGAGGGGGAGATGGAGAGAGAGAGAGGGAGGGAGAGGAGAAAGAGACGAAGTGAGAGAGAGAGAGAGAGAGAGGAAGAAAGAGAGGGAGGGAGAGAGAAGGAAGAAAGAGAGGGAGGGAGAGAGAGGGGGGGAGAAGAGAGACCGTGAGAAGAGGAAAAAGAGGGCAAGGGGAAGGAGGGAGAGAGAAAGAGGGAGAGAGGGAAAGAGAGAAAGGGGGAAAGAGAGGAGAGGGAGGGAGAGAAAGGGGGGAGAGAAAGGGAGAAAAAGGGGTAAAGAGAGAGGGAGAGCGAGAGGAGAGGGGAGAAAGAGGGCAAGAGGAGAGAGAGAAAGTGACAGGAGGAAAGAGGAGAGGAGAGACAGACGAGAGAGGAAAAAGGGGAGAGGGAAAAAGAAAGAGGAGAGGGGGGAGAAAAAGAGGGAGGGAAAGGAAGGAGTAAGAGAGAAAGAGGAGAGGGGGAGAGATAAAGCGGGAGGCAGAGGATGGAGAGAGAGTAGTGAGATGAGAGAGAGAATGAGAGCGAGAGGAGAGGGGTGAGAAGAAGGGGAGAGGAGAGGGGTGAGAGAGGGGGAGAGAGGAGGTTGTGGAGGTCAATGCAGGGAAACAATAACAGGGTTTAAAGGGAATTCCTTGGCTCTAATTTATGTTAAAAAAAAAAAAGTGAAAATTTGAAGGAAATTAGATGCAATTTATATAATAATCGATCGTTCATACGGTTCTTTTAAACACTTTTTCTCCTCATCCTCTTTGTCAAGGTTTATTTTGAGCGATAAAAACACCTTAAATTGAATAAATGTGACTTCAATACCATCCTGAACAATAACAAATCAGGTGTCGAAAACCTCCAGGAAAGTTCCACAGTGCACCTTTAACCACAAATGCTTTGATCTTTTCATGTCTGTCGGATTCTTTTTCCTGTTTGTTTCAGACTTTTCCTGTGTTTAACCTGTGTCTTGTCTTGTGTGTTTCAGTCTCTGGACGGGTTTGTTTTCGCTCTTAACAAAGAGGGACGCTTCCTGTACATCTCTGAAACCGTCTCCATCTACCTGGGACTGTCACAGGTGAGCGCCCCCTGCTGGACACGCCCACACTCCGCTGGACACGCCCACACTCCGCTGTTTGTGCTGTTTGTGCTATTTGTGCTGTGGTTTCGCTTTGACGCCGTCCTGTTTTTTTGGTTGACAAAGAAATGAACCAAACGCTGAAAGGAGGAAGTGTTTGTAGCTTTCACAAACTCTTTGGTTGATCTTTGTGCATCCAGGAGGAAGATAAATGTTGTGTTTGAGCGTTAAAATGAATAAAACGGACAAAAAAATCCACCATAAAACATGAAAACACAGAGGATGAACCAGTTAAACCTGCAAGCGGCAAATGAAGGGCCTTTAACCCACTGTTGTCCTGAACGTTTGACTGAAACAAAATGAAACGCGACGTCTGCGCTCAAATTATAGATTGTGATTAAAAAAAAAAAAGTTTTAATCAACTGTCAAGAAAAAGCTAATTTGACTCATTTACAATAAAAAGTGAAGTGCTACAGATTTAATTAAATTAGAAACGCTTTTAGTTTTTGCACGTTTTACATAAATAAGATCCAGGAATTTCCCTAAAACTCCTCTTTCCTTTTCCTCCCTATTTTCACTCCTTTTCACTCCCCTTATCCTTCCTTCCTTCCTTCCTTCCTTCCTTCCTTCCTTCCTTCCTTCCTTCCTTCCTTCCTGCCTCCTTTTCTCTTAACTTTTCCTCTTTTTTTCTCTTTTCTCCTTTTATATTTCCTCTCCCTCCCTCCCCCCTCCTCCCATCTCACCCCTTTTCCTACTCTTTCCCTCACCCCAGTTCCCTCCCGTTCTCTCCCCCATTTTCCCTCTCCCTTTCCTCCCCTTTCCCTCAGGTTCCTCCTCCTATTTCCCTCTCCTTCCCACTCCCTCTACCCCCGCCCCCCCCCCCCACTTTCCTCTACCCTCTTCCCCCTTCCCTCCCCCTCTTTCCCTCCCCCTTCATTCCGCTCTTCCTACCCCTCTCCCCCACCCCTCTTCTCCTTCCTTTTCCTTCACTTTCCTCCCCTTTTCCTCCACTTTCCTCCCTCTACCCCCCCTTTCCTCTAGTTTCCTCCCCCTTTTCCTTCTTTTTCCCTCCCCTACCCCTCCTACCGTCTCCTCCCTTTCCCTTCAATTTCCTTCCCCTTTTCCTCCTCTTTCATCCCCCTGTTTCCTCCCCCTATCCTCTTCCCCCTTCCCTCTCCTGCCTTTCCTCCCTCTTTTCCTCCTCTTTCCCTTCCCTTTCTTCCCTCTGTCCCCTCCCTCTCCTCCCTTTTCCTCAAGTTTCCTCCTTTACCTCCTCTCCTCCTCCCCCTCTTTCCTCCCCCCTCCTCCCCCTCTCTGGTTGGATTAGCCTGAACATGATTCTATCTCATAATTGATTAGCGCGGGTTTGTTCTGCGAGCGCCGCCTCGTTTTATCGTGTTCTGAACTTCTTTTATCACAAGCGCAGTACAAACCGCTGTTAGCCTCGTTAGCCGCGCCGCCGCCGCTAATCCTGTGTTAGCGTTTAACCTCCGCTATGCTAATTAGCGCTTTAATCTCACACGCTGCACTTTACAGAGAAAATCAGCTGCATTATTGTATTCTATTAATTAATAGAAAGATAGAGAGAGAAAGTCAAAGTTTGGACTTGGTGTATTCTCTGTTTGGACCTGGTTTAGTCTCTGTTTGGACCTGGTTTGTTTAGTCTCTGTTTGGACTTGGTTTAGTCTCTGTTTGGGCTTGGTTTAGTCTCTGTTTGGACCTGGTTTGTTTAGTCTCTGTTTGGACTTGGTTTAGTCTCTGTTTGGGCTTGGTTTAGTCTCTGTTTGGACTTGGTTTAGTCTCTGTTTGGGCTTGGTTTAGTCTCTTTTTGGACCTGGTGTAGTCTCTGTTTGGACCTGGTTTAGTCTCTGTTTGGGCCTGGTTTAGTCTCTGTTTGGACCTGGTTTAGTCTCTGTTTGGACCTGGTTTGCTTAGTTTCTGTTTGGACTTGGTTTAGTCTCTGTTTGGACCTAGTTTAGTCTCTGTTTGGACTTGGTTTAGTCTCTTTTTGGTCCTGGTTTAGTCTCTGTTTGGACCTGGTTTGTTTAGTCTCTGTTTGGACTTGGTTTAGTCTCTGTTTGGACCTGGTTTGTTTAGTCTCTGTTTGGACTTGGTTTAGTCTCTGTTTGGGCTTGGTTTAGTCTCTGTTTGGACGTGGTTTAGTCTCTGTTTCGACTTGGTTTAGTCTCTGTTTCGACTTGGTTTAGTCTCTGTTTGGACTTGGTTTGTCTCTTTTTGGACCTGGTGTAGTCTCTGTTTGGACCTGGTTTAGTTTCTGGTTGGACTTGGTTTAGTCTTTGTTTGGACCTGGTTTAGTCTCTGTTTGGACCTGGTTTAGTCTCTGTTTGGACTTGATTTAGTCTCTGTTTGGACCTGGTTTAGTCTCTGTTTGGACTTGGTTTAGTCTCTGTTTGGACCTGGTTTAGTCTCTGTTTGGACTTGGTTTAGTCTCTGTTTGGACCTGGTTTAGTCTCTGTTTGGGCCTGGTTTAGTCTCTGTTTGGACCTGGTTTAGTCTCTGTTTGGACCTGGTTTGCTTAGTTTCTGTTTGGACTTGGTTTAGTCTCTGTTTGGACCTAGTTTAGTCTCTGTTTGGACTTGGTTTAGTCTCTGTTTGGACATGGTTTAGTCTCTGTTTGGACCTGGTTTGTTTAGTCTCTGTTTGGACCTGGTTTGTTTAGTCTCTGTTTGGACTTGGTTTAGTCTCTGTTTGGGCTTGGTTTAGTCTCTGTTTGGACGTGGTTTAGTCTCTGTTTGGACCTGGTTTAGTTTCTGGTTGGACTTGGTTTAGTCTCTGTTTGGACCTGGTTTAGTCTCTGTTTGGACTTGGTTTAGTCTCTGTTTGGACCTGGTTTAGTCTCTGTTTGGACTTGGTTTAGTCTCTGTTTGGACCTGGTTTAGTCTCTGTTTGGACCTGGTTTGTTTAGTCTCTGTTTGGACTTGGTTTAGTCTCTGTTTGGGCTTGGTTTAGTCTCTGTTTGGACCTGGTTTGTTTAGTCTCTGTTTGGACTTGGTTTAGTCTCTGTTTGGGCTTGGTTTAGTCTCTGTTTGGACTTGGTTTAGTCTCTGTTTGGGCTTGGTTTAGTCTCTTTTTGGACCTGGTGTAGTCTCTGTTTGGACCTGGTTTAGTCTCTGTTTGGGCCTGGTTTAGTCTCTGTTTGGACCTGGTTTAGTCTCTGTTTGGACCTGGTTTGCTTAGTTTCTGTTTGGACTTGGTTTAGTCTCTGTTTGGACCTAGTTTAGTCTCTGTTTGGACTTGGTTTAGTCTCTTTTTGGTCCTGGTTTAGTCTCTGTTTGGACCTGGTTTGTTTAGTCTCTGTTTGGACTTGGTTTAGTCTCTGTTTGGACCTGGTTTGTTTAGTCTCTGTTTGGACTTGGTTTAGTCTCTGTTTGGGCTTGGTTTAGTCTCTGTTTGGACGTGGTTTAGTCTCTGTTTCGACTTGGTTTAGTCTCTGTTTCGACTTGGTTTAGTCTCTGTTTGGACTTGGTTTGTCTCTTTTTGGACCTGGTGTAGTCTCTGTTTGGACCTGGTTTAGTTTCTGGTTGGACTTGGTTTAGTCTTTGTTTGGACCTGGTTTAGTCTCTGTTTGGACCTGGTTTAGTCTCTGTTTGGACTTGATTTAGTCTCTGTTTGGACCTGGTTTAGTCTCTGTTTGGACTTGGTTTAGTCTCTGTTTGGACCTGGTTTAGTCTCTGTTTGGACTTGGTTTAGTCTCTGTTTGGACCTGGTTTAGTCTCTGTTTGGGCCTGGTTTAGTCTCTGTTTGGACCTGGTTTAGTCTCTGTTTGGACCTGGTTTGCTTAGTTTCTGTTTGGACTTGGTTTAGTCTCTGTTTGGACCTAGTTTAGTCTCTGTTTGGACTTGGTTTAGTCTCTTTTTGGACCTGGTTTAGTCTCTGTTTGGACCTGGTTTGTTTAGTCTCTGTTTGGACCTGGTTTGTTTAGTCTCTGTTTGGACTTGGTTTAGTCTCTGTTTGGGCTTGGTTTAGTCTCTGTTTGGACGTGGTTTAGTCTCTGTTTGGACCTGGTTTAGTTTCTGGTTGGACTTGGTTTAGTCTCTGTTTGGACCTGGTTTAGTCTCTGTTTGGACTTGGTTTAGTCTCTGTTTGGACCTGGTTTAGTCTCTGTTTGGACTTGGTTTAGTCTCTGTTTGGACCTGGTTTAGTCTCTTTTTGGACCTGGTGTAGTCTCTGTTTGGACCTGGTTTAGTCTCTGTTTGGGCCTGGTTTAGTCTCTGTTTGGACCTGGTTTAGTCTCTGTTTGGACCTGGTTTGTTTAGTCTCTGTTTGGGCCTGGTTTAGTCTCTGTTTGGACCTGGTTTGTTTAGTCTCTGTTTGGACCTGGTTTAGTCTCTGTTTGGGCCTGGTTTAGTCTCTGTTTGGACTTGGTTTAGTCTCTGTTTGGACCTGGTTTGTTTAGTCTCTGTTTGGACCTGGTTTAGTCTCTGTTTGGACTTGGTTTAGTCTCTGTTTGGGCTTGGTTTAGTCTCTGTTTGGACCTGGTTTGTTTAGTCTCTGTTTGGACCTGGTTTAGTCTCTGTTTGGACTTGGTTTAGTCTCTGTTTGGACCTGGTTTAGTCTCTGTTTGGACCTGGTTTGTTTAGTCTCTGTTTGGACTTGGTTTAGTCTCTGTTTGGGCTTGGTTTAGTCTCTGTTTGGACGTGGTTTAGTCTCTGTTTCGACCTGGTTTAGTCTCTGTTTGGACTTGGTTTGTCTCTTTTTGGACCTGGTGTAGTCTCTGTTTGGACCTGGTTTAGTTTCTGGTTGGACTTGGTTTAGTCTCTGTTTGGACCTGGTTTAGTCTCTGTTTGGACCTGGTTTAGTCATTGTTTGGACTTGGTTTAGTCTCTGTTTGGACCTGGTTTAGTCTCTGTTTGGACTTGGTTTAGTCTCTGTTTGGACCTGGTTTAGTCTCTGTTTGGACTTGGTTTAGTCTCTGTTTGGACCTGGTTTAGTCTCTGTTTGGGCCTGGTTTAGTCTCTGTTTGGACCTGGTTTAGTCTCTGTTTGGACCTGGTTTGCTTAGTTTCTGTTTGGACTTGGTTTAGTCTCTGTTTGGACCTAGTTTAGTCTCTGTTTGGACTTGGTTTAGTCTCTTTTTGGACCTGGTTTAGTCTCTGTTTGGACCTGGTTTGTTTAGTCTCTGTTTGGACTTGGTTTAGTCTCTGTTTGGGCTTGGTTTAGTCTCTGTTTGGACGTGGTTTAGTCTCTGTTTGGACCTGGTTTAGTTTCTGGTTGGACTTGGTTTAGTCTCTGTTTGGACCTGGTTTAGTCTCTGTTTGGACTTGGTTTAGTCTCTGTTTGGACCTGGTTTAGTCTCTGTTTGGACTTGGTTTAGTCTCTGTTTGGACCTGGTTTAGTCTCTGTTTGGACTTGGTTTAGTCTCTGTTTGGACCTGGTTTAGTCTCTTTTTGGACCTGGTGTAGTCTCTGTTTGGACCTGGTTTAGTCTCTGTTTGGGCCTGGTTTAGTCTCTGTTTGGACCTGGTTTAGTCTCTGTTTGGACCTGGTTTGTTTAGTCTCTGTTTGGGCCTGGTTTAGTCTCTGTTTGGACCTGGTTTGTTTAGTCTCTGTTTGGACCTGGTTTAGTCTCTGTTTGGGCCTGGTTTAGTCTCTGTTTGGACTTGGTTTAGTCTCTGTTTGGACCTGGTTTGTTTAGTCTCTGTTTGGACCTGGTTTGTTTAGTCTCTGTTTGGACTTGGTTTAGTCTCTGTTTGGGCTTGGTTTAGTCTCTGTTTGGACCTGGTTTGTTTAGTCTCTGTTTGGACCTGGTTTAGTCTCTGTTTGGACTTGGTTTAGTCTCTGTTTGGACCTGGTTTAGTCTCTGTTTGGACTTGGTTTAGTCTCTGTTTGGGCTTGGTTTAGTCTCTGTTTGGACCTGGTTTGTTTAGTCTCTGTTTGGACCTGGTTTAGTCTCTGTTTGTACTTGGTTTAGTCTCTGTTTGGACCTGGTTTAGTCTCTGTTTGGACTTGGTTTAGTCTCTGTTTGGACCTGGTGTAGTTTCTGTTTGGACCCGGTTTAGTCAAACGACAAAGGTTTCCTCTGATCGAATCCACATGAAGCCATCACCTTTAACATCCATCTGAGTTCATTTAGAGTGAGTTAAAGTTTGGCTGTTGAACCAATGAGAAGTCAGGAAACACAACAGCCGCAATAAAGATTCACCTGTGAGGTTCTTCTAATAAAACACTTGTAAATAGCTATAATTTTGAGTCTGTTCTCACGTTCTCCTTCATTTGTTGGTTTGGAACTAGGGCTGGTCGATACGGCAAAAAATTATAATCATGATTTTCTTGGGGCCAGATCATGATTTCCATCATGATTTGTGTTCACTTTGTTTTTTCTATTGCCTTTAATAGAGCTGCACCATTTAGGAAAAAATATGTAATTTTTCTAACCAGTTTTGCGACTGTGATTAGATTTTCTATTCAGATTCACATTTTAAGCATAATTTTGTCGCTTTTAGTCACATTTTTGTCAGTTGTGTTTGTTGTAATTAGTCTTTGTCACTTTTAGTCGTGTCTTTGTAGTTTTTTTGTCGCTTTTAGTTGCATTTTGTTGCATTGAGTTGAATTATTGCACTTAAGAGGTAAATAAAGTCATCTGCTTAGAGGCTTCAGAGGCTAAACAACAGGAGAAAAAGTGTGTTTGACTTGTGCACGCTCTCTGGTCCTCGTGCATGCTCTCTGGTCCTCGTGCACGCTCTCTGGTCCTCGTGCACACTCTCAGCCCCTCGTGCACGCTCTCTCTCTGTCTCTCGTGCACGCTCTCAGCCCCTCGTGCACACTCTCTGTTCCTCGTGCGCTCGCTCTGTCTCTCGTGCACGCTCTCAGCCCCTCGTGCACGCTCTCAGCCCCTCGTGCACAGTCTCCGGTCCTCGTGCACGCTCTCAGCCCCTCGTGCAGGCTCTCTGGTCCTTGTGCACACTCTCGGCCCCTCGTGCACGTTCTCGGCCCCTCGTGCACGCTCTCAGCCCTTCGTGCACACACTCTGTTCCTCGTACACACTCTCTGCCCCTCGTGCACACTCTCTGTTCCTCGTGCACACTCTCTGTTCCTTGTACACACTCTAGGCCTCTCGTGCACGCTCTCAGCCCTTCGTGCACACTCTCTGTTCCTCGTGCACGCTCTCAGCCCCTCGTGCACGCTCTCAGCCCTTCGTGCACACTCTCTGTCTCTCGTGCACGCTCTCTGGTCCTCGTGCACACTCTCAGCCCTTCGTGCACGCTCTCTGGTCCTCGTGCACGCTCTCAGCTCTCGGTTGGACACGGTGCACGCTCTCAGCCCCTCGTGCACGCTCTCTGGTCCTCGTCCACACTCTCGGCCCCTCGTGCACACTCTCTGTTCCTCGTGCACGCTCTCGGCCCCTCGGCCATGCTCTCAGCCCCTCGTGCATGCTCTAGGCCTCTCGTGCACGCTCTCTGTTTCTCGTGCACGCTCTCAGCCCTTCGTGCACACTCTTTGTTCCTCGTGCACACTCTCGGCCCCTCGTGCACACTCTCTGGTCCTCGTGCACGCTCTCAGCTCTCGGTTGGACACGGTGCACGCATGACGTTGAGGTAATGTGGAGAATTTAGCCTCAGACACAAAACCCTCTGTTTGGATTCAACAAAAACAAACAGGATTTTAGATTTAACTCTTTGGATCCACAGCAACAGCAAGATCTGGTTTAGTCCTGGTTTAGTCCTGGTTTAGTCCTGATTTAGACCCGGTTTAGTCCTGGTTTAGACCTCGGTTAGACCTGGTTTAGACCTGGGCTAGACCCGGTGTAGTCCTGGTTTAGCCCTGGTTTAGTCCTGGTTTAGCTCTGGTTTAGACCTGGTTTAGGCCTGGTTTAGACCTGGTTTTGGCCTGGTTTAGACCTTGTCCCTGTTTCTATTGAACATTGAGACTTTTTTAAATACATTAAATGAAAGTTGAAATATGAGACTGAAGCTTCCAGAAACTTTTTATGAATAAAGTGTATCATTGATGAAAATCAGAAATAGTTCACTCTTTTGTGACGTTTTGATTTAATAATGCCAGTGTGTTTGTTGTAAAAGGTCTTTTCGTGTTTGTTTCAGTCGGTTTAGTCCAGACAAACATCAAATGTCATTGTTTCTTTGGACTAAACTCTTGTTTAAAGACCTTTTAAGTTTGTGAAGAATCAGAATATTTTTGTAGAGTTTCCAAATCAGTAAGTTCATCATGAAATGCACAAAAGAGGCACAAATATTGACATTTGTTACAAAACTGTAACATTAAAATGCCCTTGTTTAATAGTTGCACTTTTATTTGCAAAAAGAATTATTACTTTACATTTATTGGTCAGGATTATTTTCTGAAAGTTGCAAATCATAAATTCAGAGATTCCAGCTCATGCTCCGTTGGGCCAAGAAGGATTCAAACATGTATTTTATTAAAAGTCTCATTGTTCAATAGAAATAATCGACTTTCAACGACTAAAAGAATCATTTGACTATCGAATATTAAACAATCGTTAGTTGCTCTGGAGCCAAAGACAGACAGATTTTCCAATAAATCATTTTAAACACAACATATTTGTCCTTGTGTTGGGTTCGATTGTAAAGCCGTTTGTTTTGGACGTTTGTGACGGCGTTCAGAAGAATCCCGGATAAATCACTGTATCCTTTCACCTCTGAACATTTTCTCATTTATTGCTCTTTTCAAACTGTTTTTAATCAGCGCCGTTTCTCCGCTGGTGCCTCGAACGCCTCGTGCTTCAGAAAAATGACTCCCAATGTTTTTATTTAGAGAGAGAGAGAGGGGGGAGAGAGAGAGAGGGGGGAGACAGAGAGGGGGAAAGAGCAGGCGGTCGATGTGTTTTTAATGAAACACAGATCGCAGACGGTCAGTGAACGCCTCATGTTTCTAAATGGGACTGAACTAAAACACACACAGCAAAGCAATTAAAGACACGAGTCTGAGCCTGAACGCAGCACAGGAGAGAGGGAAAGAGGGGGGAGGGGGGGGGGGGGTGTCTTGTGAGTGAAGCCTCTTGGATGAAGTCATTAGAAATAAAAGAGTAACATTTAGAGAATCCCGAAGAAATAAGTGTCTTGAACCAGTTGAACTCTGAGTCTTAGAATGACTTTTTGGAGGCTCATTTATTTGTTAAAAAAAAAAAAATAATAATAAAGTGATAAAGTGCACAGCTTTTCAGACTTAAAGGAGCTGTAGAGCTGCAGGACGGACTTCAATCTGAATCTCACCTGGAGCCTGAAAGATCCCCACGGGCCCCCATAGGCCTCCACGGGCCTCCATGGGCCCCCATGGGCCCACACAGGTCCACATGGGCCCCCACAGGCCCACACGGGCCCCCATGGGCCTCCACAGGTCCAGAGTTTTTTGTGTATTTCTTGAATGCGGCGCTGCTGTGTTGCGCTCTTTCAAACAGCAGCTCCTCATGAAGCTCTGTCTTTGAAAACACCATCTGTGTCAGACATGATATTATAATGTGTGTGTATAAGTGAACTGTTCAGAGGGGGACACACACACACACACACACACGCACACGCGCACACACACACACACACACTTTGAATCCTGAGTTCACTGTCATTCTGGACAAGAGCTGGACTCAGACTGGGCTCTGGTCTGAGGTCACACTGAGGCTCTGGTCTGAGGTCACACTGAGGCTCTGGTCTGAGGTCACACTGAGACTCTGGTCTGAGGTCACACTGAGGCTCTGGTCTGAGGTCACTCTGGGCTCTGGTCTGAGGTCACTCTAGCTCTGCTCTGAGGTCACTCTAGCTCTGGTCTGAGGTCACTCTAGCTCTGCTCTGAGGTCACTCTAGCTCTGGTCTGAGGTCACACTGATGCTCTGGTCTGATGTCACTCTAGCTCTGGTCTGAGGTCACTCTGGGCTCTGGTCTGAGGTCACACTGAGGCTCTGGTCTGAGGTCACACTGAGGCTCTGGTCTGAGGTCACACTAGCTCTGGTCTGAGGTCACACTGAGGCTCTGGTCTGAGGTCACACTTGCTCTGGTCTGAGGTCACACTGAGGCTCTGGTCTGAGGTCACACTGAGGCTCTGGTCTGAGGTCACACTAGCTCTGGTCTGAGGTCACACTGAGGCTCTGGTCTGATGTCACTCTAGCTCTGGTCTGAGGTCACTCTGGGCTCTGGTCTGAGGTCACACTGAGGCTCTGGTCTGAGGTCACACTAGCTCTGGTCTGAGGTCACACTGAGGCTCTGGTCTGAGGTCACACTAGCTCTGGTCTGAGGTCACACTGAGGCTCTGGTCTGAGGTCACACTAGCTCTGGTCTGAGGTCACTCTAGCTCTGGTCTGAGGTCACTCTAGCTCTGGTCTGAGGTCACTCTAGCTCTGGTCTGAGGTCACTCTAGCTCTGCTCTGAGGTCACTCTAGCTCTGGTCTGAGGTCACACTGATGCTCTGGTCTGAAGTCACTCTAGCTCTGGTCTGAGGTCACACTAGCTCTGGTCTGAGGTCACTCTAGCTCTGATCTGAGGTCACTCTAGCTCTGCTCTGAGGTCACTCTAGCTCTGGTCTGAGGTCACTCTAGCTCTGGTCTGAGGTCACTCTAGCTCTGGTCTGAGGTAACACTAGCTCTGCTCTGAGGTCACTCTAGCTCTGGTCTGAGGTCACACTGAGGCTCTGGTATGAGGTCACACTAGCTCTGCTCTGAGGTCACTCTAGCTCTGGTCTGAGGTCACTCTAGCTCTGGTCTGAGGTCACTCTAGCTCTGGTCTGAGGTCACTCTAGCTCTGCTCTGAGGTCACACTGGCTCTGGTCTGAGGTCACTCTAGCTCTGGTCTGAGGTCACTCTAGCTCTGGTCTGAGGTCACACTGGCTCTGGTCTGAGGTCACTCTAGCTCTGGTCTGAGGTCACTCTAGCTCTGGTCTGAGGTCACTCTAGCTCTGCTCTGAGGTCACTCTAGCTCTGGTCTGAAGTCACACTGAGGCTCTGGTCTGAGGTCACACTGAGGCTCTGGTCTGAGGTCACACTAGCTCTTCTCTGAGGTCACACTGGCTCTGGTCTGAGGTCACACTGGCTCTGGTCTGAGGTCACTCTAGCTCTGGTCTGAGGTCACACTAGCTCTGGTCTGAGGTCACTCTAGCTCTGGTCTGAGGTCACTCTAGCTCTGGTCTGAGGTCACTCTAGCTCTGGTCTGAGGTCACTCTAGCTCTGGTCTGAGGTCACTCTAGCTCTGGTCTGAGGTCACTCTAGCTCTGCTCTGAGGTCACTCTAGCTCTGGTCTGAGGTCACACTAGCTCTGCTCTGAGGTCACACTAGCTCTGGTCTGAGGTCACTCTAGCTCTGGTCTGAGGTCACACTAGCTCTGGTCTGAGGTCACTCTAGCTCTGGTCTGAGGTCACACTAGCTCTGGTCTGAGGTCACTCTAGCTCTGGTCTGAGGTCACTCTAGCTCTGCTCTGAGGTCACACTGGCTCTGGTCTGAGGTCACTCTAGCTCTGGTCTGAGGTCACTCTAGCTCTGGTCTGAGGTCACTCTAGCTCTGGTCTGAGGTCACTCTAGCTCTGGTCTGAGGTCACACTGGCTCTGGTCTGAGGTCACTCTAGCTCTGGTCTGAGGTCACTCTAGCTCTGGTCTGAGGTCACTCTAGCTCTGCTCTGAGGTCACTCTAGCTCTGCTCTGAGGTCACACTGAGGCTCTGGTCTGAAGTCACACTGAGGCTCTGGTCTGAGGTCACACTGAGGCTCTGGTCTGAAGTCACACTGAGGCTCTGGTCTGAGGTCACACTGAGGCTCTGGTCTGAGGTCACACTGAGGCTCTGGTCTGAGGTCACTCTAGCTCTGCTCTGAGGTCACACTGAGGCTCTGGTCTGAAGTCACACTGAGGCTCTGGTCTGAGGTCACACTGAGGCTCTGGTCTGAGGTCACACTAGCTCTGCTCTGAGGTCACTCTAGCTCTGGTCTGAGGTCACTCTAGCTCTGCTCTGAGGTCACTCTAGCTCTGGTCTGAGGTCACTCTAGCTCTGGTCTGAGGTCACTCTAGCTCTGGTCTGAGGTCACACTGAGGCTCTGGTCTGAGGTCACTCTAGCTCTGCTCTGAGGTCACTCTAGCTCTGGTCTGAGGTCACTCTAGCTCTGGTCTGAGGTCACTCTAGCTCTGCTCTGAGGTCACTCTAGCTCTGCTCTTAGGTCAGGTGTGGTGATCTGTGCTGTTCTTCTTCTGTGTTTGATTCTGTTTCCATTATTTGTCGAGTCGCAGCTTCAAAAACCCCAAACTAGACTCAGAGATGCTGTGTGAGTCAAACCTTCACACGCTCCACCTTCAGGCGCTGAAATATCAAACCGCGTGTTCTGTTGATACTGGATCGATATCATGGGCTGCTGTTTCATATGTTTTTGTATATTTTAGATCCAGTTTTGTTTCTTGACACATTCACAGTTCTGATGATAAAATGTATTTGTTATATATTATGTTTGTGCAGGTCGAGGTTTAATTAACAAAGAAATGCAAAACCATTATCCTCAGAAGTTACACCAAACAGACGCCTGGAGTGTTTAAGGCCCACTTTAGATCGGCGCTGTTCACCGCTGGGCCACATCCAGGGGCGTTTGTAAGAAGCACACTGTGGGGGCTCTACAGGGGGACCGGGTGGAAACCACATTTACAAAGAAATGTCATTTTAAACTGAAATCATTAAATAATTAAGATTTGCATCAATTAAAACCCTAAGTAAAATTATTACAGCTATAGATATATAATTTTTTTTTGTTAAATCATGGTTGCAAAGTCTGGTTTTAGTCTTGATTTAGTCTTGGTTTAGTATTGGATTTAGTCTGGGTTTAGTTTTGTTTTAGTCTGGGTTTAGTCTTGGATTTAGTCTTGGTTTAGTCTTGGTTTAGTCTTGGGTTTAGTCTGGGTTTAGTCTTGGTTTAGTCATGGGTTTAGTCTTGGTTTAGTCTTGGGTTTAGTCTGGATTTAGTCTTAGTTTAGTCTTGGTTTAGTCTTGGGTTTAGTCTTGGTTTAGTCTTGGGTTTAGTCTGAGTTTAGTCTGAGTTTAGTCTTGGTTTAGTCTGGGTTTAGTCTTTGATTTAGTCCTGGTTTTAATCTTAGTTTAGTTTCAGTTTGGTTTCAGTCTTAAATTAATCCTGATTTCGTCCTGGATTAGTCCTGGTATAGTCCCAATTTATTCCTTGTTTAGTCCTGGTTTAGTCTTTGTTTAGTCTGGTTTTGAGGTTTTATTCCTGGTTTTAGATAAATAAAAAGATTTGCATCAATTAAAACCGTAAGTAAAATAATTACAGCTATAGATATATTATTATGATTAGTTGTTTTTTGTTAAATCAGGGTTGTGAAGGGGGCCGGTCCAGCCCAAAAATCCAAGGCCAATTTTTTTGAACAAAACCACTCCATTTTTTTATTTTTTTGAGAGAAAACGACACCCGAACAGGATTAAACACAGAACCTGGACAGATTCTTTTGAGTTTCCGTGGATCAAACCTAGGTCAGATCTGAGAGCCGGAGTCACACTTTCAGTTTCTCTAACGGAACAAATTTAAATGACAATTTTCTGCACAATCACCGAAAATCTGCACTTTGAAACAGAAGAGACGGAAAATGACTAAAGTTATTTCATTTAAACTTCAAACTTCTCATTTCAATTTCATAAAGTCTTGTATCAGACATTTTTATCTGCAAAAGATAAAGAAATTGTTTTGTAAGTCTTGGTTTTAGTCCTGGTTTAGTCTTTGTTTAGTCTTGGTTTGGTCTTGAGGCTTTATTCTTGGTTTTAGATAAATAAATGGCAGTTTAGCGTGTAGATTTGGTTTTAGTCTTTGGTTTAGTCTGGGTTTTAATCTTGGTTTAGTCTTTGATTTTGTCTTGGTTTAGTTTAGGTTTAGTCTTTGGTTTAGTCTGGGTTTTAGTCTTGGTTTAGTCTTTGATTTTATCTTGGTTTAGTCTTGGTTTTAGTCTTGGTTTTAGTCCGGGTTTAGTCCGTGGTTTAGTCTTGGTTTAGTCTTTGATTTTATCTTGGTTTAGTCTTGGTTTTAGTCTGGGTTTCGTCTTGGTTTAGTCTTGGTTTAGTCTCGGTTTAGTCTTGGTTTAGTCTTGGTTTAGTCTTGGTTTAGTCTTTGATTTTATCTTGGTTTAGTCCTGGTTTTAGTCCGGGTTTAGTCCGTGGTTTAGTCTCGGTTTTAGTCTTGGTTTAGTCTTTGATTTTATCTTGGTTTAGTCTTTGATTTAGTCTTTGATTTTATCTTGGTTTAGTCTTGGTTTAGTCTGGGTTCAGTCTTGGTTTAGTCTGGGTTTTAGTCTTGTTTTTAGTCTTTGATTTTGTCTGGGTTTAGTCTTGGTTTTTAACCTTGGTTTAGTCTCAGTTTTAGTTTTGGTTTCAGTCTCAAATGAATCCTGATTTCTCCCTGGTTTAGTCCCAATTTATTCCTTGTTTAGTCTTGGTTTAATTTTTGGTTTAGTCTTAGTTTTAGTCCTGGTCTTAGTCTTTGATTTTATCTTGGTTTAGTCTTAGTTTTAGTCTTTATTTAGTCTTGGTTTGGTCTTGGGGTTTTATTCCTGGTTTTAGATAAATAAATTACAGTTTAACCTGCAATTGTCCTTTATTTTAACATGAAATATAAAATATATGTTGGAGAATGTTAATAAATAAATTGTTTAATTTGTTTTTTCAAATATTTGACTTCAAACATACATTTTGTTTTTTTATTCTTTGTTTTTAATTTAGACAAACGCTCTTCTCCTTTGCTTAGATTTGTTTTACTCGCGGGACACGTTTGGATTTGGTGGAAAACTGTTCCTGAAAATGACCAAAACAAAACGTCTGATAAATCTCCTGAAATAAATTGGATTATTATAAAAACGTGATTTTCTAAAGTGCAGTTAATTACAGCGAGGTTTTATCGGAGCTGGTATTTTATCAGCCGTTTCTGAAGCCGAGAAATCCTGTTGGAGATTAAAGTTTATCTTGTTAATAACTCAACCAGGATTAAAAGCTAATCTTAAATTCATTAAAGAAACAGCGACGTTTGGATCAACGCAGACTTCAGACGGAAACGGGACAAACTCTGGACTTTAACTGGGTTTATTTAGGTTTTAGTGAGATTTTATGAAAAAGAATCATCAACATGGTCCTGGTTTAGTCCTAGTTTAATCCAGATTTTACTCTTGGTTTAGTCCAGGTTTCTGTCTTGTTTTTGTCTCATATTTATCTTGATTTCTTCCTGGTTTAGTTTTGGTGTCAGTCTTTGATTTCAGTCTTTGGTTTAGTCCTGGTTTAGTCGTAGTTTAGTCTTGGTTTAGTCATAGTTTAGTCTTGGTTTAGTCTTAGTTTAGTCCTGGTTTAGTATTAGTTTAGCCCAAAAGTCTTGGTTTACTTTTGGTTTTTAATCTTGGTTTAGTCTTTGGTTTAGTATTTAGTTTTAGATTTGGTTTTAGTCTCAAATTAATCCTTGTTTAGTCCTTGTATAGTCCTGGTTTAGTCTTGGTTTATTCTGGGTTTAGTCTCGGTTTAGTCTTGGTTTTAGTCTTGGTTTAGTCTCGATTTAGTCTTGGTTTTGTCCTGGTTTTAACCTTGGTTTAGTCTCAGTTTTAGTTTTGGTTTCAGTCTCAAATTAATCCTGATTTCCTCCTGGATTAGTCCTGGTTTAGTCCCAATTTTTTCCTTGTTTAGTCTTTGTTTAATCTTGGTTTGGTCTTGAGGGTTTTTTTTTCTCCTGCTTATACTTCTGGTTTTGGTGTTGGTTTAGTCTTTGTTTAGTCTTGGTTTTCGTCTCACAGGATTTAATTGATTTAATGTGTAGCGTGTAACATGCCCTCGTGTACAGCCCCCCGTGTACAGCCCCCCGTGTACAGCGCCCCGTGTACAGCGCCCTCGTGTACAGCCCCCCGTGTACAGCCCCCCGTGTACAGCCCCTCGTTTACAGGCCCTCGTGTACAGCCCCCCGTGTACAGCCCCTCGTATACAGTCCCCCGTGTACAGCGCCCCGTGTACAGCCCCCCGTGTACAGCCCCCCGTGTACAGCCCCCCGTGTACAGCCCCTCGTGTACAGCGCCCTCGTGTACAGCCCCTCGTATACAGCGCCCTCGTGTACAGCCCCTCGTGTACAGTCCCCTGTGTACAGCCCCCCGTGTACAGCCCCACGTTTACAGCCCCCCGTGTACAGCCCCTCGTATACAGTCCCCCGTGTACAGCGCCACGTGTACAGCGCCCGTGTGCAACCCCTCGTGTACAGCCCCTCGTGTACAGCGCCCTCGTGTACAGCGCCCTCGTGTACAGCCCCTCGTATACAGTCCCCCGTGTACAGCGCCCCGTGTACAGCGCCACGTGTACAGCCCCCCGTGTACAGCCCCACGTGTACAGCGCCACGTGTACAGCGGCCTCGTGTACAGGCCATTGTGTACAGCGCCCTCGTGTACAGCCCCTCGTGTACAGTCCCCTTTGTACAGCCCCCCGTGTACAGCCCCCCGTGTACAGCCCCCCGTGTACAGCGCCCCGTGTACAGCGCCCTCGTGTACAGCGCCCTCGTGTACAGCCCCGTGTACAGCCCCGTGTACAGCCCCGTGTACAGCCCCCCGTGTACAGCCTCCCGTGTACAGCGCCACGTGTACAGCCCCCCGTGCACAGCCCCTCGTATACAGTCCCCCGTGTACAGCGCCCCGTGTACAGCGCCACGTGTACAGCGCCCCGTTTACAGCGCCCGTGTACAGCCCCGTGTACAGCCCCGTGTACAGCCCCGTGTACAGCGCCCTCGTGTACCGCCCCTCGTGTACAGCGCCTCGTGTACAGCGCCTCGTGTACAGCGCCTCGTGTACAGCGCCTCGTGTACAGCCCCTCGTGTACAGCCCCTCGTGTACAGCCCCTCGTGTACAGCCCCTCGTGTACAGCCCCTCGTGTACAGCCCCTCGTGTACAGCCCCTCGTGTACAGCCCCTCGTGTACAGCGCCCTCGTGTGGTGACGCTGCAGAGGCCCAGATCAAAGTGAAGGGCTGGTTTTCCTCTGGAGCGTCTTCATTTCCTCAAAGTGAGACGTGAACATAACAAGTTTATCAAAGTCCTTCATTGGTGACCCCCGTCTCCCCCTCTCTCCCCCTCCGTGCCTCCCCCCTCACCTTTCCTTTTCGATCTGTTTCTTTCCGATCGATCGCAGGCGTCGGTGAAAGGCAAGTGTCAATCAATCGCGCGCGTCGATAAAAATGAGCCTTTATTTGCATTAATGATTTTAATTAACATCTGTGCTCCAACGACTTTCACCGAGTTCTGAAAGACCCAGGACTGGACCAGGACTAGACCGGGACTGGACCAGGACTGGACCAGGACTAAACCAAGACTACACGGGACTAGACCGGGACTGGACCAGGACCTGGACTAAACCAGGACTAAACCAGGACTAAACCAGCACTAGACCAGGACTACTCTAGGACTAGACCAGGACAAGACCAGGACCAAACCTGGACTTCTGAAAGATCAAGGACTAGACCCAGACTAAACCAGGACTAAACCTGGACCTGGACTAAACTAGAGCTAATTCAGGACTAAACTTGGACGAAACCAGGAGTAAACCAGGTCTAAAACAGGACTAAACCAGATCTAAACCAGGTTTAAATCAGGTCTACAGCAGTACTAAACTAGGACTAAACCAGGTCTACAGCAGGTCTAAACCAGGTCTAAACCAGGTCTAAACCAGGACTAAACCAGGTCTACAGCAGGTCTAAACCAGGACTAAACCAGGTCTACAGCAGGACTAAACTAGGACTAAACCAGGACTAAACCAGGTCTACAGCAGGTCTAAACCAGGACTAAACCAGGTCTACAGCAGGTCTAAACCAGGTCTACAGCAGGTCTAAACCAGGACTAAACCAGGTCTAACCCAGGTCTACAGCAGGTCTAAACCAGGTCTACCGCAGGACTAAACCAGGTCTAAACCAGGTCTAAACCAGGACTAAACCAGGTCTACAGCAGGTCTAAACCAGGTCTACAGCAGGTCTAAACCAGGTCTACAGCAGGTCTAAACAGGGGCCTCTCACATAAACCCTCGGAGCCTCTTGTTCTCGTGTCGTGGTGATATTTGTGTGTCGTGTCTCAGATTTACGGCCGAGCGTTAGCGCCGGACCATAAACACATCGCGCCGCCTTCAGGGACACGATTGATGCTGGTTTTATAGAGACTCACAGCGAGAGACGTGTTTGTTTATCACACGACAACAAGCACTCAAGACACGAGAGAGAGACCCGGACTAGACCAGAGAGAGACCCGGATCTGAGAGAGACTGGGTTTAGACCAGAGAGAGACCCGGATCTGAAAGAGACTGGGTTTAGACCAGAGAGAGACCCGGATCTGAGAGAGACTGGGTTTAGACCAGAGAGAGACCCGGATTTGATAGAGACTGGGTTTAGACCAGATGAAGACCCGGACTAGACCTGAGGAAGACCGGGTTTAGACCTGAGGAAGACCCGGATCTGAGAGAGACTGGGTTTAGACCAGAGAGAGACCCGGATCTGAGAGAGACTGGGTTTAGACCAGAGAGAGACCCGGATTTGAGAGAGACTGGGTTTAGACCAGATGAAGACCCGGACTAGACCTGAGGAAGACCGGGTTTAGACCTGAGGAAGACCCGGATCTGAGAGAGACTGGGTTTAGTCCAGAGGAAGACCTGGACTAGACCAGAGAGAGACCCGGATCTGAGAGAGAGTGGGTTTAGTCCAGAGAGAGACCTGGACTAGACCAGAGAGAGACCCGGATCTGAGAGAGACTGGGTTTAGACCAGAGGAAGACCTGGACTAGACCAGAGAGAGACCCGGATCTGAGAGAGACTGGGTTTAGACCAGAGAGAGACCCGGACTAGACCTGAGGAAGACCGGGTTTAGACCTGAGGAAGACCCGGATCTGAGAGAGACTGGGTTTAGTCCAGAGGAAGACCTGGATCGACCAGAGAGAGACCCGGATCTGAGAGAGACTGGGTTTAGACCAGAGAGAGACCCGGATCTGAGAGAGACTGGGTTTAGACCAGAGAGAGACCCGGATTTGAGAGAGACTTGGTTGAGACCAGAGGAAGACCCGGACTAGACCTGAGGAAGACCGGGTTTAGACCTGAGGAAGACCCGGATCTGAGAGAGACTGGGTTTAGTCCAGAGGAAGACCTGGACTAGACCAGAGAGAGACCCGGATCTGAGAGAGACTGGGTTTAGTCCAGAGGAAGACCTGGACTAGACCAGAGAGAGACCCGGATCTGAGAGAGACTGGGTTTAGTCCAGAGAGAGACCTGGACTAGACCTGAGTTAGACCCGGACTAGACCTGAGGAAGACTGGGTTTAGTCCAGAGGGAAACCTGGACTAGACCTGAGGAAGACCTGGATTAGACCTGAGGAAGGCCGGCTTTAGACCAGAGAGAGACTAGACCTGTTTTATTCCTAGTTGAGTCCTGCTTTAGTCCTGGTCTAGTCCTGGTTCAGACCTGGTTTAGACCTGGTTTAGTCCTGTTTCAGACCTGGTTCAGACTTGGTTTAGTCCTGGTTCAGACTTGGTTTAGTCCTGGTTTAGTCCTGGTTTAGTCCTGGTTTAGTCCTGGTTCAGACCTGGTTTAGTCCTGGTTTAGTCCTGGTTCAGACCTGATTCAGTCCTGGTTCAGTCCTGGTTTAGACCTGGTTTAGCTCTGGTTTAGTCCTGGTTTAGCTCTGGTTTAGTCCTGGTTTAGCTCTGGTTTAGTCCTGGTTCAGTCCTGGTTCAGTCCTGGTTCAGACCTGGTTCAGTCCTGGTTCAGTCCTGGTTCAGTCCTGGTTCTGTCCTGGTTCTGTCCTGGTTCTGTCCTGGTTCAGACCTGGTTCAGACCTGGTTCAGACCTGGTTCAGTCCTGGATCAGACCTGGTTCAGACCTGGTTCAGACCTGGTTCAGACCTGGTTCAGACCTGGTTCAGATCCATGACACAGGTTTGTGTGATTTTCCTTTAAAATGCTGTGAACTTTGACCTTCAGGTTTAAAATGCAGCTGGTTCCTCCGTGACCTTTGACCCGGCGCCGGCTTCACTTTACAATATTTATCTTGTCTTTGTCTCATGTTTCATAAAGAGGTCGGACTCCGGCGCAGGTCGCACCCTCCACGTGTCACTCACGACCCAAACACGCGCCGCAGACTCACCAGGCACCATTTTACACCAGATCAAACCGTTTGGTCTGATTTAAGAAGATCACAGTTAAAATATGAGCGTGTCTTAATGTGTAATAACTCCATGTGCCGTAAAATAACATGAACAAAGACTTAATTAATAATTAACAAATAGTTTAGTAAGAATGATTCTGATCTTCTAACCCTAACCCTAATCTTAACCTTAATTAGGTAAATACTAAGCCTGAATCATGTTTAAAAAACTATATATTCATTATTAATTAAGTCTTTGTTCATAATTTTTAAGGCAAAATAAGATGCAGTTATTATAAAGTGGTACCGATTATAATTGATTAACAGATAGAGAATAATTAAAAAACTGAATTAACCTGATTATTATTGCAGATCCTGAAGAAATGACTTAACTTCAACTCCTTTCTAAACATATTGTGGTGCATTCAGGGACCAGAGTTTTATTGTCAGATTCTAAACACATTGTGGTGCGTTCAGGGACCAGAGTCTTTACTTAACTCTCGGATTCTAAACACATCGTGGATGCCTCAGGACCAGTGTCTTTTTTGTCAGATTCTAAACATATTGTGGTGCATTCAGGGACCAGAGTTTTATTGTCAGATTCTAAACACATTGTGGTGCGTTCAGGGACCAGAGTTTTTATTGTCAGATTCTAAACACATTGTGGTGCGTTCAGGGACCAGAGTTTTTATTGTCAGATTCTAAACACATTGTGGTGCGTTCAGGGACCAGAGTCTTTACTGAACTCTCGGATTCTAAACACATCGTGGTGCGTTCAGGGACCAGAGTCCTTTTTTGTCAGATTCTAAACACATTGTGGTGCGTTCAGGGACCAGAGTCTTTACTGAACTCTCGGATTCTAAACACATCGTGGTGCGTTCAGGGACCAGAGTCTTTACAGAACTCTCAGATTCTAAACACATTGTGGTGCGTTCAGGGACCAGAGTTTTTATTGTCAAATTCTAAACACATCGTGGTGTGTTCAGGGACCAGAGTCTTTACAGAACTCTCAGATTCTAAACACATTGTGGTGCATTCAGGGACCAGAGGCTTTACGCTCAGATTCTAAACACATCGTGGTGCGTTCAGGGACCAGAGTCTATCAGAACTCTCGGATTCTAAACACATCGTGGTGCGTTCAGGGACCAGAGGCTTTACGCTCAGATTCTAAACACATCGTGGTGCGTTCAGGGACCAGAGTCTATCAGAACTCTCGGATTCTAAACACATCGTGGTGCGTTCAGGGACCAGAGTCTTTACTGAACTCTCAGATTCTAAACACATCGTGGTGCGTTCAGGGACCAGAGTCGTGCTGGAGTTTAGTTCAAACAAAACAATATCTGTCCAATTAACAGCAGCATCATTGGGATGCAGCGAGCGTCCCACAGAGACCCCAGAGTCCCCCGTCTCATCCGCTCCCCTCACCCCCCCCTCACCCCTCCCTCCCCCTCTGGTCCGACCTTGACCAGATTCCGTGTTAAAGCGATGCTCTTCTGTTTCTCTGGTGGTTTGTGTAGAACATTCCTCTGATTTCTTAACGAACAAGAAAACAGACTCTGCATTTCAAACACATTTATTAAACATGTGTTTTCTGCTTTTCAAAGAGAAAATACTGTATGCACCTTGTTTTTTTCTGCTCACGTTTCATTTTCCTGATTTGTCCTGATGCTTTGTTGAAACAGATTTTGCTTAAAGCCAGAAAATGTTCCTAATTTGGTCTTTAAAAACTCGTTTGTGGTCATTGAATTTAAAACCGGCACTTTTCATTTAGTCTTAGTTTACCTTAGTTCAGTACTTCCTGTAGTTCGGCTTCAGACCTGATTTAATCCAGATTTAGTCCTGGTTTGGACCTGGTTTAGTCCTGGTTCAGTCCTGGTTTTGTTCTGGTTTTGTCCTGGTTTAGCCTTGGTTTTGTCAGATTTAGACCAGGATTAGTCCGTAGTCTGTATTAAAAAATCCCTGGACATCTGGAGTGTGACGTCACACATGGCTCCAGCTACATGAAGCTAATCGCAGCTAGCAGTTAAAGCGGCTAAAGTGGAGCTAGCAGTTAAATCGGCTAAAGTGGAGCTAGCAGTTAAAGCGGCTAAAGTGGAGCTAGCAGTCATAGCGGCTAAAGTGGAGCTAGCAGTAAAGTGTGTGTGGCCGTATCGTGGCAACCACTCGGACCTATCAGGAGCGAGGTTATTAACGGTTTCCGCCCCTTGGTGGGAGGAGACTGTGACAACAAGTCGAGCTAGCTGTCAATCAAACCTGTTGCTAACGCGAGTGAAAACCAACCTCTGGAAAAGGAAGCCCCTGATTGGTCAGTTATTATTGATAATAAGTTGATTTCTGAAGATCATAACTTTAATCAAACCCAGGATCATGTGGAGCGTCAGACAGTTTAGTTCCAGATGTGAGTTTGACCGAAGCCGAGAAAAGACCCCAGTGTCACAGAAAGAGGGCGGAGCCAGAACAGACTCCAGGGGCACTTCCTGTTTGGTCACTTCCTGTTTGGAGCACGGCGGCAGCAGCTCTGGACGTCCAGGGATTTTTATTCGGTCTATGGTTCAGACCTGGTTTAGTCCTTGACCCTGGTTTAAACCTCATTTAGACCTGGTTTAGTTCTGATTTTGTCCTGTTTTATTCCTGGTTTGGCCCTGGTTTAGTCCTGATTCAGACCTTGTTCAGACCTGGTTCACAGCTAATTTAGTCTTATTTTAATCGTGTTTTAGCCCTGCTGTAGACCTGGTTCAGTCCTGTTTTATTCCTGTTTTAGCCTTTGTTCAGGCCATGTTTAGACCTGGTTTCGTCCTGTTTCAAACCTGGTTCAGTCCTGTTTGAGTCCTTGTTCAGACCTAGTTCAGTCCTGGTTCAGTTGTGCTTTAGTCCTGTTTTAGTCCTGGTTCAGTCCTGGTTCAGTCCTTCTTTAGTCCTGGTTCAGTCCTGGTTTAGTCCTGGGTCAGTTGTGTTTTAGTTCTGGTTTAGACCTGGTTCAGTCCTGGTTCAGTCCTGGTTTAGTCCTGGTTCAGTCCTGGTCCAGTCCTTCTTTAGTCCTGGTTGAGTCCTGGTTCAGTCCTGGTTCAGTCCTGGTTTAGTCCTGGGTCAGTTGTGTTTTAGTTCTGGTTTAGACCTGGTTCAGTCCTGGTTTAGTCCTGGTTCAGTCCTGGTCCAGTCCTTCTTTAGTCCTGGTTGAGTCCTGGTTCAGTCCTGTTTTAGCCCCTGATCTCTGTCTCTTCTTTTCTCTGACACATTTCCATAACAAACACTGATCTGCTCTTCATTGTCTCCTTATCGGTTTCCCATAATGCAGTGCGGCCCAGGGGTCTGGACCGGACTGGGACCGGTTTAGTCCTGTTTGAGTCCTTGTTCAGACCTAGTTCAGTCCTGGTTCAGTTGTGCTTTAGTCCTGTTTTAGTCCTGGTTCAGTCCTGGTTCAGTCCTTCTTTAGTCCTGGTTCAGTCCTGGTTTAGTCCTGGGTCAGTTGTGTTTTAGTTCTGGTTTAGACCTGGTTCAGTCCTGGTTCAGTCCTGGTTTAGTCCTGGTTCAGTCTTGGTTCAGTCCTGGTTTAGTCCTGGTTCAGTCCTGGTCTAGTCCTGGTTTAGTCCTGGTTCAGTCTTGGTTCAGTCCTGGTTTAGTCCTGGTTCAGTCCTGGTCTAGTCCTTCTTTAGTCCTGGTTCAGTCCAGTTTTAGTCCTGTTTTAGCCCCTGATCTCTGTCTCTTCTTTTCTCTGACACATTTCCATAACAAACACTGATCTGCTCTTCATTGTCTCCTTATCGGTTTCCCATAATGCAGTGCGGCCCAGGGGTCTGGACCGGACTGGGACCGGTTTATCTGGTCCAGACCCGGACTCTGGACCTTTTGTTGTGGGATTGAACTCTGAGGAAGTCCAGGTTTAAGCCGACGAGTCCAGATTAAAGATATGAAATACACGCCTGGACCTGGACTAGACCAGGACTGGACCGGGACCGGACCAGGACTGGACCGGGACCAGACCAGGACTGGACCTGGACCGGGACTAGACCGGGACTAGACCGGGACCAGACCAGGACTAGACCAGGACCGGACCGGGACCAGACCAGGACTAGACCGGGACCGGACCAGGACTGGACCGGGACTAGACCGGGACTAGACCGGGACCAGACCAGGACTAGACCAGGACCGGACCGGGACCAGACCAGGACTAGACCGGGACCGGACCAGGACTGGACCAGGACTGGACCGGGACTAGACCGGGACTGGACCGGGACTAGACCTGGACTGAACCGGGACTAGACCAGGACCGGCCCGGGACTGGACCAGGACTAGACCAGGACTAGACCGGGACTAGACCGGGACTAGACCTGGACTAGACCTGGACTGAACCGGGACTAGACCGGGACTAGACCTGGACTGAACCGGGACTAGACCTGGCCTAGACCGGGACCAAACCTGGACCGAGCAAGACCAGGACCAAACCAAGTCTACATCAGGACTAAACTGGGACTAAACACAAGTGTGAACAGACTTTTTAGTCCACATTTTGGTTACTTCTGGTTTGTTTACGATTGGGTCCTGGTTTGGACCTTGTGTTTTCCCGTCCTGGTTTAGTCCTGGTTTAGACCTGGTTTAGTCCTGGTTTAGACATGATTTAGACCTGATTTGGACCTGGTTTAGTCCCGCTTTAGTCCTGATTAAGACCTGGTTTAGTCCTGATTAAGACCTGGTTTAAACCTGGTTTAGTCCTGGTTTGGGCCTAGTTTAACAGTATTTGTTGATCCTGCTAGTCCTATCGTTAAGTCTGTGTTTTAGTCCTGATTTAGCCCTGTTTTTGCTCTGGTTTAGTCCTGGTTGGACTTTGTGTTAGACCTGGTCTAGTCCATGTTTAGACCTGGTTTAGTCCATGTTTAGACCTGGTTTAGTCCATGTTTAGACCTGGTTTAGTCCATGTTTAGACCTGGTTTAGTCCATCTTTAGACCTGGTTTAATGGTTTCATTTGTTGATTTTGTCCTGCCATGTTTTGTTGTTTTGCCTTGATTTAGTCCTGATTCAGTTCTGTAGTTTAGTCCCGGTTTAGGTCTAGTTTTTAGTCTTTGTTGGTCTAGTTTTGAATCCTGGTTTAGGTGTAGGTTTTAGTCCTGGTTTAGACCTGGTTTAACCCTGATTTAATGGTTGAATTAATTATTTTGTGCTGATTTGTTCTGTTTAATCCTGCTTTAGTTCTGTAAAAAAAAGTCCTGGTTTAGTCCCGGTTTAGTCTTGGTTTTGTCCAGGTTCAGTCCTTGTTTAGTCCTTTTTTAGTCCTGGTTTAGTCCTGTTTCACCTCAGTTTTTTATTTGCTCTGCTAGTGTTACTTAAATAAAATGTTCAGCATCGTAAGAATTTAAATATCAACATAATCCACTTTTCGTGTTGTTTTCTGTTGTTTTGACGTGAGCAGCTACTGTTTTTAGCCTCATTTGTGCTTTCTGTTGTTTAAAGTGCGTCCTTGCGCCCTCTGCTGGAGCCCGTTTGTCTTTTTAAATAATCATTACGTTGTTTTGATCTATTTTTCCCATAATTCTTACAACGTGAAGTAGAGATTCTAAAAACAAAACGTGAGAAACATTTGTGCTTCTGTTTCAAAAATCAAAGGCGTCCAAAGTCCAGACCTGGTCCGGACCTCGGGGACCTGCGCCGGACCAGGATTATAACCGGATTTAGAGGGAGCAGATCCGAGCCGCGATCCATAATGTGCGGGTCGTAATCTCATCCTCTCAAATCCATCGCTCGGACCCAAAAGACCCGCCGAGTCCAGGTCCAAGGCCCGGCCCGGACTCGTTAAGGTCCCGGGCCTAATCCAGGTCCAGACCCAGGGCCCAGGTGCGTCGTGGGTAATGTAGGCGGTTAATCCCAGAGAGAGAGAGAGGAGAGCCAGAGCGGACGAGCGAGGGGCGGAAGAAAGTGAAACAAAGAACTGAACCAGGACTAAACCAGGACTAAACCAGGACTAAACCAGGACTGACCCAGGATTAAACCAGGACTGAACCAGGACTGAACCAGGACTGAACCAGGACTGAACCAGGATTAAACCAGGATTAAACCAGGACTGAACCAGGACTGAACCAGGACTGAACCAGGACTGAACCAGGACTGAACCAGGACTAAACCAGGACTAAACCAGGACTAAACCAGGATTGAACCAGGACTGACCCAGGACTGACCCAGGACTGACCCAGGACTGACCCAGGACTGACCCAGGACTGAACCAGGACTAAACCAGGACTGAACCAGGACTGAACCAGAACTAAAACAGGACTAAACCAGGACTGACCCAGGATTAAACCAGGACTGAACCAGGACTGAACCAGGACTGAACCAGGACTAAACCAGGACTAAACCAGGACTAAACCAGGACTAAACCAGGACTAAACCAGGACTAAACCAGGACTAAACCAGGACTAAAACGGACTAAAACAGGACTAACCGGGACTAAACTGGGACTAAACCAGGACTAATTTGGGACAACGCCAGGGACAAAACCAGGACTGAACCAGGACTGAACCAGGACTAGTTTGGGACTAAACCAGTTTGGAACTAGACCTGGTTTGGTCCTGGTTTAGTCCTGGTTTGTAGAATTAGTTTAGAACTGAAAATACAAAAGCAAAAAGCAGATTTATTTTATGCAGTTAAATCTTGTCAGTTTGAGAAAGAAATCATTAATTCTCTCTCGCTTTCGTCTCCTCTCTCTCACCCTCTCCTCCCCCTCCTCCCTCTCTCGTCCTCTCCCCCTTTTCTCTTTAAATCCTAACCTTCTATTTTCTCCTTCTCCTCTCCTTCCTTTCCTCCCTTATTCTCTCTCTCCTCATCTCTCCTCCTCCCCCTCCCCCGCCTCTCTCTCTCGTCCTCTCCTTCTCTCCCCGTTTTCCCTCCTCTCATTTGTCCAAATCGAAACCTCTTCTATTTTCTCCTCTCCTTCCTTTCCTCCCTTATTCTCTCTCTCTCTCTCTCTCTCTCCTCATCTCTCCTCCTCACCCTCCCCCTCTCCTCCCCTTCCTCTCTCTCTCGTCCTCTCCTCCTCTCCCACTTTTCTCTCCAAATCCTGACCATTCTTCTATTTCTCCTCCTCTTGTTTCTTTCCTCTCTTATTCTCTCTCTCCTCATCTCTCCTCCTCTTCCTCCCCCTCTCCCCTCTCCCCCCTCCATCAGATGAATCAGTGATGATCATGAGCAATCCGAGCCTCAGTTTAAAGCGGACGTTGTGTGGCTGTGACTCTTTTACGACTCCATTGTTGCAGACATTACACTTTCATTTAATCAATTAGTTGTTTAGATTGAAAAAATGATTATTTTTCTTTTCTTTTTGCATATAATAAAGTCAAATTTGTGTTTGCCCAGAGCAGGATTATCGTAAAAACGTACTAAAAACTATTTGGATCAAAAAGAAACCACAGCATTTTCTCTGCATTTGTTTATTCTACGAGAAGCAGGAAGTGCACTGTTAGCATGCTAATGTTATCACCAACAGTTTAAAATGAAGGAGCTGGGTTTTCACTCTACAGACAAAACTTGATATATTTTTTCTTTTTTCACTTTTCTCTCTCACATCTGGACTTTCACCTGAAACCACAGCCCTGACCAATCTGCTCCTGATGTTTGATTCTTCCATTGAATCCACTTCATCCATAGATTTCTCTGACATTGTTTTCTTCAAATACATTTTTGTCCCTCGAGACATAAAGATCAGCCTTAAAGTAGATCCTCACAAACTGTACAATCTGGACTCAACAGATTTAGACCAACACACAAGGGTTTTTTGATATTTATTTCTAAAACTGATTTATTGAAGTTTTAAGTCAAAAAATGAGGCGAAATTTGAATTTTTTGACAATTTTCAGTCAAACTTAGTTTACTTAAAAACTAAATGTTACAAAATGAACTATTTTTCAGATTTAAATGTTACAAATATGTGACATTTTTGGCCATTTTTACATAAAATGCCTTATTTCTACTTGAAAACATGACACGATGAAAAACATTTAATACATTTTTCTTGGATTTATGTGAGTCATTGATATCTTTAAATTTAAGGTTTTTTTCTCTTTCACCTGCAGCACCTCACATTAAAACAGTAAAAATCAGATGCAGCACCTTTAATGACCAAATGTGATCCAGATAAAGCTAAAGTGATGGACATCTTCACAGAGTGTTTACATGAATATCCCAGTTATTATCAGTTTTTTTTAAAGTGTCCTGGTTTTATCTGTGTTCACATAAACGCAGCATTTGATGATGATTTCTGTTTCTATTGACCTTATTCTGCCCCGCCCACTTTTGCCGTTTTTTGCACTTTTGTTGTAAACGCACTTCCGTTTGACGAGAACTCTGTTAAAGCTAATGACGAATGAGGGAAAAGTCTCGCCGTTAAAATGTTACATAAAGTAGATTGATTTGTGTAAAATGTTTAATGAACACGAGCAACAACAAGTCACAACGCACCGATGTCCTGAGGCCTGAAAACGGCTTTTTTGTCAATGTAGAACTTATTTTCTGTTGAGCTCGTCTGCTCCGTGTAAACTACAACGGAAACAAGACGGCGGCGCGTACGACAACTTTAGGAATAAGGAGAATTGTATGTTCTCACTGGGATGTTCTGATCGTATCCAGAACATTGTCACATGTAAACAGTATCCTGAGCTCACGCTGAGCTGTACTGAGCATGTGCGAACAAGAGGGACACGTTCGACAGGAGCAGCTAATGACCCAGACTTCTACATGTTTTTCACATTTGTAATATTTTATCATAAAACAATCAAGTCTACAACGCTTTACAACAAACGTATTTCACTGATTGTCTGTGTTGCTCTGGGACTGAACTGAAACTGTGCGACTCACACGAATTTTTCTTGTTAAAAACGTCTTTTTGTGAAGCGGTGGCTGCACTCGATGACAGACTTGTGCTCTTTCTTGGACGTATCTTGTTCTTTTGCTGTTTGAAACGAGCTAAAACGTCCTAGTTTTAGATGTGTTTGAGTTCTCTCCGACAGATTCAACGACACATTTAACTAAAACTCACTGAACACGATTCTGTTGCAGATTTAAACATTTGCCCAGTTTGACAGTTAAAGTTTATGATGTCACTTCCTGTTGAGCACAAATATGACACAGGTTAATTCACAGCTGTCACCATAGCAACCAGACTGTAAACAAGGGCCACATCCACAAACAGTACACAATATTTAGACTTGACAATAGATAATGATAATTCCACCTAGTGCTTTTAGTCGAGTTTGTGTCTTTTAGTTGTATTTTTGTCACTTTCAATTGCACTTTTGTTGTGTTTTTGTCGCATTTAGTTAGGCTTTTGTTCCTTTTAGTCATGTTTTTGTTACTTTTAGTTAAGTTTTGTCACTTTTCGTTTCTTTTTGTCAGTTTTTTGCAAGTTTTTGTAATTTTTGGCAAGTTTTTGTCGCTTTTAGTCAAGGTTTTGTTGCATTTTGTTTGACAGTTTGTGTAAAGTTTATGACGTCACTTCCTGGTTGAACATGACACAAATATGACATAGTTACAGTTAATTCACAGCTGTTACCATAGCAACATGACTGTAAACAGGGGCCAACATCCAAATACATCACACAATAGTTAGAACTGACAATAGATAATGATAATTCCACCTAGTTGCGTTTTTGGAGCTTTTAGTCGAGTTTGTGTCTTTTAGTTGTATTTTTGTCACGTTTTTGTCACTTTCAATTGCACTTTTGTTATGTTTTTGTCGCATTTAGTCACGGTTTTGTTCTTTTTAGTTAAGTTTTGTCACTTTTCGTTACTTTTTGTCAGTTTTTTGCAAATTTTTGTCGCTTTTTGTTTGACAGTTTGTGTAAAGTTTATGATGTCACTTCCTGGTTGAACATGACACAAATATGACACAGTTAGAGGTAATTCTACAACTGTTACCATAGCAACCAGACTGTAAACAAGGGCCACATCCAAATACATCACACAATAGTTAGAACTGACAATAAATAATCCCTGATAAGACTTTATTTTGTTGAATGTTGGTTTAAACTGTGGCTGTGTGGCTGTAAATTGTCTCTGTGTTTTCAATGGTATGTCGCCCTTTGATGACATCACAGAGAGATTCAGCTCCACTTCCTGTCATTTTAAGCTTTTATTTTTCAAAATTTCTTCACAAACTGCGTCTTCACGAATGTAAAACTGTGACAAATTTTACTACCAAACCCACCAAACTAAGTCAGTATTTGAACATCACGAGAACCTTCATGTAGACTTTAAATACAAAAAATTCCCTTCTCACCCTCCGCGGGTGGTCACATCCATCTCTGAGCTCGGGTCCTCTACCAGAGGCCAGGGAGCTTGAGGGTTCGGCGCAGTGTCTTAGCTGTTCCTAGCACAGCGTTTTTCTCGACTGAGATGTCTGATGTTTTCCCAGGGATCAGCTATAGCCACTTCTCCAGTTTGGGGGCCACTTCCCCAAGTTCTCCGATCACCACGGACACCACTTTTGCCTTCACCTTCAGGCCTACTCCAGTTCTTCTCTGAGCCCTTGGTATTTCTCCAGTTTCTCATGTTCCTTTCTCCTGATGTTGCCATCACTTGGTATCGCCACATCAACCACAACGGCCTTCCTCTGCTCTTTATCCACCACCACGATGTCTGGTTGGTTTGCCATTACCATTCTGTCAGTCTGTATCTGGACGTCCCACAGGATCTTCGCTCGCTCATTCTCTACCACCTTTGGAGGTAGAGAATATATATATATATATATATATATATATATATTTTTTTAGGTGTTATAAATTAACCTTTATTATAGTAAAATATGAATCAAGGGTTTAAATTCCTTATTAAATTTCTGCAAAAAAATGTCAAAATGTCCACGTTAAATTGCAAATTTCAAGAGAAACCTGAAGTATGTTAGAAATGATGGCTGAGGTAGAATTGTCAACTAGAAGTGCACCGATAGTTTATTTTTACTTTTTTTTTTTTTTTTTTTCTGTACCAATTTGATGTAATTTTTTTTATCTGTGCATGATCCAGATAATGATTATTCGATTACAAAATTATTCAGAATTTATTTCCAACACTGCATCAGCGACAAGTCCATAAATCATAGACAGACTAGAGCTAGCTTTTGTTTATTTCCCCATGGTGATTCCCCCTGCTGCCAGTAGATGGAGCGCTAACACAAATCCTGAAGACAGAACGCCCGACTGAGAGAAAGTCGTGTGGTTTTCAAGAGAGCGTTTAACAAAACAATGGAGAATACGTGAACTTTACACTTATTTATTTAACTTAAACCTGAGTAACGTTTCCGTAGAGACAAAAAGGTAGCAGAACACTCCCCAGAAAAGTTCCGCAGCGTTCCTTTTCTAAGTTAGAGCGCTGTACTTTGCAGAACTCGTCTCATGTCACCCCTCGTGTCGTTACGCTGCTGCTACAAGGTTAAATCTCAAACGTTCTCTCCGGTTTGTCTTTGTCAAACTCAAATTCATATTCAGCTGCGTTAATTTGAGCGCGGGCGTCGTGCGATAAGAGAAAGTCCAAACACAGGGAGTGAAGAGTGTCCACAGACGGCCACCGTAGCGTTATCTCGACCCGTCCTCGTCTCCGCGGACAAACGATAAACCGGGCGCTTTTAATAAGTTTTATCTGAAGACGACACAAACAAAAGAGAAGAGAAAAGGAGAGGACGCGACGGAAGAGACGGAACGACAGGTGCTTCAGGAGAAAGAGCTGTTAGGATCGTTTCTCTTCAAACTTCTCTCGACAAATTAAAGGAACAATCGCTAACACACAACCCTGATACAGTTTGTGAGACAAAGGTTAAATCATTTCCCTCAGGATTTGTGGCTTAATTAATCTAATGCACTCGTTTAGTCGCAGAAATCCACTTTTCCGTTTCAGTGCACAGCAGCAGTTGGCTAAGCTAACCGTTTCTCTGCGCTTATGCTAACTTTTATTAAAACGTAAACTACAAAATAAACAACCGATTTTAAAGTAAAGACTGTCTGGTGTTTTTATGTGAAGATTATGTCAGTTTGTAATTTTAAGTAGTATTGTTTTTGAATGTTTCATGCCTCGACAGTAGCATTAGCGTTAGCTTTGAGATACAGACACGTCCCATTATAAACAAAAAAGTGCTGTTTGATAAATTATTCACTGTTTTGTCTTTGACTTGTTTCACAGCTCACTGTCACTGCACGAGGGTTTATTCATTTTAGACTCAAACACAGCCCCAGAGAGAGAATTAGACAGGAAGTACTGACGCTAACACTGAGCTAACACTGAGCTATAACTGAGCAAACCAAACACTGTGTAACGACTGAGTCAAACCAAAGCTAACACCAAAACTAACACTGAGCTAACCATAGACATTCTAACCCTTATTTATGTCTATGGAGCGAACACTGTTCCAACACTGAGCCGTCACTCCGGAAGCACTGAGCTAACGCTGAGCCATCATCGAACTATCCCTGAGCTAGCATGGAGCTATCGCCGAGCACACATTGAGCTATCACTGAGCAAATACTGAGCTAACACAGAGCTAACATGGAGCAAACACTGAACTAACACTGCGCTAACACTGAGCAAACACTGAGCTAACACAGAGCTAACACTGGGCAAACACTGAACTAATACTGAGCTAATACTGCGCTAACACTGAGCAAACACTGAGCTATCATTGAGCTAACACCAAGCTGTCACTGAGCTAATACTGCGCAAACACTGAGCTAACACCGAGCTATCAATGAGCTAATACTGCGTAAACACTGAGCTAACACTGAGCTAACACTGAACTAACACTGAGCTAATACTGCGCTAACACTGAGCAAACACTGAGCTATCATTGAGCTAACACCAAGCTGTCACTGAGCTAATACTGTGCAAACACCGAGCAAACACCAAGCTATCACCGAGCTATCACTGAGCTAACCATAGACATTCTAACCCTTATTTATGTCTATGGAGCGAACACTGTTCCAACACTGAGCCGTCACTCCGGAAGCACTGAGCTAACGCTGAGCCATCATCGAACTATCCCTGAGCTAGCATGGAGCTATCGCCGAGCACACATTGAGCTATCACTGAGCAAATACTGAGCTAACACAGAGCTAACATGGAGCAAACACTGAACTAACACTGCGCTAACACTGAGCAAACACTGAGCTAACACAGAGCTAACACTGGGCAAACACTGAACTAATACTGAGCTAATACTGCGCTAACACTGAGCAAACACTGAGCTATCATTGAGCTAACACCAAGCTGTCACTGAGCTAATACTGCGCAAACACTGAGCTAACACCGAGCTATCAATGAGCTAATACTGCGTAAACACTGAGCTAACACTGAGCTAACACTGAACTAACACTGAGCTAATACTGCGCTAACACTGAGCAAACACTGAGCTATCATTGAGCTAACACCAAGCTGTCACTGAGCTAATACTGTGCAAACACCGAGCAAACACCGAGCTATCACCGAGCTATCACTGAGCTAACACTGAGCTAACACCGAGCTATCACTGAGCTAACACTGAGCTATCACTGAGCTAACACTGAGCTATCACTGAGCTAACATTGCGCCAGGACTTGAAATCTAGAGATGATACTTTATTTTCTCATTTATTTTCACTGTAGGGTTTTGTTTCTCCAAATAACAAGCGATTGATTGACAGGTGGTTTAGCCAATCAGAGAAACACGTTTATAAAAACAAACATGGCCGCTCATCGTTTCTCTGAAACCTGATCAGACTCGTTTGGTCAGAGCGTGTTCACCCTTTAAGGTCCACACATCTCACACCGACGCACACTTTTATGTTTTTGTCCTGTCTCCATCAAATAAAAAATATGCACAAATCTGTCTGAGTTTGGCCTGAGATGCTTTGCTTTTTCTCGTTGCGTTTGAGGACACGTCTTTTTAAATCCTCTTCTTCTCTTTCTCGTCGTGTGATTATTCTCCTCCATTAGTCTGTGAGTTATGTCTGTGGACAGTGTCTGAGTTCAAACTGGATTTGTCCTTCCAAAACTGTCCTGGTCCTGGTCCAAAACCGTCCTGGTCCTGGTCCAAAACCGTGTCCCGGGTTCTGGACCTGGTCCAAAACTGTGTCCCGAGTCCTGGTCCTGGTCCAAAACCCACAATGTCTCAGAGAAAAAGACATGAGGACGAGAAAGTAATCTGTCTCAAATGTGTTCAGGAAGTACGACTTTAGACCAAGTTCTGTTTAAGTCCATTTCTAGTCCTGTTTTAATTCTGGTTTTAGTCCGTGTTTGGTCCTGTTTTAGTCTTGTTTTGGTCCTCTTTAAATCCAGGTTTAGTCTTGGTTTAGTCCGGGTTTAGTCTTGATTTAGTCTTGATTTAGTCTTGTTTTAGTCCTGATTTGATACTTGCCTCTGGCTGTTGTTCTTTCTCATTTTCCAAACGTTTTCCGTCCAAACCTCGTGATCCTTCACTGCGATGACTTTATGAGCAACGGTCACATTAGCGCTAACAAACATTAGCGTGCTAACGGCACACTTCCTGCTTTGCGGAGAATAAAAGCTCTTCAGTTTCCCACAAACCATGAGTTTATTTTGACCCAAGAGCTGCTTTTACAATAAATCTACTCTTGCCACCCCCCCTCGCTCTCTCTCCCCCTCTCTTTCTCTCTCTCTCCTTTCTCTCTCTGTCTCTCACTCGCTTTCTCTTTTTCTCTCCCCCTATCTGTCTCTCTCTCTTCTCTCTTTCTTCTATCTCTCTCCCCCTCCCTTTCTCTCTGTCTTCTCTTTCTCTCTCTCCCCCTCCTTTCTCTCTGTCTTCTCTTTCTCTCTCCCCTCTCTGTCTTCACTCTCTCTCTCCCCCTCTATCACTCTCTCTTTCTCCCGCCCTCTCTGTCTTCTCTCTCCCTCTCCCCCTCTTTCTTTCTTTCTCCCCCTCTCTCTCTTTCTTATTCTCTCTTTTTCAAACAAAAGACTTCATTTCCATTTCTCATTTACGGCTGTAATGAGCGCGCTCAGTTCAACTTCAGGGACGACACTGGATATTTCCCAGAGTGCTTTGTGTTTGATAAACCTCTTAAAACCACAATACCCCCCCCCCCTCTACTTTTTGTCTTCCCCTCCCTTCTCACCCTTTCCCTCCATCTCTTTCACCTTTTTCTCCCTCCCTCTTTTTCCCTCCCCCCTTTTCTCTAACCCTTTCTCTCCTCCCTCACTGTCCATTTGTCCCTTTCCTTCTTTCTCAAATTTTTCTTTTTGCTCTCGCTCTCATATTATAATCTCTCCTTTCTCCTCTCGCCCTTCTCCCCCCCTTCCTTTCTTCCTCCCTCTCTCTCTCCATTTTTGATCTCCCCCTTCCCTCCCCTTTCTCTCTGTCCCTCTCTTCTTTGTCTCTCTCCCTTTCACTCTTTCCTTTCCCTCCATCTCTGTCTCTCACACATTTTTGTCCTCACTTTCCTCCCCCTCTTTGTCTCACTCTTTCTCTCTCATCCCTTTCCTCACCCTCCCTTCTCTCTCTTTCTCCCCCTTCCCCTCTCTTCTCCCCCCCTCTCTCACCATTTGTCCCTTTATCCCTTTCCAACCTTCTCTTTCTCCCTCACTCCCTCCTCCTCCTTTCATTTTGCTCTCACTCACCCTTCTATAATCTCTTCTCCCCCCTCTCCCCCTTCCCTCCCCCTCCGCCTCTCTCTCTTCTCTGTAATTAGCTTTATGTAAAACACTTCTGCCAAGTTGTAATTGATTAAAAGTCTTTGGTGTTTTCTCGGAGCGCGAAACGAACGCCGGTCGATCCAATTAGAGACGCGAAAGAACTCCAACTCCCATGATGCACTGCGGCGCTGCTCTCTGCTCCCCGCGAGACCAAAACGCCTTAAAGGGATTTGTTATTAACTGGATTACAAGCGTGTAATCCTCCAAATGTTCCCCGCGGACCCAAAAAACAGATGTAGAACAAAACGGGAACAACTGCCGCGCTTTGACGGCGAAAAACGCGGCACCTGAACGCAACGCGGCGCCTTCACCTGACGCCAGAGCGCGGATTTGCACGCTCCAACTTTTAAGCGCGCGAGTTCGTCCAAAGTTGGGAGGGAAGTCTCCCGAGCAAAGCCTGATGTTTCCTCGTTTGATCCCCAATTAATGGAACAAATCCGCTCTAATGACGCTCTTTGCGCAGAACGACGGCGCGTTTATGTCGTTTTAAAATGAGCAGATTACGGTTTCATTAGCGTCGCAAAAGACGGTTTAGAGAAGGATTAGAGGAGTGTGGAGCGGGAGGTGTTTCAGACCTGAACAGGAGTCGGAGGGCTGATAACGCGGGCTCTTCTTTATGAAATATTATGCAAACATGTCTCCTGCACGTTTGATTAAAGTGTCCTCCGCTCCCGTTTACGGTTTATTATAAATCACTCCGGAGCTCGAGTTATTGGTCTCGCAGTTTAGTCGAAATAATGGTCTTTTCAACACATTTTCGTTACAAAATCAAACTCTCCAAAAGCTGAGACGCAACCGGCGACCAGTTACCATAGCAACCGGACTGTCAACAAGGGCCCGTGTCCATATTCACCGTATTCCGGACGTTGTCGTGGGCGCCGCCATCTTGTTTCCGTTGTAGTACACACGGGGCAGAGCTCAACAGAAAATAAGTTCTACTCGACTAAAAAGATGTTTTCAGGAAATCGTGTTGTTTGTGTTCATTAAACATTTTACACAAATCAATCGACTTTACGTCATATTTTAGCTGCGACTTTTCCCTCGTTCGTCGTTAGCTTTAACGGAGTTCTCGTCAAACGGAAGTGCGTTTACAACAGGAGCGTGATCTGAGGCAAAAAGAGGCAAAAGTGGGCGGAATACGGTGAATACATGACACAATAGTTAGAACTGACAATAAATAATCCCTGATAACACTTCATTTTGTTGAATGATGGTTTAAACTGTCAGGAAAACGTGTCAGTTGCTGTAAATTGTCTGTGTTTTCAATGGTACGTCGCCTTTTGATGACATCACAGAGGGATTCAGATCTACTTAATTTTTCTTCACAAACTGCAACTTCACGGATGTAAAACTATGATAAATATTTAACAAAGGGACTCTCTCACCAAACTGTGTCATAATTAGAAAAAATATGAAAACTGTCAGCTGTGCTTTAAATTCTCTTAAGTCACTAAAACATAGTCAACATGATTCAGTTTAAGATTTTACTGAACATTTTGTCCTGTTTGTCCCAGTTTGACAGTTAAAGTTTATGATGTGACTTCCTGTTGAACATGAGCACAAATATGACATTGTTAGAGGTAATTCCACAACTGTTACCATAGCAACCAGACTGTAAACAAAGGCCAACATCCACATACATGACACAATAGTTAGGATTTGATAAATAATAATACCCGATAACACCATCTAGTCGCGTTTTTGTCTTTTAGTTGCTTTTTTGTCTCTTTAAGTCAATTTTTTTTGTGTCTTGCGTCGCTTTTAGTCATGTTTTTGTCACGTTTTTTTCGCTTTTAGTTGCGTTTTTGTTTGACAGTTTGTGTAAAGTTCATAATGTCACTTCCTGGTTGAACATGAGCACAAATATGACATCGTTGGAGGTAATTCTACAACTGTTACCATAGCAACCAGACCGTACATTACACAATAAATAAATAAGAATACCTGATGACACCTTTATTTGTTGAATGATGGTTTAAACTGTCAGGACGATGTTTCAGTCGAGCGTTAACCATCTGTGATGTCATCAAAAGGCGACGCACAGTTGAAAATAAACAGAGGGATTCCATTTTAGAACTCAGCACCACTTCCTGTCATTTTAAACTTTTACTTTTCAAAATTTCTTCACAAAAACTATGAATAATATTTACCACAGGTGCCCTCCCACCAAACCAAGTCAGAATTAGAGAAACATGAGAACCTGAAATATGGACTTTATGCACTTTACACAGGCAGGAGTTTGATTGTTTGTGTATGATTCATATTCCATTGGACTGGAGTCTGTGTCTGGGACGATGTTTTGGTCACATGTTTCTGTTTGTGGAGCTGAGTTCATCTCGACAAAGTGGGATTTGTTTTTTTACTCCAGATAATCATTCTTTTTAGTTTAGTTTTAATCAATAAAAATGCTTACATAGCAACTAACTTCATCATTTTAGTCAACTGGGATTTTCCTTTTGTTTTAACTCTGATAAATTGTGTCATTTCGTGTTCAGAAGAGTTTGTTTCTGCTCTAGTTTGAGGTTCTGGAATTCTTCATTTCTGTTTTTATTTTTTGAAGATATTAGTTATTTAAGTCGACAAAACTACATGTCATTTCAAGTCATAGTTTGTCATGATTATGTCTTATCGTTTCTATTTAGTTTTAGTCTGTAAAACTGTGACATTGAAAACACTGAAGTCGACACAATGAGCACCGACGAGCAGCAGTGAATTTGACCCATGTTTTGTTTGTTGTTTCTTGTGTTTTGGAGTTTATTCTTCATGTTTTACTCCGGCTGTGACTGACTCCAAACCAGGTCCAGGTCTGAGTCCAGCAAGACATAAAGTGTTTCAAACCAAAATATTTCTTTGCAATTAAAGCTTGTCTGGCCTCCATTCTGATCTCCATGTTTTATTCAATCCTGTCATTATTCTGGAGACGCCGCCACATAGTTTGAGTTCAGGGGGCGGGACAAACATGTGTCAATCAGACGAACAGCACAAGGACAGGACGGTTCATGAAAGAGAGCGGTGTGTCAGTTGTTGTGGATTTTCTTTACACGTTATCAGGAATAAAGTAATGAGAAGAAGCTCTGTCTGTTTCAAATGATCAGTTTAATTTTACATGTGCACGGTAAAATATGATCTGTCCCTCACAAAAGAAATCTCTCCGTCTCCAAAAAGCAAAAAAGGAGCCCGAACAATAATAAAACACATGCTTAAATACCCCAGAAATGGAGACATCAGACATAAATAAAATGAACATGAAGGCAGAGGTTTTGTCTCAAACATCAGACGATCAGCAAGAGACACAGTGTTCCCATTTCTCAGACACAATAACCTGTGACCTTCAAGTGACTATTCAAATCTTCACACTTAATAAAACATTTTTGTCCCACAACACAGTCCAAAATGGCTGTCGTTGTAGATATTCTTCTGGCTGTGGCTTTAACGACACGTCCTGGTCGTTTAAAACAGAGAAGCCCCAACATTTTCTCTGTGGTGGACACCTCTTGCTTGTTGGTTGTAATCGTGGCACACAGACGTGACGTTCTCCTCTCCGGTTCTGATTGGCTCGATTGCCGCAAAATACAGGAAGTAGGAGGTTTAGCTTAGGCCCAAACACACTCTCTTTTGAAATTGATGAAGATAATAAACAATAGCGGGAATGGCTGGTCAGGCTACAAAACAGCAATGTTTGGTCCTCAGAGCTGGTTCTGGACAGATCTGTGTGGTTTCTTAGGTGGAGCTGACGGGCAGCAGTGTGGCTTCAGTTTCACTCCTGTTTTGATGCTTGTTCTTCATATCTGAGCCGTGTTTGGTCCTGTTCAGAGCTGGTTCTGGACAGATTCATGTGTTTACCTGCAGGTGGAGCTGATGGGCAGCTGTGCTTTAGTTTGGCTCCTGTTTTGATGTTTCTTCTTCATATTTGTGTCATGTTTGGTCTTGTTCGTTGACAGATCTGTGTGGTTTCTTAGGTGGAGCTGACGGGCAGCTGTGTGGCTTTAGTTTGACTCCTGTTTTGATGCTTGTTCTTCATATCTGAGCCGTGTTTGGTCCTGCTCAGAGCTGGTTCTGGACAGATTCATGTGTTTACCTGCAGGTGGAGCTGATGGGCAGCTGTGTGGCTTCAGTTTGACTCCGGTTTTGATGCTTGTTCTTCATATCTGAGCCGTGTTTGGTCCCGTTCAGAGCTGGTTCTGGACAGATTCATGTGTTTACCTGCAGGTGGAGCTGAAGGGCAGGAGTGTGGCTTCAGTTTGGCTCATGTTTTGATGCTTGTTCTTCATATTGGAGCTGTGTTTGGTCCCGTTCAGAGCTGGTTCTTGACAGATCTGTGTGGTTTCTTAGGTGGAGCTGACGGGCAGCAGTGTCTTCGACTACATCCATCCTGGAGACCACGTGGAGATGGCGGAGCAGCTGGGGATGAAGCTCCCTCCGGGCCGAGGTATTTCTCTTCAGACCAGCGTTCACGACGATGCAGCGTCCTCGGCCTCGTCCTCCTCACACTCAGACTCTCCAGAGCCAGGTACTCCTTCCTCCCCCCTCCTCCCTCTGTGTCCAGGATAAATGTGAACCGAGCGTCTGAATCCTGAGAAACACCTCGAACCTCCCTGCGACGCTGCAGAAGTGAATGTTGGCTGTTTAGAAGTGTCCACCAGAGAGTTTATGAGCCGAGTGCTCCTGGTGGTCGTAGGATGGTCTTAACGTAGGTCCGACTTAAATCTGAAGTTCCGTCCAGCCTGTGGTTACGACCCGTGCAGCAGCAGGACATAAAGAGTTAGAACCGACTAAACTCAGGGCCGGCTGGTGCCCTCGGCTGTGGGAGAACATGTGTCTGGAGACGTGATGTTTGTTCCATCAGGTTCATTAGTTTCTTCTGAACAGACCTTTATTTTGGAGTCAGTGTTCAGGCAGTAGAGACTTCAGCGCAGGAGGAGAAGTGTTTTTCCCTTTTCCTTTTCTTTCTTCTTTCTAAAGATGAGACTTGACCTGAGATCTTTGGTGCTTAAAGTCTTGGGGTCTTATTTATAAAACGTAATGTGGAATTCTGACTAAAAAAGTAGGTAAGGACTAAACACAAACGTTCCAAATCGCCCTCTGACCTGCTCATGTCTCTGAGCTTTTATCGTCTTCTGCCTCGTCTTTGAAAGCCCCAACGCAAAAAGTTCACAGTTTTTGGACAGAACCAGTCATTTCCTCGTCAAGTTAGAACTAAGTAACCAAGTAGAACTAAGTTAAATTTTGACCTCATTAAAGTCCTCATAAGTCCGTGTGGTGGTTGTAAATGTATTTTCCAGATGTTTGAAGCCCATCGTCGCCCCTGCTGTCTCTGAGCGGAAAACCAGCTGCAACTTTTTCTGTTTTGTATGTGACTGTACTTCTGTATTTCAATAAAAAGGAAAGGGAAAAAGAAAAAAAAAAACATTTTGGTGTCATTTTACTTTTCTGCTCCACTACATTTTTGAACTGGACTGAAAAGTAAAAGTATATTTTCTTAAGGTTTTAGACCTGATGAAAAGACTATTTTTATTTTTTTTATTTTTAGCACATTTATGGCGACATCTTGCCTGTTTTTGTTTTTTTCATAGTTCCTTTTGATAAAAAAAAAAGCCTCTATAGACAAAAATAACCAGGAAAGTTGCCTTTTTACCCAACAGAAGAAATCAGTCAAGATTATAATTTGACGCTTTATTCATTCATTTTCTACCGCTTATTCCCGTTAGGGGTCGCGGGTGACTGGAGCCTATCCCAGTGACTTTGGGCCTTAGGCGGGGTACACCCTGGACAGTGGCCAACTCATCGCAGGGCTAACAACGCTTTAATCATTCTCCAAAGCAAAAATAATTACTTTTACTTTTTGCTCTTAAGTACATTTTTATAGGAGTACTTTTACTTATTATGGATTTTAAAATGTGATACTTTTACTTTTACTTGAGTATTTTTTTGCTGTTGTATCTGTGATTTTACTTGAGTAACAAAATGGAGTACTTCGTCCGCCGCTGTCTGTCGCTGAAGTTCTGCTTTAATGTTCAAAGTCACGTACGCAACATTTTTGTGCGTACAAGCTTTAAAAATAAGACCCCGATGTGGTTCCAATGGACTCAGTGTTAGCTCAGTGCTAGCTCAGTGCTAGCTCTGTGTTAGCGCCAGTACTTCCTGTTTAATTCTATCTTTATGAAGTTTTCACACAGTCACAAAACTGAATAAATCCTTAAAGAGACAGTGACAGTGAGCTGCAGGTGGATGTCACTGACTCAGACGTCACTCATGACACGTCCCAGAGACACGTCTGATAAACGGAGCCGTTTGTGGGTCAATGCTAACGCTAACGCTAATGAGGCATAATAAATATATAAATAAAACAAATGTAAACAACAAACTGAAGTCAACAAGAAATACAAACAATCAGACAGTCTTTACTTTGATTTTAATAGGTTATTTATTATTTATTTTATGTTTTAATAAAAGTTAGCATTAGCTGTGAGAAGCGGTTAGCTCAGAGTGCATTTGGATTTGATCTATGAGTCGTTATAGTTTAGAGTTTCATCTTGAATACGTTAGAGATGATTCATTACCTTAAATATGTTTTTTATCATCAGAAAAAAATATTCTACAAAGAAAATATGCTAAATATTCTTAAATCCCAGTTTCGGGGTCGTTAACTATCGTTCTCTTGCGGCTGCTAAACGACACGTCATGGTTTTAGCAAAGAGTTGTAAACTGAAGGCAGATTATACTGTACTTTATGCTCGCGTTTCTGTTCAAAAAGGGATTCTGTGTTTTTGTCTTTCACTTCTCTTTCGAACCATGTCGTCTCCTGCTGAAATGTTTACCCCGGAGTCTTCAAAAGTGTGATTAGAAGCTTTTAGCTGAAGTCGCACGGCTGATTGTGATCCAGGACGCGCGTGTCTTCTGAGCATATTGTGCAGTGACTGTTTGCTTTCGCTGATGTCATTCTCAAAACATTATTCCGTTTTGTTTTTCGGCGTCTCGTCCTTGGAGTGAAGTTAGAGGTTGACAATATTCAGACGTTTAAATAATATCATGAATGTTGTTTAGAAGATACAGTTACAGCCTTTGAAAATCGAGTTTGCCGCAAATGCTTCAAAAAGAGCGGATTAAAAGTAACGAGGATGAAAGTTTGTTGTAAACTTTAAATGAAGCGAACAAGGGGATATGTCTGCTCTGACTTTGACCTAATATAGTTTGAATACAAGACACCAAAATATTAATAATAAATCAATATCGCTCACACACATCTTATGCTTCTTCACTCACACTCGCTCTCCCTCCCTTCTCCTTTTTCCCCTCCTTTTCTCCCTCCTGTTCTCCTTCCCCTTTTTACTTCCTCCTTTCCTTCTCCTTCTCTGCCTGTTTTCTTCCCCTTTCCCTCTTTCTTTTCTCCCCCTTTCCCTCTTCCTTCTCTCCTCCCTTTTCGCCCCCTTCTCTCCTCCTTTTCTCTTTCCTTTTTGCCCCCCTTTTTCCCTCCTTTTCTCCCACTTTTCTCCCTTTTCTCCTTCTTTTTCTCCCCCTTTTCTCCTCCTCTCCTCCTTCTGTTTTTGCCCCCTTTTCTCTCCCTTTTCCCTTCATTCTCTCCTCCATTTTTGCCCCCTTTTCCCTTCCTTTTCTCCTCCTTCTCTCCCACCTTTTGCCTTCCTTCTCTCCTTCCTTTTCTCACCCTTTTTCCTTTCCTTCTCTCCTCCCTTTCTCCCCCATTTCCCTTCATTCTCTCCTCTTTTTTGCCCCGCTTTCTCCCTCCTTTTCTCCCCTTTTTACTTCCTCCTTCTCCTTTTCTTCCCGTTTTCTTCCCTTTTCTCCTTTACTCTTTTCTCCCCTTTTCCTCTTCCTTTTCTCCCCCTTTCCCTCTTCCTTCTCACCTCCTTTTCTCCTTTCTTTTCTCCCCCCTTTTCCCTTCCTTCTCTCCTCCTTTTCTCCCCCTTTTCCCTTCCTTCTCTCCTCCTTTTCTCCCCCCTTTTGCCTTCCTTCTCTCCTCCTTTTCTTCTCCTCTTTCCCTTCCTTCGCTCCTCCTTTTCTCCTTTTTTTGCCCCCCTTTCTCCCTCCTTTTCTCCCCTTTTTACTTCATCCTTTCCTCCTTTTCTTCTCGTTTTCTTTCCTTTTCTCCTTTACTCTTCCCCCCCCCTCCCCCCTCTCTGGTCCTGGTCCAGTTGTAATTAGCTGCAGTGTTTGCTCAGACTCTGATGGACTTCAGCTCCTGTTTAATTTTATAATGAACTTTTCAATATTTTACATCGAATTAACGTCGACCTCGACACGACACACTCTGGAGCTCAGAGTAATTAGACCTGTTTGAGTCCTGGTTTAGTCCTGGTTTAGACCTGTTGGAGTCCTGTTGGAGTCTTGGTTAAGTCCCTTTTTTGGTGTCCTGATTTAGTCTTGGTTTAGGCCTGGATTGATCCTGATTTAGTCCTGTTTTAGCCCTGTCTTACATCTGGTTCAGACTTTTTTAAATCCTGTTTTAGACGTGGTTTAGTCCCGGTTTAGTCCTGGTTTAGCCCAGCTTTAGCCCTGGTTCAGACCTGGTTTAGTTCCGCTTTAGTCCTGGTTCAGACCTGGTTCAGTCCTGGTTTAGTCCTGGTTTAGCCCTGGTTTAGTCCTGGTTTAGTCCTGCTTTAGTCCTGGTTCAGACCTGGTTTAGTCCAGGTTTACTCCTGCTTTAGTCCTGGTTTAGTCCTGCTTTAGTCCTGGTTCAGACCTGGTTTAGTCCAGGTTTAGTCCTGCTTTAGTCCTGGTTTAGTCCTGCTTTAGTCCTGGTTCAGACCTGGTTTAGTCCTGCTTTAGTCCTGGTTCAAACCTGGTTTAGTCCTGGTTTAGTCCCGGTTTAGTCTCCTCTGTGGCTCCTTGGGTTCAGAGCTAAATGATCTGGACTTTGTGAAGGATCCTTTTCATAATGAGTCGTTTAAACTCTGTGGTGTTTCGTCCTTGGATCTCGTCATTTCCAGTGTTTTTGAAATCGCTGCGTCTCATTTTCACAAAAAACATGACGCAATCGACAAAGTCAAAAAGAAAACCCTCCGACAGAGACAAAAGGCTCAGCCCCACAGCTGAGAAAGGACTAAACCAGGACTAAACCAGGACTGAACCAGGACTGAACCAGGACTAAACCAGGTCTGAAACAGGACTAAATCAGAGCTAAACCAAGACTAAACCAGGACTAAACCAGGGCTAGACCAGGGCTAAACCAGGATTAAAACAGGACCTGGACTAAATCAGGAATAAACCAAGGCTAAACAAGAACTAAAGCAGGACTAAACCAGGGCCAAACCCTTTGCACTCACAGTTCCAGTTCCATTTGTGTTCCTTGTTCTTATTTGTTCCTTGTTCTTTTTTTGTTCCTTGTTCTTTTTTTGTTCCTTGTTCTTTTTTTGTTCCTTGTTCTTTTTGTGTTCCTTGTTCTTTTTTTGTTCCTTGTTCTTTTTTTGTTCCTTGTTCCGTTTGTGTTCCAGTTCCGTGCTTTGACTTTGACGACTTTGAGCTGCAGCAGAGGCTCTAATTAAGAGAAATGTGTTTTATTACGGCGTGTTTTGAGTTCGAGGCAGAAATGATGGCGATAATCAGCGCGAGTGAAGCTCTAAATGTGGATAAATAAGGATTAAAGCCTTTAATGAGAGAAATAAGGAGCAGGTTTAGTCCGAGAAAACTTCAAATTAATATTCATTTAGTCTGAAGTTTGAAGCGAAACGCGCATTAATATTTATTAGCGACACATCTGCCACTCGGCGCTTTTTGAGGAAACAAAGAGAGGGAACAGTGAGGAAACAAAGTGTAAGGAAACAAATGAGGGAACAGAGTGTGAGGAAACAGAGTGTGGGGAAACAAAGTGTGAGGAAACAAAGTGTGAGGAAACAGAGTGAGGGAACAGAGTGTGAGGAAACAAAGTGTGAGGAAACAGAGTGAGGGAACAGAGTGTGAGGAAACAAGAGTGTGAGGAAACAAAGTGTGAGACAACAGACTGACGAAACAAAGTATGAGGAAACAAAGTGAGGAAACAAAGTGTGAGGAAAGAGTTTTACAAATTTAACTTTGGGAACTTTAAAAAGACAAAGAAATATTAAATGTACAAGAATTTAGTCTGTTTTCATTTACGTTTAAACCAGGTCTAAACCAGGACTAGACCAGGTCTAAAACAGGTCTAAACCAGGTCCAAAACTGGTCTTAACCAAGACTTAACCAGATCTAAACCAAGACAAAACAGGACTAAACCAGGACTAGACCAGGACTAAAGAAAGACTAAACCAGGCATAAAACAGGTCTAAACCAGGACTAATTCAGGACTAGACCAAGACAAAAGACCGACTAAAAAAGGACAAAACGAGGACAAAACAAGGACAAAACCAAGACTAAACCAGATCTTAAACCAGATCTTAAACCAGGTCTAAACCAGGTCTAAACCAGGTCTAAACCAGGACTAAACCAGGACTAAACCAGGTCTAAACCAGGTCTAAACTGGGACTAAACCAGGACTTAACCAGCTCTTACCTAGGTCTAAATCAGGACAAAACCAGGACTAAAGACAGACTAAACCAGGTCTAAACCAAGACTAAACCAGGACTAAACCAGGTCTAAACCAGGTCTGTCGTCAGAATCACATCACTTGCTTTAATCGTTGCAGAATCGTTCGTCGTGTGTCGTTTCCAAACCCTGACACTTTCCTGTCTGACTTTAACTCTTTCACTTTCGCGTTTCGAGTCTTTAACCTTCATAATTTCAGACTCAAACCTGTTGAAAGAGTTTGCAGATGTCGTCATTTCAGAAACAGCGTGAGTCCGACCGAGCGCTGCGTTGAAAGACACTCGGAGCTCGGGCCGCGCTGCGTTTAAGTGTCACTCAAAATGTGAGTTTACAAAGTCTTTATTCACTTTAGAATCAAACTTAACCTCTGTGTTTGAGTTTGAATGTGCCTTTACTGTCTCCAAATCTCACCGAGGAGCTGCTGGGTGTCACTCCTGGAGACAGTGATTAAACTCTGGTTTAGTCCTGGTTTGGACCTGGTTTGGTCCTGGTTTAGTCCTGGTTTGGTCCTGGTTTGGTCCTGGTTTGGTCCTGGTTTAGTCCTGGTTTGGTCCTGGTTTGGTCCTGGTTTAGTCCTGGTTTGGTCCTGGTTTGGTCCTGCTTTAGTCCTGGTTTAGTCCTTGTTTAGTCCTGGTTAAGTCCTGGTTTGGTCCTGGTTTAGACTTGGTTTAGTCCTGGTTCAGTCCTGGTTTAGACCTGGTTTAGACCTGGTTTAGACCTGGTTTAGACCTGGTTTGGTCCTGGTTTAGTCCTGATTTGGTATTGCTTTAGTCCTGTTTAGTCCTAATCCCTGTTCTATTCCGTGATGTAACTCTGGTTTAGTCCTGGTCTGGTCTTGCTTTAGTTCTAGTTTAGTCCTGGTTTAATCGTAGTTTACTTCTGGTTAAGTTCTGGTTAAATCCTGATTTAGTCCCAGTTTAGATCCAGTTTCAGTCCTGGTTAAATTTTAGTTAAGTCCTGGTGAAGTCTTGGTTAGTCTTGGTGTAGTCGTGTTAAATCCTGGATTTCTCCAATTTTTGTCTTGCTTAAGCCCTGGTTTAGTCCTGGTTTGGTCCTGGTTTGGTCCTGGTTTAGTCCTGGTTTGGTCCTGGCTTAGTCCTGGTTTGGTCCTGGTTTAGACTTGGTTTAGTCCTGGTTTGGTCCTGGTTTAGACTTGGTTAAGTCCTGGTTTGGTCCTGGTTTAGTCCTGGTTTGGTCCTGGTTTAGTCCTGGTTTAGTCCTTGTTTAGTCCTGGTTAAGTCCTGGTTTGGTCCTGGTTTAGACTTGGTTCAGTCCTGGTTTGGTCCTGGTTTACACTTGGTTTAGTCCTGGTTTGGTCCTGGTTTGGTCCTGGTTTAGTCCTGGTTTGGTCCTGGTTTGGTCCTGGTTTGGTCCTGGTTTGGTCCTGGTTTGGTCCTGGTTTGGTCCTGGTTTGGTCCTGGTTTAGACTTGGTTTAGTCCTGGTTTGGTCCTGGTTTAGTCCTGGTTTAGTCCTTGTTAGGTCCTGGTTTAGTCCTGGTTTGGTCCTGGTTTGGTCCTGGTTTAGACTTGGTTTAGTCCTGGTTTGGTCCTTGTTTAGTCCTGATTTAGTCCTGGTTTAGTCCTTGTTAGGTCCTGGTTTAGTCCTGGTTTGGTCCTGGTTTAGACTTGGTTTAATCCTGGTTTGGTCCTTGTTTAGTCCTGGTTTAGTCCTTGTTAGGTCCTGGTTTAGTCCTACATTTGATTTTCTCACAGTCGCACATTTAAGTCTCAGTTTCAGATTCTCCTCGTCTCTCCGTCTGTTTCTCGTCTCTCCGTCTCGTCGTCTGTTTCGCGTCTTCATTTCGTCTGTTTTATTCCTATTCACGTCTCATCACAAATGCTAATGCTAACGCTAACCCCGCACCATCTGTCCCTGCGTCTCCTCCGTCCGCCGCAGCCGCCCCGGGGCAGCCGCGGCGCTCGGGGACGAAGCCTGACGCCGCCGTTTGTCCAGAGCTGAGCGGAATGAGCCGCAGCGAGTTAGAGCCACACAAACGACTCCAGAAATCCACAAATGTTCAAACCCTGATCATTTCTCAGCGACACTTCTGTTTTTATCCGACATCTGCAGATTCACAACACAATATTTCGTTTTTATTTATTTGTGGCACAGACTAATGAGTAAAAATGGAAATAGAAGAGCAATTAAGACACACAGGCAAAACCCTTTTTTTTCAGTGTTTTGTTTTTTTGGTCATTTTTCTCTCTCACATCTGGACTTTCATGTGGAAACAACAAACGTGTCCAATCTGCTCCTAAAGATGTTTTATTCTTCCATTGAATCCACTTCATCCATAGATTTCTCTGGGACATTGTAACTCATGTCCAGCTCTCTCAAAAATGGCATTTTTGTCCCACAGAGACATAAAAACTTAAAGTAGCTGGATCTAAACAAGATTCTGACACAACGGACAAAACAATTTGACTTAAGGTGACAAAAATGCAACTAAAGGCGACAAACATGATTAGAAGTAAGAAAAATGTATGTTGAGGCGATATAAAGTGACTAAAAGCAACACAAATGGGATTAACAGCGACAAAAAATGCAACGAAAAGTGACAAAACAATACTAATAGCAACAAAAATGCAACGTAAAGTGAAAAAAAAAAACAAGACTAAAAACATCAAAAACGTGACTAAAAGTGACAAACTCCAAATTTCGTTTTCTCCTAATGCATTTTGTTCCACAGAGAATTAAAGATGAGCCTTAAAGCAGCTCCTGCACCAAACTGTACAATCTGGACTCAACAAGATTCTGACACAACGACACAAGGATGTGACTAAAAGTTAAAAAAAATGCAACTAAAAGCGTAAAAAAAAACATGACTTAAACAACAAAAAGGCGAATAAAAGGGACAGAAATGTAACTAAAAGCAACTAAAATAGCCCCAAAGGCCATATTTGCCTGATGCATTTTTCTCCCACAGAGACAAAAGATGAGATTTTGACGAAACGTACACAAGGATTTTTTTGATATCCAATTTTAAAACGTATTTGTTGAAGTTTTAAGTCAAAAGGCAAAATTTGAATATTTAGGCCAATTTTCAGTCCAATCTAGTTTACTTAAAAACTAAATGAGAAATCTAAAATCCCCTCTGTACATTTTTATAACTAATATGTTACAAAATTAAGCAAGAAATTTAAACCTGGTTCTGTCCATTTTTCAGATTTAAATGTCCCAAATATGTGACATTTTTGTTTGATTTTACACCAAAAAATGCCTTATTTCTGCATGAAAACATGACATTATGAAAAACATTTTGTTCTTACATTTATGTGAGTAAACTACAGGAGGAGTGTAACATTGATATCTTTAAATTTAAGATTTTTACTGTTTTACCTGCAGTGTCTCACATTAATCTCAAAATAGAGAGTAACATCGCCTGAATAACAGGGCTGCAACCAATTAGCCGATTAATGTTGAAATAATCGTTAACTGGTCCATACACAAGATCCAAAACATGGCAAGAGCAAAAAGATAAAGCACACGACTGAAACTGAAGCACAAACGACGAGGAAAATCAATAACATTTAGTGGATTTGATGAAAACACACCAGGATCCTCAGTCAATTAATCGAAAGGATAATTGATAAACTAATCGATTAGCAAAATGATCGTTAGTTGCACCCCTACCTTACACCCTTTAACACATTTTTATTTTTGATCAGTTCTTTTTGTCTCGATATTTAAATTCTTAGATCTTCAAAACATTCACAATATTATCTCAGTTTTGATTACCCAGCTCTGACTCTTTTAAAGGAATGGGAGTGAGTTAATTAAACATTTTGTACCATTTAACATGTTTATTTTATGATATTTTTGTAGTTTATGTTTTCTCGCAACAGCACCAGGTGAAAGACGTGCAGATTCTCCTGAAAAAAATCTTTTAAACAAGAAAAAAGTGTGAGTCAAACTACAGCAAAAACTACAGACCTGGGACCTGATTTCACTGAATGTTGTGCTTTTTTTCCAGAATCAAAACCAAAGAGAGAAAAACAAATGAAAAGTGAGTGTTTGGAGCATAAACATGTTCAATCCACAAAGTGAGTGAGACAAATATCAGTTTTTCCTCTGAGACTCTGAACGCAGCGTCTGGAGGAGAGACATTTACGGACCACAGGACAAACCAGCGCTCACTGCAAACAAACACAGATGCCCTCCCTGTCCACGCGTTTGTTTTTTGTTCAGTTTTCTCTCTCACATCTGTACTTTCATGTGGAAACAACAATCTGTCCAATCTGCTCCAAAAGATGTTTTATTCTTCCATTGAATCCACTTCATCCATAGAGTTCTTTGGGACATTGTAACTCAGATCCAGCTCTCTCAAAAATGCATTTTTGTCCCACGAGACATAAAGATGAGTTTTAAAACAGCTCCTGCACCAAACTGTACAATCTGGGACAAGATTCTGACACAACGCACACAAAATTTAACTAAAAGTGAAGAAAACACAACTAAAAGCTACAAAAACGTGACTAAAAGTGACAAAAAAGCAACTAAAAGTGACTAAAGGCGCCAAAAAGTGACAAAAACACAACTTAGAGCAATACAAACGCAACTAAAGTCGACAAAACCGCATCTAAAAGTGACACAAATGAGACTTAAAGCAACAAAAAGTAACTAAAAGCAACTTAAATCTGACTAAAAGTGACAAAAAGCAACTACAAGTGACACTAACGTGACTAAAAAAGACAAAAACACAACTTAAAGTGTCATAAAGCGACACAGACATAACTTAGTGACAAGTGACAAAAACGCAGCTAAAAGCGACAAAAACCCAAAGGTCGTTTTCTCCAAATGCTTTTTTGTCCCTTGAGACACAAAGATAAGCCTTAAAGCAGCTCCTGAACCAAACTGTACAATATCAACAAGATTCTGATACAACACATGGATTTGACTAAAAGTGATGATAACACAACTAAAAGCTACAAAAACGTGACTAAAAGTGACAAAAAAGCAACTAAAAGTGACTTAAGGGGACTAAAAGTGACACAAACGTGACTAAAAGTGACAAAAACACAACTTAAAGCAACAAAAAGTAACTAAAAGCAACTTAAATCTTACTAAAAGTGACAAAAAGCGACTAAAAGTGACACTAATGACAACTTAAAGCGACAAAAATGCAACTAAAAGCGACAAAAACGTGACTAAAAGCAACAAACCCCCAAAGGGCATTTTCTCCAAATGCTTTTTTCTCCCTCAGAGACACAAAGATGAGCCTTAAAGTAAATCCCACACAAACCGTACAGTCTGGACTCAACAAGATTCTGACATGACACAAGGATTTGATTAAAAGTGATTAAAAACACAACTAAAAGCTACTCAAACATGACTAAAGGTGACAAAAAAAGCAACTAAAAGCGACTTAAAGGCACCAAAACCGACAAAAACACAACTTGAAGCAATACAAACGCAACTAAAAGTGACAAAAATGCAACTAAAAGTGACAAAACCATGTCTAAAAGTGACACAAACGTGACTAAAAGCAACAAAAAAGCCACTAAAAGCAACTTGAAGGCATCAAAAAGCGACACAAACGTGACTGAAAGTGACAAAAACACAACATAAAGCAACTAAAAGCAACTTAAAGGTGACTAAAAGCGACAAAAGCAACTGACTGAAAACAAGAAAAACACAACCTAAAACAGACAAAAAGCGACACAAACACAACTTAAAGCAACAAAAATACAACTGTTTTTACATAAAATGCCTTATTTCTACATGAAAACATGACATGATGAAAAACTTGTAATACATTTTTTCTTACATTTACTTGAATAAACTTTAACATTGATATCTTTAAGTTTAGATGTTTCACCTGCAGCGTCTTTGCTTAAACTGCAGACACTTTCTACTATTTTAAGTTGCCATAGTAACCAATACTGACAAATTTAATTTTTGAGAATTGCACGTAATAAACATATGTGCTGTTAAAATTATGCGACCTGGTACCTTTTCTTGAGTTTAATTCCGTGTATCGTCTTTAAGAATCAGTTGAAATAATTATAATTCCCTCTTGAGCCGTTGCTGAAGGCTGAAGTTAATTTGTGCCGCGTTTCTAAAAGCAACTTGAAGGCATCAAAAAGCGACACAAATGTGAGTAAAAGTGACAAAAACACAACTTAAAGCAACACAAACGCAACTAAAAGTGACACTAATGTGACTGAAAATGACAAAAACACAAGTTAAAACTAAAATTGACAAAACCGCGACTAAAAGCAAAAAAAAGCCAATAAAAGCAACGTGAAGGCATCAAAAAGCGACACAAACGTGACTGAAAGTGACAAAAACACAACTAAAACAACAAAAAGCAACTTAAATGTGACTAAAAGTGACAAAAAGCGACTAAAACTGACACTAACGTGACTAAAAATGACAAAAACACAACTTAAAGCAACGCAAACGCAACTAAAAGTGATAAAAATGCAACTAAAATCGACAAATTCGCGACAAAAAGCAAAAAAAAGCCAATAAAGGCAACTTGAAGGCATCAAAAAGCGACACGAACGTGACTAAAAGTGACAAAAACACAACTAAATGCAACTAAAAGTGATAAAAATGCAACTAAAATCGACAAAACCGCGACTAAAAGCAACAAAAAAGCCAATAAAAGACAGAAACAAAAATGCAACTCTTTTTACATAAAATGCCTTATTTCGACATGAAAACATGACATGATGAAAAACTTGTAATAAATTTTTTCTTACATTTACTAGTATTTTAAGTTGCCATAGTAACCAATACGGACAAACTTCATTTTTGAGAATTGCACATAACAAATATAAACGCTGTTAAAACTGTGCGACCCGGTACCTTTTCTTGAGTTTAATTCCGTGTATCGTCTTTAATGATCAGTTGAAATAATTATAATTCCCTCTTGAGCCGTTTGTGTTTGGGCTGAAGTTAATTTGTGCCGCGTTTAATCGCCGTCTGCGTCGCTAAAGCTAATTACGCTGAGCACACAGTTAGCGCTATCTCTGTGCGTCGTACTGAGCGCGTGCGGTGAACTCTGACCCCGTCAAACGCAGACAGCGGCGCGGATCGGGGCTAACGCCGCAGCTAGCGACGACGCTCTGCACTTTCTGTGTCTGAGGGAAGAACGCAGAGACGGAGAGAGAAAAAGACGTTTGAACGCATCGAGAAATAAAACCGAGAGAGACTTTTACAGAGAAACGTCGCTGAGAGTTTGATTTGGTGAAATATTTAAACGTTTGTCCTGTTTACGTCATAATTTTGAGGACTTTGGAGGTTCTGGAGTTACGTTAAAGTGCCTCTGACAGGTTGGATTTGACTAAAATGCAATTAACATTTTTCAAAGTTTGCGAAAAATAGATGACAAATTTTATCCCACTTCAGCAATTTTTTTTTGTTTTTAATTGTACTTCCTGGTTGTAAATGATGACATCACACTGGGAAATTACCAAGAAACATCCTGTACACTGCACCAGAACTCCACTAATGTCACAGATTTTTTATTTGACAAATAAACATACACGTGGACATCTTTATTTTGAGAAATTCATGTTTAAAGGGTCAAAAAAGTAGTTTATTTTGTGTAAATTATGTATAATCTCCCCAGTGTGATGTCATCAATTTGTATTTCCTGTAACTTTCTACAGATTTTTCAATTTTTCTCCACAAACGGCTGTCAGTTTTAACAAGGAAACAACAAACGTGTCCAATTTGCTGTTTGTTTTATTCTTCCATTGAATCCATAGATTTCTCTGGACATTGTAACTCTCAAAAGTGCATTTTTCTCCCCTCAGGACATAAAATGTACAATCTGTGACTGAACAAGACACAACTGACACAACGATTTGACAAAAAGTGACACAAACACAACTAAAAGCTGCAAAAACTTGAATAAAAACAACAAACAGAAACTTGAATTGACTAAAAGTTACACTAGTGCGACTAAAAACGACACAAACACAACTTAAATTGACATAAATGCAACTAAAAGCATCAAAAACATGACACAGACTAACACACCAAAGCTTACAATCTTGGAATCAACAAGATTTTGACGAAACGCACACACAGGTTTTTTTAATATCTGATTCTAAAATTGATTTATTGAAGTTTCAAGTCAAAAAAACAAGGCTAAATTTGAATTTTTAGGAACATTTTCAGTCTAATGTAGTTTACTCAAAAACTAAATAATAAATCCAAATCCCCTCTGTACATTTTTATAACTAATATGTTACGAAAAGAACCAAGAAATTTAAACCTGGTTCTGTCCATTTTTCAGATTTAAATGTCCCAAATATGTGACATTTTTGGTCGTTTTGACATAAAATGATGAAAAACACATTTTCTCTTGCATTTCTGTGAATAAACTACAGGAGGAGTTTAACATTGATATATTTAAATGTAAGATTTTTTTCATATTCAGTTGCAGCGTCTCGTCTTAAAGGGCGTATGACAGGTTTTTATGATTTTCTAATTTTGACTTTATTCAGTGCATTAATGCCTGTTGTAAATATAAATAGTAGCTTTACACCGATCAAGGAGCTTTAAGAAGTTTGTGGAGAAAAGTTGAAAAATCTGAAAATTACAGGAAGTAAACAAACTGACATCACACTGTCTACGCATAATTTACACAAAAGAAACTACTTTTTTGACCCTTTAAATATTGATTAAACAAAATAAAGGCGTTCAAATGTATTTCTTTGTCAAATGAAAAAGATCTGTGACATTAGACGGGTTTTGGTGCAGTGTACACGATTATTTTTTGGTAATTTCCCACTGTGATGTCATCATTTACAACTAGGAAGTAAAATGAAAACCCTAAAAATAACAGCTAAACTTGGGTAAAATTAGGAAAGATATGAGCAGAATTTGAAATATATTTATCTTAACTGCATTTTAGTTTAAACTATTGAAAATGAGCTTGAAAAAGAGACACAAACGTGTAGAGTTTCCCCCAAACAAGAGAATAACGTGACATTTCTGCACTTTTCTGGTTCGTTTTGTGGTTTCGTTCGACCCTTGAACCTCCGTCGAACGTTCACAAACGTTCACTGACACAGCAGACAAGGGTTTGATTAAAAGTGATGAAAACACAACTAAAAGCTACAGAAACGTGACTAAAAAGCAACTAAAAGTGACTTAAAGGCGACTAAAAGTCACACAAACGTGACTAAAAGCAACAATAACACAATTTAAAGCAACAAAAAGCAACTTAAATCTTACTAAAAGTGACTAAAAGTGACAAAAAGCGACTAAAAATGACACTAATGTGACTAAAAATGATAAAAACACAACTTAAAGCGACAAAAATGCAACTAAGTGACAAAAACGTAACTAAAAGCACGAACTCGCAAAGAGGTTTTTCACCTGTGTGAAGTTGGCCCCCCCGTAGTGTGCGATTGACCCCAAAATGGTGTCAAACGTTTGTGCATCGTTTGTGCACGTTTGTGCACACAATATCAGCGTTTGTGCACGCTTCGTTTTTGAGTATTGATCATTTATAGGTTTTGGATTGGCCAAAGTGTGAAGTTGGCCCCCCCGGAGTGCCCGATTCACCCCAAAATGTCCGATTGACCCCAAAATGGTGTCAAACGTTTGTGCATCGTTTGAGCACGTTTGTGCATGCTTAGTTTTTGAGTTATTGATCACTGATTGGCACAAGTATACAGTTACCCCAAACTCCAATTTTGTGAGATATTGATTATGGATTATGGACATTTTGGAAATATGGGTAACCTCAATGCACTGCTTTCTCCATATACTGCATATATACATATACATTCAAGTTAGTCTTAAATAACAGTTTTATATAATATTCAAACGTTTGACACCATTTTGGGGTCAATCGCACACTACGGGGGGGCCAACTTCACACAGGTGCCATACTCTTCAAATGCATTTTTGTCCCTCGAGACACAAAGATCAGCCTTAAAGCAGCTCCTGCACCAATCTGTACAATCTGGACTCAACAAGATTCTGACACAACGACACAAGGATTTAACTAAAAGTAACAAAACACACAACTAAAAGCTACTCAAATATGACTAAAAGTGACTTAAAGGCACCAAAAAGTGACAAATGTGACTAAAAGCGACAAAAACACAACTTAAAGCAATAAGAAGGCAACTAAAAGTCACAAAAACGCAACTAAAATCGACAAAACTGTGACTAAAAGCTACAAAAAAGCCACTAAAAGCAACTTGAAGGCATCAAAAAGCGACACAAACGTGACTAAAAGTGACAAAAGACAGCTAAAAGCAACTAAAAGCAACTTAAATGTGACTAAAAGTGACAAAAACACAATTTAAAGCTACAAAAAGCAACTTAAATCTTACTAAAAGTGACAAAAAGCGACTAAAAATTACACTAATGTGACAAAAAACGATAAAAACACAACATAAAGCGTCAATGATGATCTTTTCTGGTTTCGTTCGACCCTTGAACACATTTAACACTTTCTCGATGAAAAATGGACTGAATATTTCTCTCCCTCAGGCCCAAAGTAACAGGATCATGTTTGTGCTGAGGATCTGGACGTCATTATTTCCTCTCGCTCTCTTTTCTGTCCCTTTTCTCTCTTTCCTTCAAAAATCAATGCCCCTTTGTTCTCGCGCCGTCGTTAAAAATCGTCTCGAACCGTCTTTTTCCCCCCGTCCTTCTCTTTCAATCACATTTGTGCCGCAATTATTCCATTTCCCACAACTTCCCCCGTCGTTTTATTTAATTTTCGACCTGTTTTGTCCGTTTTTAACCCAATTACCTGCCGTTTTTTGCCTCCGCTCTCGTTCGCACCTGTCCAAATCACCTTTCCTTCCGCGTTCGTCTCCCTAAAGAGGAAATCCGACTCTTCACGGCTTATTCCGACTTACGCTCGTCACTTTGGCCTGAAAAACTCAAACAAAAACCCGCGGATGAAACGAGACAAAGCCGGGATCAAACCGCCGGCGCCGGCTTTGATTCCGGCCGACGGAAAGTGAAAGAGAAAAGTGGAATAATTTTATTTTGTACCTGGTCGTGGCTCGCGTTCCCAGGCGCCGTTTGTGGGAAAAGGATTTGAGAGATTCTTTTGGAAACGTCTGAAAAGTCCGGAGATAATTGTACTTTTTAAAGATTTTGAGTTGTTCTCGTCAAAGAGGAAGTCGGAGCTAAGACTCTCTTTGGAAAAAAGGAAAGAGAAGAGAAGAAATCCTTTTTTAGACGATGATAATTCCATTTCTTTTTGCACAAATGAACAAAAACACAGACTTATGTTTTTAATCTCTGGTTTCTGTTACAATAATTATTAAAAAGCCAAGTTCATTTGGACATTTTGAATCGAATTAAAGGTGCAGCTTTTCTTACTTTGTATTATTTATGTGTTTAATGAAACAACTATGATTATTTTATTTTAATTTATTTATCTACGAAAGAGATAAATCTTCACAAACTCCACATCCACACTCATATATTTAAGAAAAAACAAGCTTAAATTGTACAATTCAAGAAACAAAAAAGGACAAATAAACTTAAAAACAAAACGTCATGACACGGCTTGAATACATTTAAAACCAAACAGGAAACAAAATATAATTTTAAAATATTGCAAACATAAATTTGATGTTTTAGCTTTAAAAAATAAAATCAGCAAAATAATCATATTTAGAAAAGCAATAAAATTTTCCACAAAAACACAACATAATATTTCTGGGAGTGACGTCTGAAGAAATGATTGTAACAAGCCACAATAGGACAACAATAAAACAATTCCTCCTCTTCTTCTACTTCCTCTACTTCTACTTTTATTTCTTCTACTTCTTCTTCTACTTCTTTTACTTCCTCCTCTTCTTCTACTTCCTCTACTTCTACTTTTATTTCTTCTACTTCTTCTTCTACTTCTTTTACTTCCTCTTCTTCTACTTCTTCCTCTTGTATTTATTCTTCTATTTCCTCTTCTTCTACTTCCTCTTCTTATTTTATTTCTTCTTCTAGTACTTCTACTTCCTCTTCTACTTCTACTTCCTCTCTTTCTTCTTCTATTCTTCAAATAATCCTTAACTGGTCTATTATTTTTTTGTTCATGTTGTGTCTCTTATTGTTCTAATGTATAGTTATTGGAGATAAAGGACACTTCAGTTCAATTAAGAATGCATCACTTTTTCCTGTTTTTGCATATTTCTTGTGTTTAGTCAAATTTTTTGTCACTTTAAGTTGCATTTATGTCACTTTTAGACAAATCCTTGTGTCGTTGTGTCAGAATCTTGTTGAGTCCACATTATACAGTTTGGTGCAGGATCTGCTTTGGAGAAAACGACCTTTGGAGTTTTTATTGCTTTTAGTCACGTTTTTTTCACTTTACGTTGCATTTTGTCGCTATTAGTCTCGTTTTGTCACTTTTAGTTGCATTTTTTGTCGCTTTTAATCCCGTTTGTGTTGCTTTTAGTCACTTATTTTGATCGAGATAAATTGATATCGCCTTGAGATGCATTTTTGTTGCTTTTAATCATGTTCTTGTTGCTTTTAATCAAGTTTGTCGCCTTTAGTTGCATTTTTGTCACTTTAATGCAAATCGTTTTGTCCTCAATCCAGATTGTACAGTTTGGTTGGAGCTGTTTTAAGTCTGATCTTTATGTCTCTGTGGGACAAAAATGCATTTGGAGAAAACGACCTTTGGAGTTTGTCACTCTTAGTCGCATTTTTTTCACTTTATGTTGCGTTTTTGATACTATTAGTCTTGTTTTGTCACTTTTAGTCGCATTTTTTTCACTTTATGTTGCGTTTTTGATGCTATTAGTCTTGTTTTGTCACTTTTAGTTTCATTTTTTTGTTGCTTTTAGTCACATTTTTGTTGCTTTTAGTCATGTTTTTGTTGCTTTTCATCACTTTTAGTCAAATCCTTGTGTTTGTTGTGTCAGAACCTTGTTTAGTTCCAGATTGTGCAGTTTGGAGCTGTTCTAAGGCTCATCTTTATGTCTCTGTGGGACAAAAATGCCATTTTTGAGTGAGCTGGACATGAGTTACAATGTCCATAGAAATCTATGGATGAAGTGGATTCAATGGAAGAATAAAACATGTTTAGGAGCAGATTGGACACGTTTGTTGTTTCCACATGTCCACAAGTCCAGATGTGAGAGAGAAATTTTTTTTTTAATGAGTCTCACCTTAAAAGCATAGATCCTATTGAATTGTTTTTCAGTTTTAATAAGTCTGAAGTCTCTTTTTACACTTCTTACTTGCATTTATTTGTTTTAGATGTCAGGCACAAACTAAATATTTATCAGAATTGCAGACTTATATATTTGTTATCAGACTTTTTTCACATTTTAGTCGCGTTTTGAGCTTTTACGTTTTACAGAAAACGTCACACTCACCATTGAATCTTGTGTGTTTTTGCTAAAAAAAATACTCACGTTTTTGCTTAAACTCTGTACACCTCATTTTGGCCACACATTCAAATTACTGTACGTTTTACAGACTAGAACATTAACATTCAGCCCGTGCGCTCGTTATGTCGCAGTTTTAGGCTTTTAGTTCAGGTTTCAAATGAATACAAGTCAATGTAATTTTCCTGTGCGTGCGTTAAACCTCTCAGCATTCGTCTTCTCTCCCTCGTTTTCCTTCTCTCGCCGTCGTTTGGTCTTCGGGGGAAAGCGTGAGATTAGCTTTTGTTTCTGCAGTCATCAGGTGTCGCTCATTATCTGCGCTCGCCGTCTTTCCTCTCGCTCTGGTTGCGCGGCGCTCCGTTCTTCTGCGGCGTCTCTGAGGTTTGCTCCTGTTTGACAATTGAAGGACAAACGTGTTATTAAACCCATGTATGTATCAGACAGAGGACAAAGAGTCTCCCAGGATTGACGGGAAGAAAGAGAGACATGAAAAGAGAGAAACTTTCAACTGTGAGATGGAAATGAGACTCGGATTTGCCTTTTTAGGATCAAAATGCTTTAGTTTTGACCTTTTATTTTCTCTGTTTTCTCTTTGTAAACCAGTTACAAAGTGATGAAATGCCACGCAGTGTTTGTTTCCATTTTTTAAGACTAAACCTTGTCTTCAAACCCACCTTTTTATTTCTTTTATTGCTTTTATTCATACGTTTATTTATATTTTATGCTTTTGCTTTGTTGATTTTACTGGTTTTATCTTGCTTTAGTGTCAATAACATTAACAAAGTGTGTATTCTATAAATTTTTGTATTGTTTATAGTTCCAACAAGGTTCGTTTGATCTTCTGATAATTTTTTAATTTTTTAATTTTAGACCAGTGTTTGTTTATTTTACCTGAGTCTGTGCCACTCGATGTTGTGTCTTGTCGGCTGTTTTACACACGTTTTGGCGCGGTTTTCTCCCTGTAGAGGCAGGAAAAGAGCGCCCTCTGCAGTCCGACTTCTTTAAGACAGTGTCCCAGGCGTGTGACAGTGAAAAGGCCCCTCGTCCCGGTTCATCGTCCTCTGAGCTCGTTTCCGTGTTTCCGTCCCGGTCCAGAATGTGGCGCTCTCGTTTGCAGTGATCAGAAATGGCCGATTTGGGTTGTTCTTGTTCTGCTTTGTGCTCCTTTTTTCGTGCACTGAACGCCGTTACTGATTCTGACACAACGACAAGGATTTAACTAAAAGTGATGAAAATGCAACTAAAAGCTACAAAAACGTGAAAAAAAGCAACTAAAAGTGACTTAAAGGCGACTAAAAGTTACACAAACGTGACTAAAAGCGACAAAAACACAATTTAAAACAACAAAAAGCAACTTAAATGTTACTAAAAGTGACAAAAAGCGACTAAAAATGACACTAATGTGACTAAAAATGATAAAAACACACAAAATGCAACTAAGTGGCAAAAACGTGACTAAAAGCACAAACCCGCAAAGGCCATTTACTCCAAATGCATTTTTGTCCCTCAAGACACAAAGATGAGCCTTAAAGCAGCTCCTGCACAAACTGTACAATCTGGACTCAACAAGTAACAAAACACACAACTAAAGGCTACTCAAGCATGACTAAAAGTGACTTAAAGGCACCAAAAAGTGACAAATGTGACTGACTTTTTTTGTGCGCTGAACGCCGTTACTGTTTCGCCGATGTCCGTTTTATTGCGAGACTTGTAGGGTATTTCGTACACGACGTTGCATTTTTGTTCCGGTTCTGTTTTGTCTTCCGAGTAGTTCCCCGACAGTCGAAACAGTCGGTAAAATGAACAAACTCTGGTCTGAAATAAGAGGCTAAAAAATACCGTTTATTGTTGTGTTTCTGCTGCTTTTTGGAAACATAAAGTGGATTGTTTCCTCTGCAGAGCTCTCCACACTCTGTTCCACCTGGTGACATCATAAAGTGGTGGGCGTCTGTCTTTTGTGCCGTCTTTATTGGAAGCAGTGTGTGTTGCTCAAGGACATGGCTGCAGTAAAGAACACCTTCAACCTCTGGGTTTATGTTGTAAAAGAAAATTGAACAAATGATTTTGACTGACTAAACCAGGACTAAACCAGGACTAAACCAGAACTAAACCAGGACTAAACCAGAACTAAACCAGGGCTATACCAGGACTATACCAGGACTATACCAGAACTAAACCAGGACTAAACCAGAACTAAACCAGGACTAAACCAGGACTAAACCAGGACAATACCAGGTCTAAACCAGGACTAAACCAGAACTAAACCAGGACTAAACCAGGACTAAACCAGAACTAAACCAGGACTAAACCAGAACTAAACCAGGGCTATACCAGGACTATACCAGGACTAAACCAGAACTAAACCAGGACTAAACCAGAACTAAACCAGGACTAAACCAGGACTAAACCAGGACAATACCAGGTCTAAACCAGGACTAAACCAGAACTAAACCAGGACTAAACCAGGTCTAAATCAGGACTAAACCAGGACTAAACCAGGACTAAACCAGGTCTAAATCAGGACTAAACCAGTTCTAAAACAGGACTAAACCAGGACTAAGACAGGACTAATAAACAAGACTAAACCAGGACTAAGACAGGACTAAAATCAATACTAAACCACGACTAAAACAGGATTAAAACAGGATTTAACACAAGACTAAATAAGGATTAAACCAGGACTAAACCCAGTCTAAACCAGGTCTAGGCTCGATCGTGGGTCCTCTGCTAATTTTGTTTCTGAAGTTTCTGAACAGACATTTACATCAGCGCTGATTCAGATCTAAACCAGGTCTAAAGCCGCCTAAACCTGGTCTATACCTGTACTAAACCAGGACCAAACCCGGTCTAAACCAGGTCCAGCCCCTCCTCCTTTTGTTTCTGAAGTTTCTGAACAGCTGTTTTCATTGGCGCTGATTCAGATCTAAACCAGGACTAAACCCGGTCCAAACCAGGACTAAACCGGGTCTAAAGCCGGTGCGGCCCCTCCTCCTGCTCCTCCGTGTTCTGAGGGCGATAGCGAGTCTCTGGTGAACAGCCGTTTTGATCAGCGCTGATTCGTGTTGACAAGCTCTAATCTGAAAAAGCCAAAGAAGGAATTAATATGCAAATGACCTGCGCTTTAGAGGAAGCACGTCCTTGAAGTGAAAGAAAAGAACAAACTCCACAGACGGAGGGGAGAGGGGGGAGAGAGGGGGGAGGAGAGAGGGAGAGAGGGGAGGAGGGAGGGGTGGAGAGAACAAACTCCACAGACGGAGGGGCGAAGGGGGAGAGAGGGGGAGAGAGGGAGAGAGGGGAGGAGGGAGGGGGGAAAAGAACAGACTCCACAGACGGAGGGGAGAGGGGGGAGAGAGGGAGAGAGGGGAGGAGGGAGGGGAGACAAGAACAGACTCCACAGACTGAGGGGAGAGAGAGGGGGGGGGAGGAGAGAGGGAGAGAGGGGAGGAGGGAGGGGAGAAAAGACCAGGCTCCACAGACTGAGGGGGAGAGAGGGGGGGAGCAAATTCCACAGACTGAGGGGAGAGAGGGGGGAGGAGAGGGGGAGAGGAGAGAAAAAAGCAAACTCCACAGACTGAGTAGAGAGGGAGAGAGAGGGGGGAGGAGAGCGGGGAGAGGAGAGAGACAGAACAAACTCCATAGACGGAGGGGGGAGAGAGGGAGAGGAGAGAAAAGAACAAACTCCACAGACTGAGGGGAGGGGGGAGGAGAGGGGGAGAGAGGGGAGAAGAGAGGGGTTAAGAGAACAGGGAGAGGAGAGAGAGTGCGTTTGAAGAAAGATTTATTGATGAGGGAGAGTAAACTATAAACACAGAAGAACACCTTATGACATCACCAGGTGGAACAGAGTGTTGTGAGACGGACTAAACCTGCAGGAAACCGAAACACACAAAAAACACAACTCTGAGGATGATTTTGAGCAGGAAACAACATTGGAGCGAGATTAAAGCTCCACTGTGTAACTTTTCATGGCTTCAGAACAGAACTGAAAAGAGAAGAGTCAGAACGGAGAAGAAGCGGCGTCCATCTTGTTTGTGATGATCCGCGGACCGTTCTGTCTGCGCTGAATATTTTGAAAATGCTTTGACAAATGGACCTGGTCACCTTCAGGACGCTCGGGCCTGATTGGTCCTGCCCTACGGCCGCCGCGCCGTGATTGGTCCACGCCCTCTGTGTTACCGTGACAGTGACAGATGCACTTCCTGTTTACGTTCAGGTGAAGGACGAAGTGACAGAGACAAGATGGACGCCGCACGAGTCAGAGTGACAAACGCCACGAACGTTCCAGTGTGATCCATCAGGACCGGCCCTGGTGTAGACCTGGGCTGGATTTAGATTAGATCTGCTTTAGTCCTGATTTAGACCTGATTTGGTCCTGGTTTAGTCCTGATTTGGTCCTGGTTTAGTCCTGATTTAGACCTGATTTGGTCCTGGTTTAGTCCTCATTTAAACCTGATTTGGTCCTGGTTTAGTCCTCATTTAAACCTGATTTGGTCCTGGTTTAGTCCTGATTTAGACCGGGTTAATCCTGATTTAGACCTGGTTTAGACCTTATTTAGTCATGGTTTAGACCTAGTGTAGACCTGGTTTAGTCCTGGTGTAGATTTAGATCAGATCTGCTTTAGACCTGATTTGGTCCTGGTTTAGACCTGGGCGTGATTTAGATTTGGGTTAGTCCTGGTTTAGTCTTGGTTTAGATTTAGATTAGTTCTGGTTTGGTCCTGGTTTAGTCCAGTTTAGTCCTGGTTTAGACCTGTTTTAATCCTGGTTTAGACCTGGTTAACCCTTATTGAGACCTGGTTTAGTCCTGGACCTGATTTAGATTTAGGTTAATCCTGGTTTAGATTTAGATTAGACCTGGTTTAGTCCTGCTTTAGTCCTGGTTTAGTCCAGTTTAGTCCTGCTTTAGTCCTGGTTTAGTCCAGTTTAGTCCTGCTTTAGTCCTGGTTTAGACCTGGTTTTAGTTGTAGTTTTTAATCTTTGAATTCATAACAAACCACATCAAAACTAGGACCAAACCCAGGGCTAAACCTGGACTAAAACTTGGACTAAACCAGGACTAAAGAAGAACTGAACTAGGATTAAACCAGGTCTAAAACAAGACTAAACTGGACTCAAACCAGGACCAAAACATGGCAGTGTGAATGTAGCTTGGTGGGTTTGTTTTGGACAAATGTTGTGTCCGCCTAATGTGGGCTTGGACCTGATATAGTCCGGGTTTAATTTAGTCCTTAGATTTAGTCCTGATTTTGTCACAGTTTAGTCATAGTTTGAGTCCAGGTTAGTCTCAAGGTTTGGTCGTGATCCTGTTCTAGTCCTGGTTTAGTCCTTGATTTAATGTGTTGATCTGATTTAGTCTGGCTTTAGGCTTTGTTTAGACCTGATTTAATTTTAGTAAAGACTTATCTCTGTAGATCTGATTTAGTCCTGGTTTAGTTGATTAATTCCTGGCAGAACACTGATTTAGAAAAGCTCGTTCCTGGTTTCTAATTTAGTCCTGGCTCGGTCTTTTGTTTGGACTTTGTTTCCTTTTAGACTAAACGAGCCTAATTGTCACTCGTCTTTACTTTCCCTCTCGATCGGATCACGCTCTCCGTTTTTGTTCCTGAGTTTGACGAGCTGATAGCGGTTTTGTCTCCGTTACTCGTTAATTACCGCCTCGCCGCTCTGTCTGACGAGTTTGGACTTGTTTGGACGTGTTTGGACAGGTTTGATTGACGTTTGGACAAAAGCGCAGACGGAGTGACACGTTTATTACAGTTTTAATCACTTTGAACGTGTCCAGATCGACTCCAGGCTTTAATAACACCAGCACTTTTGTCGAAAATGTAAAAATGAGTCGTTTTCGTTCTTTAAAACATCATTTGACTCTGAATAAACTGACTGGATTTTGTTTTTCCCGTGAATCGCAGACATGTTTTTGCGCCGGATGTCTTTGTTGTTCTGCGGTTTATTGTTTGTTATAAAGTCGAAAAATCAATTAAACCTTTATTGACGCAAAACTGACGCACAATTCTTTTCTCGGAGAAGAAATCTTTAAAAGCTTCGATGTGGAGCTGCTGCATTCAAAGTGTTTAGTCCTGGTTTAGTTCTTGTTTGGTCCTGGTTTGGTTTGGTCCTGGTTTAGTCCTGTTCTGGTTTCATCCTGATTTACCTTTGGCTTTAGTGGCTATTGGTTCTTTTCTATAGCAGCTGAATTTACTGCTCTTTTGGTCCTGGTTTAGTCCTGGTTCAGACCTGGTGTAGTCCTTGTTTAGTCCCATTTTTTTCCTGGTTTAGTCCTGATTTGGTTCTGGTCTAGTCATGGTTTTGACCTGGTTTAGTCCTGGTTTAGACTTGGTTTAGTCCTGGTTTAGTTCTGGTTTAGTCCTGGTTTAGCCCTAGTTTAGACCATGGTTGAGTCCTGGTTGAGTCCTGGTTGAGTCCTGGTTTAGTCCTGGTTTAGCCCTGGTTTAGACCTGGTTTAGACCTGGTTTAGTCCTGGTTTAGACCTGGTTCAGACCTGGTTTAGTCCTGGTTTAGACCTGGTTTAGTCCTGGTTTAGACCTGGTTTGGTCCTGGTTTTGACCTGGTTTAGTCCTGGTTTAGTCCTGGTTTACACCTGGTTTAGACCTGGTTTAGCCCTGGTTTAGACCTGGTTTAGACCTGGTTTAGACCTGGTTTAGACCTGGTTTAGTCCTGGTTTAGACCTGGTTCAGACCTGGTTCAGACCTGGTTTAGCCCTGGTTTAGACCTGGTTTAGTCCTGGTTTACACCTGGTTTACACCTGGTTTAGTCCTGGTTTAGACCTGGTTCAGACCTGGTTTAGTCCTGGTTTAACCCTGGTTTAGTCCTGGTTTACACCTGGTTTAGACCTGGTTTAGTCCTGGTTTAGCCCTGGTTTAGACCTGGTTTAGACCTGGTTTAGACCCTGTTCTTCTGGATAAGTTCCTTTTCTCTGTTGTTCAAACTCAGGAGACAAAGTCTGTGTGAGTCGTGAATAAAACGGACTAAATGTTTGTGGTTTGTTTGTTCCAGTGGAGTCGACGAGCCCCAGCCTCCTGCCTCCAGACAACACCCTCGAGAAATCCTTCTTCATCCGCATGAAGTCCACCCTGACCAAGAGAGGAGTGCACATCAAGAGCTCCGGGTACAAGGTACGACTACTGCAACTACTACTGCAACTACTACTGCAAATACTACAACTGCAACTACTTACTTACTTACTACCACATCAGGGGTGCATATAAATACTGCCCTAAACACTTGAAGACTTCACTTGACTCATGTTAGAGCGCCCCCTGCAGTGGCCTTAGTGCTCTTGATTTAGTCCTGTTTACGTCACTTTTGGGTCCGTCCTGTTCACACACGCCGCTCCTGAGACTCCACAAACTCGTCCTCATCACATGACCACGAGCAGTGTCCCTCTGACTGCAGAGACCGTGTCCTCTGATGGAGGTACAGCCCGTTTACCTCCTCGTACGCCGCTAACGGCTTTTCTCTGTCGTGTTTCTGGTTCTTCAGGCGATCCATGTGACAGTGATCTCGTTTCTCTCGTTCTTCAGGCGATCCATGTTAATATAATCTTGTTTCTCTCGTTCTTCAGGTGATCCACGTGACGGGGCGTCTCCGGATCCGCATGGCGCTCACTCACTCTCGAGCCGTGCCGAGTCAGGTCATGGGAATGGTGGTCGTGGCACACGCTCTGCCGCCACCGACCATCAACGAAGTGCGCATCGACTGTCAGATGTTTGTCACTCGAGTCAACATGGACCTCAAGATCGTCTACTGTGAGAACAGGTACGGCATGTGGGGCTAGACCGGGGCTAGACCGGGGCTAGACCGGGGCTAGAGCGGGGCTAGACCGGAGGCTAGACCGGAGTCTAGACCGAGGCTAGACCGGGGCTAGACCGGGGTTAGTCCGGGTTTAGGCCCAATCTACATGATACACAGGTATATGCCGTATACTCAGCACAAATTGATATGTAAGAGTCATATCCTGGACAAACTTTAGTGCTTTTTCTCCGTTTAGAGTCCAGCACATACTTCCCTTCAGTCCGAGCGCTCCTGTGAGCTGTGGCCTCTTTTATCTGTTCTCTGTTTATTGTGAGGCGCAGACAGCGAGCCGTGGGCTGGTCAGAGTTTATGGAGAAATTACTGCTGTGTCAAGCTACAAAATGTTCTTTATTTGACATTAATCGGCCTCATGTTTATTTTGAAAATAAACTAAAAGCACCACTGGTTAGACCTAGTTCAGACCTGGTTTAGTCCCAGTTTAGGTCCTGCTTTAGTCCAGCTTTATTCCAAGTTCAGTCCTGCTTTAGTGTGGCTTTAGTCCTGGATCAGATCCTGTTTAGTCTGGCTTTAGTCCTGGATCAGATCCCATTTAGTCTGGCTTTAGTCCTGGATCAGATCCTGTTTAGTCTGGCTTTAGTCCTGGATCAGATCCTGTTTAGTCTGGCTTTAGTCCTGGATCAGATCCCATTTAGTCTGGCTTTAGTCCTGGATCAGATCCTGTTTAGTCTGGCTTTAGTCTTGGATCAGATCCTGTTTAGTCTGGCTTTAGTCCTGGATCAGATCCCATTTAGTCTGGCTTTAGTCCTGGTTTTGTCCTGTCCTGGTTTTGTCCAGTTTAGTCATGCTTCAGTCCTGGTTTAGTGCTGCTTTAGTCCTACTTTACCTGGTTCAGACCCAGTTAGTCCTGCATTGGTCCAGCTTTAGTCCTGTTTCAGATCCCGTTTAGTTCAGCTTTAGTCCCAATTTAGTGCCAGTTTAGTCCAGCTCTAGTCCTGTTTCAGACCAGCTTTAGTCCAGCTCTAGTCCTGTTTAAAAACTGGTTTTGTCCAGCTTTAGTCCAGCTGTAGTGTGGGATCAGATCCCGTTCAGTCCAGCTGTAGTCCCAATTTAGTGCCAGTTCAGTCCTGCTTTAGTCCTGTTTTAGTCCAGCTCTAGTCCCAGTTCAGTCCTGTATCAGACCTGGTTTAGTCCAGCTCTAGTCCCCGTTCAATCCTGTTTCAGACCTGGTTTAGTCCAGCTCTAGTCCCAGTTCAGTCCTGTTTCAGACCTGGTTTAGTCCAGCTCTAGTCCAGCTTTAGTCCCAGTTCAGTCCTGTTTCAGACCTGGTTTAGTCTAGCTCTAGTCCTGTCTCAGACCTGGTTTAGTCCAGCTCTAGTCCAGCTTTAGTCCAGCTCTAGTCCCAGTTCAGTCCTGTTTCAGTCCAGCTTTAGTCCAGCTTTAGTCCTGTCTCAGACCTGCTTTAGTCCAGTTCTTGTCCCAGTTCAATCCTGATTCCTCGTACATGTGTAAATCTGTCTTTAACATTCCAAATTGCTCAGACGCCGTTCTTTCCTCGATGCATTACTTTCAGATTTGAGCTTTGACAGATAAAGAGTCGCTTTCATTCAAACGCCATTTGCAGAAAATGACTTTGAAATGACGGGATTCGCGTTTCAGCGGCGCAGATTCTGTTTCCGGGAGGTAAAAATTCATGAGAGGTTTTGACCCGACGGTGCGAGATTTGAAAGGCAAAGTGGCAGATGCGTTTGAGGTCGCGGCGGCAGAAGACGCAGCCGTCGGAGTTTAAACCCGGAGATTCGGATCAGACTCGTGTTTTCTCATGAGAAGAGAAAGAAGACGAGCCTTTTGTGCCGCGTTACAGCAGCGTCTGAGAGAAAAGACCAGGACCAACTGGACCAGAGGCTCTCAGCACCAGCGCAGACCTGTTTAGACCTGGTTTAGTCCTGGTTTAGACCTGGTTTATTCCCTTTTCAGTCTCAGTTCTAGTCCTTGGTTTTTGCCTACTTCAGTGTTGATTTAGTCCTGGTTTAGTCGTTATTTAGTTCTGCTTTAGTCCTGGTTTAGTACCAGATTCGTCCTGATTTAATCCTGTTTTATTCCTGGTTTAGACCTGGTTTAGTCCTGGTTTAGACTTGGTTTAGACCTGGATTAGTCCTGGTTTATTCTTGATTTAGTCCTGGTTTAGTCTTGATCTTGTCCTGGTTTAGACCCTTTTCAGTCTCAATTCTTGTCCTTGTTTTTTGCCAACTTTAGTCATGATTTTGTTGTTTTACTTCTGGTTAAGTACTAGTTTAGTCCTGGTTTAGTCCTGATTTAATCGTGTTTAAGTCCTAGTTTAGTCCTGGTTTAGTCCTGATTTAGTCCTAGTTAATTCCTGCTTTAGTACATATTCAGGACCAGTTTAGTCCTGGTTTTGTCCAGATTTGGTTCTAGTCCTTGTTTTGAACCTGGTTCAGTTTTGGATTTAGTCCCTTTTTAGTTCTGATTTAGTCCTGTTTTAAACCTGTATTAGTCCCGTTTAATGCTGGTTTAATCCTTGACCAGTCCTGGTTCGGTCCGGGTTTGGTCCTGGTTTCATCTTGGTTTAGTCCTGGTTCAGTCCTGGTCCAGTCCTGTTTCAGTCCTGTTTCAGTCCTGGTTTAGTCCTGGTCCAGTCCTGGTTTAGTCCTGATTCAGTCTTGGTTTAGTCCTGCTTTAGTCCTGGTTCAGTCCTGGTTCAGTCTTGGTTTAGTCCTGCTTTAGTTCCGGTTTAGTCCTGGTCCAGTCCTGGTTTAGTCCTGGTTTAGTCCTGATTTAGTCCTGCTTTAGTCCTGTTCTAGTCCTGGTCCAGTCCTGGTTTAGTCCTGTTCTAGTCCTGGTTTAGTCCTGCTTTAGTCCTGGTTTAGTCCTGTTCTAGTCCTGGTTCTAGTCCTGGTTCAGTCCTGGTTCTAGTCCTGGTTCAGTCCTGTTCTAGTCCTGGTTTAGTCCTGGTTTGTTCTTACTTTTAAATGACTCGTTTTTCATATATTTTTTATCCTTTTACATTTTGAGTCGTGAGTTTTTGTAAAAGTGGCGTTTGTGAAAGAACAGAAGAACGAGCTGTACCTGCGACAGGAAATTAGACCTGATCGAGAACTGGACCAGAAGAGCTTCAATAACGAGAGAATCTTTGGAGGATGTGATGGATTATAATAAAGCTGGAGGAGAGTTATTTCAGACCAGTTTGAAAGGATCGACCCACAGACAGTGAGCGGCCAAGAAAACTCTACTTATTTGTGCTTTTTAATTTAATTCGCTTTAATGTCGATCATGAGCAAAATAAATTAAAGTGACTCTGACAGTTTGGACGACTCATTTCACTGAAGTGCAGTACAGATAAAAAGATTACAGATAAATACACTTGAAATACTTTTTTAATTTCACTTCCTGGTTGTAAATGATGACATCACACTAGGAAATTACCATAGCAACCGCACTGTACACGGGGTCAATTTCCTCTAATGTCGCAGACTTTTAAAAACTTTGCCTTTTTGTTGATTTTAGCCGTGTTTTGGTCACTTTTAGTCTCGGGTTTGTGATTGACACTTTTAGGCATTTTTTTTGTTGCGTTTTTGTCAATTTAAGTTGCATTTTTCTTGTTTTTAGTCCTGTGTTTGTGTCACTTTTAGTCACGTTTTTGACACTTTTTTTCTTGTGTTTGTGTCACTTTTAGTCACGTTTTTGACACTTTTAGTCTGGTGTTTGTGTCACTTTTAGTCACGTTTTTGACACTTTTAGTCTGGTGTTTGTGTCACTTTTAGTCACGTTTTTGACACTTTTAGTCTGGCGTTTGTGTCACTTTTAGTCACGTTTTTGACACTTTTAGTCTGGCGTTTGTGTCACTTTTAGTCACGTTTTGGACACTTTTAGTCTGGCGTTTGTGTCACTTTTAGTCACGTTTTGGACACTTTTAGTCTGGCGTTTGTGTCACTTTTAGTCACGTTTTTGACACTTTTAGTCTTGTGTTTGTGTCACTTTTAGTCACGTTTTTGACACTTTTAGTCTGGCGTTTGTGTCACTTTTAGTCACGTTTTTGACGCTTTTAGTAAAGATTTTGTTAAAGTTTTTGTCTATTTAAGTTTCATTTTTCTTTTAGTCCTGTGTTTGTGTCACTTTTAGTCCTGTGTTTGTGTCACTTTTAGTCCTGTGTTTGTGTCACTTTTAGTCTTGTGTTTGTGTCACTTTTAGTCCTGTGTTTGTGTCACTTTTAGTCCTGTGTTTGTGTCACTTTTAGTCCTGTGTTTGTGTCACTTTTAGTCCTGTGTTTGTGTCACTTTTAGTCTTGTGTTTGTGTCACTTTTAGTCCTGTGTTTGTGTCACTTTTAGTCTTGTTTGTGTCACTTTTAGTCCTGTGTTTGTGTCACTTTTAGTCATATTTTTGACGCTTTTAGTCTCGTGTTTGTGTTTGACGTTTGTCATGTTTTTGTTGCGTTTTTGTTGATTTTAGCCGTGTTTTTGTCACTTTTACTCTCGTGTTTGTGTCACTTTTAGTCTCTGGTTTGTGTCACTTTTAGTCCTGTGTTTGTCACTTTTAGTCGCTTTAAGCTGCATTTATTCTCTTTTAGTCCTGTATTTGTGTCACTTTTAGTCTCGGGTTTGTGTTTAATGCTTTTAGTTTATGTTGTTGCGTTTCTGGCGAGTTTTTGTTGTGTTTTTTTGTCAGTCGGGTTTTTTGTCGCTTTAAGTTGCATTTTTCTCCCCGTGTTTGTGTCACTTTTAGTCCTGTTTTTGTCGCTTGTAGAGAACGTGACTAAACTACAGCGTTAGCCGCTTTTATACAGAATAAAACAGGACAGAAAATGATTGCTCTTAAAAAACTGCAGCCTCGGGGGTCGGCTAATTGCGTCCATCAAATTGCGACACTTCCCTCTCCCCAGACACTTCCTCCAGCTGGATTTAACCCTTCTCTTACCACTGAACCTATGAACGACACAGGATCAGTGACGGTCTTTGTGATATTTCGTCTAATAATATTATTTTCTTTCTTTCTGGTGCAAGATCAGTGACTTTTTTGTGATATTTTGTTTAATAATATTATTTTCTTTCTTTCTTGTGCAGGATCAGCGACTGTTTTGTTATATTTAGTTTAATAATATTTTTTTCTTTCTTTCTTGTGCAGGATCAGCGACTGTTTTGTGATATTTAGTTTAATAATATTATTTTCTTTTCTTTCTGGTGCAAGATCAGTGACTTTTTTGTGATATTTAGTTTAATATTATTATTTTCTTTCTTTCTTGTGCAGGATCAGCGACTGTTTTGTGATATTTAGTTTAATAATATTATTTTCTTTCTTTCTGGTGCAGGATCAGTGACATGTTTTGTTTAATAATATTATTTTCTTTCTTCTGGTGCAGGATCAGTGACTGTTTTGTGATATTTTGTTTAACAATATTTTCTTTCTTCTGGTGCAGGATCAGTGACTGTTTTGTTTAATATTATTATTTTCTTTCTTTCTGGTGCAGGATCAGTGACTGTTTTGTTTAATATTATTATTTTCTTTCTTCTGGTGCAGGATCAGTAACTGTTTTGTGATATTTTGTTTAATAATATTATTTTCCTTCTTTCTGGTGCAGTATCAGTGACTGTTTTGTTTAATATTATTATTTTATTTCTTTCTGGTGCAGAATCAGTGACTGTTTTGTTTAATATTATTTTCTTTCTTTCTGGTGCAGGATCAGTGACTGTTTTGTTTAATATTATTATTTTCTTTCTTTCTGGTGCAGGATCAGTGACTACATGGACCTGGCTCCTGTGGACATTGTGGGGAAAAGGTGTTACCAGTTCATTCACGCCGAAGATGTGGAAGGAATCCGACAGTGCCACCTCGACTGTGAGTCAAACTATTATAAAAACTTCTACTTTTGTGTGAAAAGTGCCTCCTCGACTGTGAGTCAAACTATTACAAGAACTTTTATTTATGTTAAACTTATATTCCTGTTTCTGTGACTAAAATGTTTAAAATCAGGAAAATCTAGTCCTGGTTAAATCCTGGATTGGAGCTGCTTTAGTCCTGGTTATGATCTGGTTTAGTCCTGGTTCAGTTCGCCTTTAGTCCTTTTTTAGTCCTGCTTTAGTCCTGTTTAAGTCTTTGGTTCAGTCCAGGTTTAGTGCTGGATTAGTCCTGGTTTAATGGTTTACATCTGGTTAAATCCTGGTTTAATTCTGGTTTAAACAGCCCAGGTTTAGTTCTAGTTTAGTCCTTGTTCGGTCTTTGTTTAGTCCTGGTTCAATCCTGGTTCAGTCCTGGTTTAGTACTGGTTCTGACCTGGTTTTGTCTCGGTTTAGTCCTGGTTTAGACTTATTTTAGTCCTGGTTTAGACTTGGTTAAGTCCTGGTTTTTTCCTGTTTTAGACCCGTTTTAGTCCTGGTTTAGACCTGGTTTTGTCTCGGTTTAGTCCTGGTTTAGACCTGGTTTTGTCTCGGTTTAGTCCTGGTTTAGACTTATTTTAGTCCTGGTTTTGTCTCGGTTTAGACCTGGTTTAGACTTGGTTTAGTCCTGGTTTAGACCTGTTTTAGACCTGTTTTAGTCCTAGTTTAGTCCTGGTTTAGTCCTAGTTTAGTCCTGTTTTAATCCTGGTTTAGACCTGGTTTTGTCTCTAGTTTAGTCCTGGTTTAGTCTTATTTTAGTCCTGGTTTAGTCCTGTATTAGACCTGGTTTTGTCTCGGTTTAGACCTGGTTTAGACTTGGTTTAGTCCTGGTTTGTTCCTGGTTTAGACCTGTTTTAGTCCTAGTTTAGTCCTGGTTTAGTCCTGGTTTAGTCCTGTTTTAGTCCTGGTTTAGACCTGGTTTAGTCCTAGTTTAGTCCTGGTTTAGTCCTAGTTTAGTCCTGTTTTAGTCCTGGTTTAGACCTGGTTTTGTCTCGGTTTAGACCTGGTTTAGACTTGGTTTAGTCCTGGTTTGTTCCTGGTTTAGACCTGTTTTAGACCTGTTTTAGTCCTAGTTTAGTCCTGGTTTAGTCCTGGTTCTCAGATTAAAAACTAAAGTCTCTCAAAACTCAAGCCGTGGATTTTAAAGTTTAATTCCGACTTTAATTTGTTGAAGTTAAAGCTGTAATTTTCTCAATCGACTGGAGTTTCTCTGATTTTCTGACTCAATCTCTCGCCGTCGTTTCACCTCGGACTAATTCCTGTTTTTAACTCTCATCCAGACGCTTTTTTTCTGGAGTAAAAGGCTGGATTTTCGGCGTTTGAAATGGTGCCTGATGAAACGCTAATCGCCGCCTAAAGACTCCGATCCAACACGTTTAACAATCTGACATTTAGAGACGGAAGTTTGACACAAAGATCTGCCAGACTTAATTTAAATCTGATATTTTCCGCTGAACTGCGCCGTTTTATCTCCGCGAATCTGCTCTTCTGCCTCGAAAACAAACCCACAGTTGTGTTTTGAAGTTTAAGAACAGGATTACGACGAAAGAAGCTGCTATTTTATCATTATTTTACATTCTGGACCTTTTAAATCAAAATATTGACTGAAACGTTTAAAGTCCGTGTGTTTTTTTTCGAATTCTGCGTCATTCTGGTGGGAGGGCATCTGTGGTAAACGTGTATCGTAGTTTTACAGGCGCGGTTTGTGAAGAAAAATAGAAGTTTAAAATGACAGGAAGTGGAACTGATCCCTCTGTGATGTCATCAATGTGGGACGTACCATTGAAAACACAGACAATTTGCAGCAAATTACACTTTTTTATGATTTCTCCACCCGGTTGCCTCTCTCCAGCCCCCTCCCTCCCTCTTCTCTCCCCCTCCACTCCCCCGTTGCCTCAGACAGGTGCAGGTTTCTCTCTCTCTCCCCCCTCTCCTCCTCCAGTTTCCTCTCTCCCCCTCTCCTGCCTCAGACAGATGCGGGTTTCTCTCTCTCCTCCCCCTCTTTTCCCCTCTTCCTCCCCCTCTCCTCCTCAGACAGGGGGAGATCTCTCTCCTCCTCCTATCTCTCTCTTCCTCTCTCCTCCCCCTCTGTTGCCTCAGAGAGGGGGATGTTTTTCTCCTCTTCCTCTCTCTCTCTTCCTCTCCTCCCCTTCTCATCTCCTCTTCCTCCCCCTCTGTTGCCTCAGACAGGTGCAGATTTCTCTCCTACCCCTCTCTTCCCCTCTTCCTCCTCCGCTGTTGCCTCAGACAGGTGCAGGTTTCTCTCCTCTTCCCCTCTCTCTCTCTCTCTCTTCCTCTCCTCCCCCTCTCATCTCCTCTTTCTCCCCTCTCCTCCCCCTCTGTTTCCTCAGACAGGTGCAGGTTTCTCTCCTCCCCCTCTCTTCCCCTCTTCCTCCCACGCTGTTGCCTCAGACAGGTGCGGGTTTCTCTCTCTCTCTCCCCCTCTGGTTTCCTCCCTCCCCCTCTCCTCCCCTTATCCTCACCCTCTGCTCCCTCAGACAGGTGCGGGTTTCTCTCTCTCTCCCCCTCTCCTCCTCCCCTGGTTGCCCCTCTCCTCCCCCTCTGTTTCCTCAGACAGGTGCAGGTTTCTCTCCTCGTCTCTCTCTCTCTTTCTCTCCTCCCCCTCTCTTGCCTCAGAGAGGGGGATGTTTTTCTCCTCTTCCGCTCTTTCTCTCTCTCTTCCTCTCCTCCCCCTCTCATCTCCTCTTCCTCCCTCCATTAAAAAAACTCTATATTCCAGATTCTCCCGTTTTTTTCTCTCTAATTCTGCGTTAGTTGTGGTGGGAGGGCATCAGTGGTACACATTTATCGTAGTTTTACAGGCGCGGTTTGTGAAATTGTGAAAAATAGAAGTTTAAAATGACAGGAAGTGGAGCTGAATCCCACTGTGATGTCATCAATGTGGGACGTACCATTGAAAACACAGACAATTTACAGCGACAGTTTAAACCATCGTCAACAAAATAAAGTCTTATCACAGATTATTTATTGTCAGTTCTAACTATTGTGTCGTGTTTGTGGATGTGGGCCTTTTTTAGTCTGTTTGCTACGGTAACAGTATGTCATGTTCAACAGGAAGTGACATCATAAACTTTAAACTGTCAAACTGGACAAACGTTTAAATCTGAAACAGGATCGTGTTCAGTGAGTTTTTGTCAAATGTGAGTTTGAGTTTGACGGTTTCACTTCAGGTTGAAAACTGCTGAAAAAATAAACAAATAAAGCCCTTGGGCAACGTGAATGCTGTGCTAATGTTATGGACTTAACAATTAAGAATCTCTCTCCCGCACTCGCTCCCTCATCTACTTTTTCTCTCCTCGTCCTTCTCTCCCCCTGTTGCCTCAGACAGGTGTAGGTCTTCCCCCCTCTCTCCCTCTGTTCTCCCCCCTCTCCCCTGTTACCTCACACAGATGCAGGTCTCTCTCCACTCTCTCCCTCTGTTGCCTCAGACAGGTGCAGGTCTCTCTCTCTCCCCTCTCCTCCCCCTCTCTCTGCCCCCTCTCCCCTGTTACCTCAGACAGATGCAGGTCTCTCTCCTCTCTCTCCCCTCTCTCCCCCTCTTGCCTCAGACAGATGCAGGTCTCTCTCTTCTCTCTCCCTCTCCCCTCTCTCCTCAGACAGGTGCAGGTCTCTGTCCTCTCTCTCTCCTCTGTCTCTCTCACCTCTCCTCCCCCTCTCTCCCCCTCTTGCCTCAGACAGGTGCAGGTCTCTCTCCTCTCTCTCTCCTCTGTTTCTCTCCCCTGTTGCCTCAGACAGGGGCAGGTCTCTCTCCTCTCTCTCCCCTCTCTCCCCTCTCTCCCCCTCTTGCCTCAGACAGGTGCAGGTCTCTCTCCTCTCTCCCTCTCTTGCCTCAGACAGGTGCAGTTCTCTCTCCTCTCTCTCCTCTGTCTCTCTCACCTCTCCTCACCCTTTCCTCCCCCTCTTTCCCCCCGTTGCCTCAGACAGGTGCAGGTCTCTCTCCCCTCTCCTCCCCTCTCTCCCCCTCTTGCCTCAGACAGGTGCAGGTCTCTCTCACCCCTCTCCTCACCCTCTCCTCCCCCTCTCTCCCTCTCCTCCCCCTCTCGCCTCAGACAGGTGCAGTTCTCTCTCTCCTCTGTCTCTCTCACCTCTCCTCCCCCTTCTCCCCTGTTGCCTCAGACAGGGGCAGGTCTCTCTCCTCTCTCTCTCCCCTCTCCTCCCCCTCTCTCCCCCTCTTGCCTCAGACAGGTGCAGTTCTCTCTCTCCTCTGTCTCTCTCACCTCCCTCCCCCTCTCCCCTGTTGCCTCAGACAGGTGCAGGTCTCTCTCCTCTCTCTCTCCTCTGTCTCTCTCACCTCTCCTCCCCCTCTCTCCCCCCCTCTTGCCTCAGACAGGTGGATTTTAAAGCGAGTGAGCTCCTTTAATCTCTGGTTTGTGTCCAGACGCCTGCGGCTCTGCCCCGGGCAAATCTTCATTATCAGCTCTAACGCTCACTGTACAGACGCTCTGTGGGTATACAGAGGGGGAGAGAGGGGGGAGAGAGGGGGAGACAAGGGGAAACGAGGGAGGGAGAGAGAGAAAAGAGAAGAGAGAGAGGAAAGAGAAGGAAAGAAACTTAACGCTCACTGTACAGACGCTCTGTGGGTATACAGAGGGGGAGAGAGGGGGGAGAGAGGGGGAGACAAGGGGAAAGGAGGGAGGGGAGGGAGAGAGGGAGAGAAAAGCAACAAGAGAGGGACAGAAGAGAGTGAAACTAATGCTCACTGTACAGATGCTCTGTGGGTATACAGAGGGGGAGAGAGGGGGAGACAAGGGGGAGACAAGGGGAAAGGAGGGACAGAGAGGAAAGAGGAGGAAAGAAACTAACGCTCACTGTACAGAAGCTCTGTGGGTATACAGAGGGGGAGAGAGGGGGAGACAAGGGGGAGACAAGGGGAAAGGAGGGACAGAGAGGAAAGAGGAGGAAAGAAACTAACGCTCACTGTACAGAAGCTCTGTGGGTATACAGAGGGGGAGAGAGGGGGAGACAAGGGGAGACAAGGGGAAAGGAGGGCGAGGGAGGGAGAGAAGATAGAGAGGGAGAGAAAAGAGAAGAGAGAGAGGAAAGAGGAGGAAAGAAACTAACGCTCACTGTACAGACGCTCTGTGGGTATACAGAGGGGGGAGAGAGGGGGAGGAGGGAGAGGGGGAGGAGAGTGTCTATTGCTCATTGTTTTCAGAGAAACAAAAAAAAATCAACAGGAAAAAGAAAGTCGACCATGGTTTGTGCGGCTTCAGAATTAACTCCCCCCTCTATTCTTCCCTCTCTCCCCGCCTCCCCCTCTCGTGTTTATTCTCTTCCCTCTCTCTCTTTTCTCCCACCTTCTCTGCATCCCACTCTTTCTCTAGCTACATCTCTTTCCTTCCCCTTCCCTCTCTCTTCTTCCCCCTCTCTCTCCCAATTTTCTGCCTCCCATCACACTCTCTCTCTCTACCTTATCTCTTTTCCCCCCTTCTCATCTTTCGCTCCCACTCTTCTGCCTCCCTTCCTCTCTCTCTCTCCCTCCTCTTCCTCCCCCCCTCTCTCCCATTTTTCTGCCTCCCTACCTCTCCCCTCTTCTCTCTCTCTTCTTCTTCTCCCCTCCCCTCTCTACTTCCTTTCTTTTCTCTCTTCTCTTCTGTCTTTCTCTCCCACTTTTCTGCCTCCCTTCCTCTACCTCTCTCCTCTTCCTCCCACTTTTCTGCCTCCCTACCTCTCCCCCTCTTCTTCTTCTCTCCTACTTTTCTACCTCCCCTCATACTCTCTCTCGCTCTCTCCCTCCTCTCTCCCCCCTCTTCTCTCTGTCTGTCTCTCTTCTTTCTCACACTTTCTACCTCCCTTCCTCTCCCTCTCTCCCCTCTTCCTCCTCCTCTTCTCTCTTCTACTTTTCTGTCTCCTCTCACACTCTTTCTCTCGCTCTCTACCTCCTCTCTTTTCCCCCACCTCTTCTTTCATTCCCACACTTTTCTGCCTCCCTTCCTCCCCCACTCTCCCCTCTTCTTCCCCCTCTCTCTCCTACTTTTCTGCTTCCCCTCACACTCTCTCTCGCTCTGTACCCCCTCTCTCTTCCTGTCTCTCTTCCTGTCTCTTTCTCACTTTTCTGCCTCCCCCCTCTCCTCCCTTCCTCTTCTCTCTCTCTTCTTCCCCCTCTCTCTCCCACTTTTCTGCCTCCCTACCTCTCCCCCTCTCTCTCCCACTTTTCTGTCTCCCCTCACACTCTCTCTCTCTCCTCTCTTTTCCCCCTCCTCTTCTCTTTCTTTCTCACACGTTTCTGCCTCCCCCACTCACCCCTCTTCCCCCTCCTCTCTCTCCTACTTTTCTGCCTCCCCTCACACTCTCTCGCTCTCTACCTCCTCTCTTTCCCCACTCCTCTTCTCTCTGTCTGTCTCTCTTCTTTCTCACTTTTCTGCCTCCCCCCTCTCCTCCCTTCCTCTTCTCTCTCTATTCTTCTTCCCCCTCTCTCTCCCACTTTTCTGCCTCCCTACCTCTCCCCCTCTTCCTCTTCTCCCCCCTCTCTCTCCCACTTTTCTGTCTCCCCTCACACTCTCTCTCTCGCTCTCTATCTCCTCTCTTTTCCCCCTCCTCTTCTCTCTTTCTTTCTCACACTTTTCTGCCTCCCCCACTCACCCCTCTTCCCCCTCCTCTCTCTCCCACTTTTCTGCCTCCCTACCTCTCTCCCTCTTCTACTTTTCTGCCTCCCCTCACACTCTCTCGCTCTCTACCGCCTCTCTTTCCCCACTCCTCTTCTCTCTGTCTGTCTCTCTTCTTTCTCACACTTTTCTGCCTCCCCCCTCTCTCCCCCTCTCTTCAGTGTTTTACTTGTTTGCTTCTCGGTTTATTTCCTCGGCTGAACAAACAAAGCAAGGTCACGCTCAAGGTGGAGCCTCCTGTCTCTGTGTCGGAAAACATGCAAACTCTCTCCCCCCTTTCTCCCTCTCTCCCCCTCCCGCTCTCTCTCTTAAATCTCTTTCCATCTGTCTCTTTTCCATCCCTCTTAACTTCCCTCTCCCTTTTCTCTCCCTTCCGTCTCTCCCTGCTCTCTTCTCTCTCTCTCTCCACATCTACAGTGCACAGACTTGTAATAGTTCATAATTATCTCTCTCCTCCCCCTTCCCTCCCCCTTCCCTTTCTGTCTTTTTACTTTCTCTTCCCCTTTTCCCCCCTCTCTATCCCTTTGCTCTCTCTTCTTTCTCTCCTTCTTTTCTCTCTTTTTCAACTCTTTCTTTCTAAACCTCTCCCTCCTTTTACTCTGTCTTCCCTTACTCTAAACCCCTCTCTCTTTACTCTCTTTCCACCATTTTCTTCTCCTTTCCCCATCTCTATCCCTTTCTCTTTTTTCTGCCCTTTCTTTTCTTTTTCGCTCCATTTTCTCTCCCCTTTTCTTTCTTTCTTTTTCTCCTATCTCTCTAAACCTCTCCATTTACTCTTTTCTCTCTCCTTCTTTTTCTTCTTTTCTCTCTCCCTCCCTTTGCTCTTTCTTCCCTTCTTTCTTCCTCCTTTCTGTTTGACTTTTTCTTTCCATTTTCCATCGTCTCTATACCTCTCTCCCCATTTACTCCCCTTTTGCTCTCTTCCTTCGTTCTTCCAACTCTTTTTCTTCCCTCTCCCCTTTCCATCATTATCTCTATCCCTTTCCGCTCTTCTTCCCTCTTTCTCTCCTTTTTTCTGCCCTTTTTCACTTTTCTTTTCCGCCTTTCCTTCTGACTTTTTCTTTCCATTGTCCATCTCTCTCTCTCCCCTTTCTCTCCCGCTCTTTTTCTCTCTGAACCTGTCTCCATTTACTCTCACTCTTTCCTTTCTTTTTCTCTCCATTTCCTCTCCCCTTTCTCTCCTTTCTTTTTCTCTCAATTTCCTCTCCCCTTTCTCTCTCTTTTTCCTTTCTTTTTCTCTCCATTTCCTCTCCCCTTTCTCTCTTTTTCCTTTCTTTTTCTCTCCCTGTCTCTCCCCTTTCTTTCTTTCCTTTCTTTTTCTCTCCCCTTCTCTCTTTTTCTCCCCCTTTCCTCCCATTTCTCCTAACAGTTTGTAATCCTCCCTGAAAGCCTCTCGCTCGTCCGTTCGTTCGGCGGAGAATGGTTTCCGTGTGGTCCTTTTCTTCATGTGGTCTTTTTCCTTTCGCTCCAGATTCAAACGTTTACATCTTCATTTGGCCAGATTTACTTTGCAGCGGGAAACACCGAGCGGCGGGGCCAGAGCTCCACCTGCTGGACAGGGACCAGAACTGCAGAGGATTTAGACAGGAAATTTACACTTTTAACAGTTTGAATTTATGAAAGTGTCATGTCCAGTGCACTGGGGCTTAACGAGGAAGACGTTTTATTTAATTTATGACATAAAAACACATAAATCACTGACCAGGTGTTGAAAATGAGCAGAAATAAGAGCAATCTTTTTCTATTTTTTTATTTTTTATTTATTTTCTTGTCCTTAACATAAACATTTGCATTTAAAGTGAGATTCTTCAGGCAATTTTCAATTCAATTTCAATTTTTTGGTCAGTTTTCTCTTTCACACATTGACTTTCATGTGGAAACAACAAACGTGTCCAATCTGCTCCTGATGTTTTATTCTTCCATTGAATCCACTTAATCCATAGATTTCTCTGACATTGTAACTTCAAAGGTCGTTTTCTTAAAATAAAGAATAGAAACACATAAAGATCAGCCTTAAATAGATCCACACAAACTGTACAATCTGGACTCAATATTTAGACCAAACACACGGATTTTTAAGTTAAAGAAAAAGAAGAAAAAAAAAAAGGCAAATTAAAATTTCTAGAACAATTTTCAGTCCAATCGGTTTATTAAAAAAATAAATAAGAAATCCAGAGTAACCTCAGTTAATTCTGTACATATTAGTTACAAAAAAAGATTGAAATGTCCCAAACGTGTGTAATTTTTGGCCGTTTTTACATGAAAACCTTGTAATACATTTTTTTCCTTACATTTATGTAACCACTTCATGAATTTCTTGAATTGTTCTTGATTATTTTATTTGACAGACTATGATTAAGGAAGAAATTGCACACAAAATACACATTCAGATTCTCATTTAAAGGATAACTCTTATTTGTGTTCAGATACTGTCACTTTTCTAAAATCTGAGGAAAACATTGTGGTATTTGTGGAAAAAATATACAGAAAACACGGCTGTTAAAGTGAGAGCGACTTCTTCTCTTTACATTTGTGTGAGTTCAGTTTGAGGATGTTTTAGACACAAATATAAATGTATTTTGTCACATGGTACAGAGCAGTTCTGTAAATCTGAGGCAACAAGTGACTCCATTCATCACAACTAATCGAACAATCATTAACTGGTCTGTGTGGTGTGTGTGTTTAAGTGTGTTCTGTGTGTATAAGTGTGTTAGCATGTGTTTGTTTGCGTGTATTGTGTGTGTGTTCCGTGAGTTGGTGTGCATTTGTTTGCGTATATGGTGTGTGCGTGTTTGAGTGTGTGTTTGAGTGTGTTAGCGTGATGAGATGTGTGTGTTCGTTTGCGTGTGTGTTTTTTGTTTGTGTGTATGATGTGTGTGTTTGTTGGTTTGTGTGTATGATGTGTGTGTTTGTGTGTGCGTCTGTGTTTTGGTGTATGATGTGTGTGTTTGTTGGTTTGTGTGTATGATGTGTCTGTTTTGGTGTATGATGTGTGTGTTTGTTTGTTTGCATGTGTGTTTGTTTGTGTGTATGCTGTGTGTGTGTTAGTGTGTGCGTGTACGGTGTGTGTTTGGGTGTATGATGTGTGTCTTTGTTTGTGTGTGCGTGTCTGTTTTGGTGTATGATGTGTGTTTTTGTTGGTTTGTGTGTATGATGTGTTTGTGTTTACGGTGTGTGTTTGGGTGTATGATGTGTGTGTTTGTTGGTTTGGTTGTATGATGTGTGTGTGTGTGTGTGTACGGTGTGTGTTTGTTTGTTTGTGTGTATGCTGTGTGTGTGTGTGCGGTGTGTGTTTCTCCCGTTGGCCGCGGCGTTGATTGTGATTAATGTCGTCGTCAGTGAAGCGCCGCAGCTCCAGATGTCACATGACACTTGTACTTCCTGTGTGTCTGCGCCAGCGTCTCTCAATCTGTGGAACTGAACCAGGACTGAACCAGGACTAAACCAGGTCTAAACAAAGTCTAAACCAGGTCTAAACAAAGTCTAAACCAGGTCTAAATCTGCAGCAAGAAACTGATCTAAAATAGAAATGAACCAGGACTAAAACAATTCTAAAACCGACTAAATCTGCTCCACTGTTCTCACAATCTACTGCAAGAAACCAGGACTAAACCAGGATTTAAACAGGTCTAAACCATGTCTAAATCTGCAGAACTGAACCAGGATTAAAACAGGTCTAAACAAGGTCTCAATCGACATTGAGAAACACAACTAAAAAGGGTCTAAACCAAGACTAAATCTGCCACAGTGTCTCGCAATCTGCAGAACTGAGCCAGGATTTGGGGCGCGACCCCAGACCAAATGTGGGACTAAACCAGGACTAAACCAAATACTAACCCTGGACATGATCAGAACTAAACCAGGACTATAACAAGACCAAAACTAAGTCACATCAGGACTAAAAACAGGCTTGATTTAGAACAAAATCAACAAGTGTGAACGGACTGAACCAGGACTGAACCAGGACTAAACCAGGACTAAACCAGGACAGAACCAGGTCTAAACCAGGTCTAAACCAGGACTGAACCAGGACTGAACCAGGACTGAACCAGGACTGAACCAGATCTAAACCAGGACTAAACCAGGACTAAACCAGGACTAAACCAGGACTAAACCAGGTCTAAACCAGGACTAAACCACCAGGGCACAACCAAGATTGAATTTGATCTAACCCGGTCTAACCCCGATCCTAACCCCGGTCTAACCCGGTCTGACCCCGGTCCTAATCCTGGTCTAACCCGGTCTGACTCCGGTCCTAACCCCGGTCTAACCCGGTCTGACCCGGTCTGACCCCGGTCTAAACCCAGTCTGACCCCAGTCTAACACCGGTCTGACCCCAGTCTAACCCGGTCTGACCCCGGTCTAACCCCGGTCTGACCCCAGTCTAACACCGGTCCTAATCCTGGTCCTGACCCCAGTCCTAACCCCGGTCCTGACCCCGGTCCCGTTTGTGTTTCAGTGCTGAACAAAGGTCAGTGTGTGACGAAGTATTATCGATGGATTCAGAAAAACGGAGGCTACATCTGGATCCAGTCGAGCGCCACCATCGCCGTCAACGCCAAGAACAACAGCGACAAGAACGTCATCTGGGTCAACTACGTCCTCAGGTACAGCGCTTTATAACCACATCTGGGTCAAATACAGCCTCAGGTACCACACTTTTATAAACGTCATCTGGGTCAAATACAGCTTCAGGTACCACACTTTTATTAATGTCATCTGGGTCAAATACATCCTCAGGTACAACACTTTAACACACGACATCTGGGTCAAATACATCCTCAGGTACAACACTTTAACACACGACATCTGGGTCAAATACATCCTCAGGTACAACACTTTTACACACGGCATCTGGGTCAAATACATCCTCAGGTACAACATTTTAACACACGACATCTGGGTCAAATACATCCTCAGGTACAACACTTTTACACACGACATCTGGGTCAAATACATCTGCATCCTCAGGTAAACAACACTTTTATAACGTCATCTGAGTCAAATTACACTTTTATAAACGTCATCTGGGTCAAACACATCTGCATCCTCAGGTAAACGACACTTATATAACAACATCTGGGTCAACCGCATGCTCAGGTATGACACTTACAGGTTTAGTCAAGATTTGGTCCAGGTTCAGTCCAGGTTTAGTCCAAGTTTGATCCGTGTTTAGTCCAAGTTTGATCCGTGTTTAGTCCAAGTTTGATCCGTGTTTAGTCCAAGTTTATCCCAGGTTTGGTCCAGGTGTTGTCCAGGTTCAGTCTAAGTTTAGTTCATGTTTGGTCCTGGTTTAGTCCATGTTTGGTCCATGTATAATCCAGGTTCGGTCCATGTTTAGTCCAGTTTTGGCCCAGGTTTAGCTCAAGTTTGATCCGCGTTTGGCCCAGGTTTAGTCCAGGTATAATCCAGGTTTGATGACGTACTTCCTGTCGTTGCAGTAATCCCGAGTACAAAGACACGCCTCTGGATCTGGCTCAGCTCCCGACGCTCCCGGACAAGACCAACGAGACCTCTGAGTCCGAGGAGTCTGAGACCGAGTACAAGGAGGCCTCAGGTGAGAACCCAACCAGGACCGAACCAGGACCGAACCAGGACTGAACAAGAACCGAACCAGGACTGAACCAGAACCAAAACCAGGACTAAAACGAGACCAAACTGGGTCTAAAACAGGACTAATTCAGGACTAAACCCGAGCTAAATCAAGACTGAAATGGGACTAAAATAGGACTAAACCAGGACTCTAGCAGGACTAAAATGAGACTAAAACGAGACCAAACTGGGTCTAAAACAGGACTGAAACAGGACTAAACCAGAACTAAATCAAGACTGAAATGGGACTAAAACGAGACCAAACTGTGTCTAAAACAGGACTAATACGAGACCAAACTGGGTCTATAACAGGACTAATTCAGGACTAAACCTAAACTAAATCAAGACTGAAATGGGATTAAAATGGGACTAAACCAGGACTCTAGCAGGACTAAAACGAGACCAAACTGGGTCTAAAAACAGGACTGAAACAAGACTAAACCAGGACTAATACAGGACTAAACCAGGACTGAAACGGGACTAAAACGAGACCAAACCGGTTCTAAAACAGGACTAATTCAGGACTAAAACCGGACTAAACCAGAACCAAATCAAGACTCAACCTGGTCTAAAGCAGGTCTAAAGCAGGACTCATGTTGTCCCTCTGCTCTGGACTCGTGTTTGTTGTGCTTTTCTGAGCCGCGGTGCCTTTTCTCTGGTGGCGCTGCCTTTTGTGGCGCCGGTGCCAGGCCCTGCAGCTGTTGGCTCTGCTCCTGGTTCCGTTTTGGCCCGGACTTTTGGCAGAGCCGTAAAAACGCGTCTGTGTGAGATTCCGCCGTTAGTCTCTCAGTTTTTGGCGGCGTTTTGTGTTTGGAGCTGCATTTTGAAGTGGTGCTTGTTGCCTCTCGTCTGCTCCAAACACAATGTCCTCAAACGATGGGAACAGAGTCTGAACAGGAAGAAACGCCGGAGTAAACAGAGTCTGAACAAGAAGAGAAACAGAGTCTGAACAGGAGGAAACACAGAGTCTGAACAGGAGGAAACACCGGAGTAAACAGAGTCTGAACAAGAAGAGAAACAGAGTCTGAACAGGAGGAAACACAGAGTCTGAACAGGAGGAAACACAGAGTCTGAAAAGGAAGAAACACAGAGTCTGAACAGGAGGAAACACAGAGTCTGAACTGGAAGGAAAAACAGTGTCTGAACAGGAGGAACACACAGAGTCTGAACAGGAAGTCTGAACAGGAGGAACACAGAGTCTGAACAGGAGGAAACACCGGAGTAAACAGAGTCTGAACAAGAAGAGAAACAGAGTCTGAACAGGAGGAAACACAGAGTCTGAACAGGAGGAAACACCGGAGTAAACAGAGTCTGAACAAGAAGAGAAACAGAGTCTGAACAGGAGGAAACACAGAGTCTGAACAGGAGGAAACACAGAGTCTGAACAGGAAGAAACACCGGAGTAAACAGAGTCTGAACAAGAAGAGAAACAGACTCTGAACAGGAGGAAACACAGAGTCTGAACAGGAGGAAACACCGGAGTAAACAGAGTCTAAACAAGAAGAGAAACAGAGTCTGAACAGGAGGAAACACAGAGTCTGAACAGGAGGAAACACAGAGTCTGAACAGGAAGAAACACCGGAGTAAACAGAGTCTGAACAGGAGGAAACACAGAGTCTGAACAGGAGGAAACACAGAGTCTGAACAGGAGGAAACACAGAGTCTGAACAGGAGGAAACACAGAGTCTGAACAGGAAGAAACACCGGAGTAAACAGAGTCTGAACAGGAAGAGAAACAGAGTCTGAACAGGAGGAAACACAGAGTCTGAACAGGAAGAGAAACAGAGTCTGAACAGGAGGAAACACAGAGTCTGAACAGGAGGAAACACCGGAGTAAACAGAGTCTGAACAAGAAGAGAAACAGAGTCTGAACAGGAGGAAACACAGAGTCTGAACAGGAGGAAACACCGGAGTAAACAGAGTCTAAACAAGAAGAGAAACAGAGTCTGAACAGGAGGAAACACAGAGTCTGAACAGGAGGAAACACCGGAGTAAACAGAGTCTAAACAAGAAGAGAAACAGAGTCTGAACATGAGAAACACAGAGTCTGAACAGGAGGAAAGTCTGAACAGGATCTGAACAGGAGGAAACAGAGTCTGAACAGAATAAACAGAGTCTGAACAGGAGGAAACTAAACAGAGTCTGAACAGGAAACAGGAGGAAACACAGAGTCTGAACAGGAAGAAACACCGGAGTAAACAGAGTCTGAACAGGAGGAAACACAGAGTCTGAACAGGAGGAAACACAGAGTCTGAACAGGAAGAAACACCGGAGTAAACAGAGTCTGAACAGGAGGAAACACAGAGTCTGAACAGGAGGAAACACAGAGTCTGAACAGGAAGAAACACCGGAGTAAACAGAGTCTGAACAGGAGGAAACACAGAGTCTGAACAGGAGGACACACCGGAGTAAACAGAGTCTGAACAAGAAGAGAAACAGAGTCTGAACAGGAGGAAACACAGAGTCTGAACAGGAGGAAACACAGAGTCTGAACAGGAAGAAACACCGGAGTAAACAGAGTCTGAACAGGAGGAAACACCGGAGTAAACAGAGTCTGAACAAGAAGAGAAACAGAGTCTGAACAGGAGGAAACACAGAGTCTGAACAGGAGGAAACACCGGAGTAAACAGAGTCTGAACAAGAAGAGAAACAGAGTCTGAACAGGAGGAAACACAGAGTCTGAACAGGAGGAAACACCGGAGTAAACAGAGTCTAAACAAGAAGAGAAACAGAGTCTGAACAAGAAGAAACACAGAGTCTGAACAGGAGGAAACACAGAGTCTGAACAGGAAGAAACACCGGAGTAAACAGAGTCTGAACAGGAGGAAACACAGAGTCTGAACAGGAGGAAACACAGAGTCTGAACAGGAGGAAACACAGAGTCTGAACAGGAGGAAACACAGAGTCTGAACAGGAAGAAACACCGGAGTAAACAGAGTCTGAACAGGAGGAAACACCGGAGTAAACAGAGTCTGAACAAGAAGAGAAACAGAGTCTGAACAGGAGGAAACACAGAGTCTGAACAGGAGGAAACACCGGAGTAAACAGAGTCTAAACAAGAAGAGAAACAGAGTCTGAACAGGAGGAAACACCGGAGTAAACAGAGTCTAAACAAGAAGAGAAACAGAGTCTGAACAAGAAGAAACACAGAGTCTGAACAGGAGGAAACACAGAGTCTGAACAGGAGAAAACACAGAGTCTGAACAGGAAGAAACACCGGAGTAAACAGAGTCTGAACAGGAGGAAACACAGAGTCTGACCAGGTGGAAACACAGAGTCTGAACAGGATGAAACACCGAGTAAACAGAGTCTGAACAAGGAAAAAACAGAGTCTGAACAGGAGGAAACACAGAGTCTGAACAGGAAGATAAACAGAGTCTGAACAGGAGGAAACACAGAGTCTGAACAGGAGGAAACACAGGAGTAAACAGAGTCTGAACATGAAGAAAAACAGAGTCTGAACAGGAGGAAACACAGAGTCTGAACAGGAGGAAACACCGGAGTAAACAGAGTCTGAACAAGAAGAGAAACAGAGTCTGAACAGGAGGAAACACAGAGTCTGAACAGGAGGAAACACCGGAGTAAACAGAGTCTGAACAAGAAGAGAAACAGAGTCTGAACAGGAGGAAACACAGAGTCTGAACAGGAGGAAACACAGAGTCTGAACAGGAAGAAACACCGGAGTAAACAGAGTCTGAACAGGAGGAAACACAGAGTCTGAACAGGAGGAAACCCAGAGTCTGAACAGGAGGAAACCCAGAGTCTGAACAGGAGGAAACACAAAGTCTGAACAGGAAGAAACACCGGAGTAAACAGAGTCTGAACAAGAAGAGAAACAGAGTCTGAACAGGAGGAAACACAGAGTCTGAACAGGAGGAAACACCGGAGTAAACAGAGTCTAAACAAGAAGAGAAACAGAGTCTGAACAAGAAGAAACACAGTCTGAACAGGAAGAAACACCGGAGTAAACAGAGTCTGAACAGGAGGAAACACAGAGTCTGAACAGGAAGAAACACCGGAGTAAACAGAGTCTGAACAGGAGGAAACCCAGAGTCTGAACAGGAGGAAACCCAGAGTCTGAACAGGAGGAAACCCAGAGTCTGAACAGGAGGAAACACAGAGTCTGAACAGGAAGAAACACCGGAGTAAACAGAGTCTGAACAGGAAGAAACACCGGAGTAAACAGAGTCTGAACAGGAGGAAACACAGAGTCTGAACAGGAGGAAACACCGGAGTAAACAGAGTCTAAACAAGAAGAGAAACAGAGTCTGAACAGGAGGAAACACAGAGTCTGAACAGGAGGAAACACAGAGTCTGAACAGGAAGAAACACCGGAGTAAACAGAGTCTGAACAGGAGGAAACACAGAGTCTGAACAGGAGGAAACCCAGAGTCTGAACAGGAGGAAACCCAGAGTCTGAACAGGAGGAAACACAGAGTCTGAACAGGAAGAAACACCGGAGTAAACAGAGTCTGAACAGGAGGAAACACAGAGTCTGAACAGGAGGAAACACAGAGTCTGAACAGGAAGAAACACCGGAGTAAACAGAGTCTGAACAGGAAGAGAAACAGAGTCTGAACAGGAGGAAACACCGGACTAAACAGAGTCTGAGCAAGAAGAAACAGAGTCTGACCAGGAAGAAACACTGGAGTAAACAGAGTCTGCGTGGCTTAGAGCTGGGAAAAACGTAGGTAGTACTCCAGCTCACTCCAGTTTCACGTGACGTCACAACATCATCAGCCAGTGATATTTAAAACAGACGGACAAAATAATATCGGCTATGCGGCTAAAATAATATCTGTAAAACGCTGATTTTTGTTGTAATACAGTGAGATCTTGGGTCTAGTCACTGAGAGGTTCAACATTTGTGACCCACATTGGTGTCATCAATAGAAAAGTGTCTCCTGCTGCGTCTGAGGTCTCATTTTAGAACGTGAACACGACCTGTAAAAAAAAAATCAGAGGTGCAGTTACACTTCAGCTCTCCAGGAGGGGGCGCACCCACAGACTAAAGACTTGCATAGAAAAATCACAGAAACACAAATATAAACATGCGCCCGACCATAGCAGGGAGTGAGGAAAATGGTGCTAAACATAAACAGTCACCTGCCAAGTTGAACTGAGTCCAGCTCCAGCGTTCTCTTTGTGTTCAGACAAAGTCGCTGCTCCAAGCTTCAGATTTCATTAAATATTCATAAAAATCTACCGCCGTTTCTTCTCATATCATATCTCTCCGACAGTCCATCGAGTTCGTTTACTGAAAGTCAAACCGATGACGTCATGAGCTCTGTTTTCTTCTGAGGTGCACGGAGTGTTTCTGTCAGTGAGGTTTTCACGATGGCGCTCGACTGGTTCTGGTGGCCGTAAACATTTATTCTCTTCTTAAAATAAAAGAAATCACGGCGAAGAGTGAGTTACAGATGTTAAAAATGTTATGTTCGCTGCAAATATGTCACCGGAGGAAGCCTACGTGTCCCTCTTTTTGCCACAGTTCGTCGATGTAATCCCTCATTCGTCCAGGTGTGTTCCATCGTAGAAAAGGTTTCAGGGGCTGTCATCCGAACGCTGTTTGAAGATCGAGACGTTTTGACTTCTATCCAAAAGTCATTGTCAATCTGAGAGCTGGTCTGGGAACTCTGGCTTATGCTACTCTGACTGACAATGATAATGAGTCGAAACGTCTCGATCTTCAAACAGCGTCCGGACACAACCCCTGAAACCTTTTCTACGATCTTTTTCCACAGATCACATTTCTGTAGTAAACGCACTAACGGTTTGATGAGCACCCCGTTCACACAAATGACGATGGAGGGAAAAGTATCTCGTAAAACACTATATAAAGTAGATTGATTTGTGTAAAATGTTTAATGAACACGAGCAACAACAAGTCAACCACGCACCGATTTACTGAGGCCTGAAAACGACTTTTTAATCAGAGTAGAACTTATTTTCTGTTGAGTTCTGCCCCGTGTAAACTACAACAGAAACAAGATGGCCACGATTGCCCACGACAACTTCTGGAATAAGGTCAATTGACCCTTTAAAAGTTTGTAAACAAAAACATTCAAAATTCAGCATGTTTCCAAAAGTGAATTTAAAAAAATACGACAAATCCAGGTGATTCTGTGAAATGAAAACCACTCGGAGCGTGATTTAAACACGTGCACTATTGAATTTTAAGACATTTGTTTATTTAATAAGAGCTTAAAATAGACTCTTATCCTTTTTGATGAAGACAAAATCCTACTTCTGAGATTTTAATGGAAAAATACTCACAGAAATGTTGCGCCCACAATAGTATCTGCAGATATTTTACACCAATGTTCTTCAACCTTTTTTGAGTCATGGCACACGACCAACTAAAACTAAAATGCCTCCTTCAGACAGATATAAGGCAGTGACTCACAGTTCTGTCGGGTGAAGAAGCTACTTGGATGAGTGCTGAAACGTCCTCGCTCTTAAAACCTTTCTCCACCGACCTGGATGACACAGACACAAATAAACAATAATTCATTAAAAACGGAATCGTGAGCTGGTCCCTGAGACAATCTGCTGTTTTTGTGAAATGTTGTTCTGGTGATTGACTGTTTGTGTCTTTAATGCAGCTGTCGGTTCAAACACACTTTTCCCCTGTTGTTTAGCCTCTGAAGCCTCTGAGCAGATGACTTTATTTACCTCTTAGAGGCCAGAGCTGCATGATTAAACCAAATCCACACAAAAAAACATTTTAATGGATGTAATTAGCAAATCACAAAGACTGCAATGTTTGAAGTGCAATCATTTCTGCCACAAACAACAAAATGTCTTGCTTTGATTTGAATAAAAACTGCTCACACTGTAGTTTGGATTTGTGCAAAATGAACGCAAAATGTTCTGAAACAAGAGACAAAAGAGCCACCAAAAGCAATAAAAATGTGTTCAAAAGCGACAAAAACGCTCCGACAAACAACAAACGTGACTAAAAGTGACGAAGACAGGTTTAAATATGATGCACACAACTGGACGTGAAAAAAACGCAACTTCAAGCAACAAAGACACGTTTAAATATGACAAACACAACCAAACGAGACAAAAAACACGACTAAAAACGACAAAAATGCTTTTAAAATGACAAACACAACGGAACGAGACAAACCAAACTAAAAGCGACAAATTGTGTTTAAAATGGGAATTTGAGCAGAATCCTATTATTAAAACAAAGCTTATCACAATCGCACTGGTCAGAATTAGATATTTTTCCTGAACGGTGCAGCTCTATTAAAGACAATAGAAAAATACAAAGTGAACATGAATCGGGATCAAATCTAAATCATGATCTGGACCCAAGAAAATGGTGATAATCATTTTTGCCGTTTGGCCCAGGCCAGAATAAAAAGTTGACTAAAGATTTTGCACCAGAGCCATGTTTTAGTCCAGTGTTTTTCAACCTTTTTGGAGCACACCACCTTCTACAAACACATCACCAAAACAGACCATTTAGTTAAAAATATGGTTTATAACAAGCCAACTAATGTCTGTGCCACTGTCTGGTTCTCTAAATTTGATAATGGTGATGGTTTTGGGTTATTTTTGGTGCAGAAGTAGCTCAGGACGCTCCAAAAAAGTAAATTAGTCAATTAGATCCACATTTGTCAATCTGTTACCTCAACTGGACATTTTTCTAAGGCTGGTTGAAAATGAAGGTTTAAGACCATTAGTGATGAAGTATGTGATGTTGAGTGATAAGAGTAGCATTAGCATTAGCATTAGACACGGACGATATTGAACTTTTGCGTCACGATTATCACGGACTAAATAATTGCCATTAACGATAATATCCCGATAATGATTAAACTTGCCAAAAGCCGTTTAAAAATGTTTTCATAGTAATATTTAAATTATGAATAAGTTCAAAATTTTATCATTAAAATATACTTTGTTAGGTGAAAACAACAATCAATCTAGAAGAGAACATTAGCACAGGTGATAAAATGGCGATTATCACGATTACACAAATTGTACCACGAACGATTATTGTCTCCTCTTTTTATCCCAGTAAACAATATTGTTATTGGTGGAAAAAACTGCGACACGTACACACTGAATGTTTTATAAATGTGACTAAAAGCAACAAAAATGTGACTAAATGCGATTGGAAACAACCAATACACAACTAAGTCACAAAAACAACTTAAAGCGACAAAAATGCTACTAATTATATAACAGTGACAGATACGCAACTAAGTCACAAAGAAAATGTCTGAAAGTGAGGAAAATGTGACCATAAGCAACAAAAATGCTACTAAACGTATAAAAGCGACACATACGCAACTAAGTCACACAAAAAAAAAAGGGTCTGAAAGAGAAAAAACGTCACCATAAGCAACAAAAATGCGACGAAAAGCGACACCTAAAAGTCACGAAAACAACTTAAAGCGAAAAAAAAAAGAAGCAATTAAAATCAACAAAAATTTGATTTTAATTGCATTAGCATTGTAGGGCTGTAACCTTTTAGTCATTTAGTCGATTAATCAGTCGATGGTGTCTTAGTCGACTAATTATCTTATTTGCATTCTACAAATGTACGTAGCAAAAACAGTAAAAATAAGCAGATCTGCAGTGAGTCAGCGGAAGATTTTTGCGACAATCTGTATCTCTAACAAATAAACTGTTTATTTGCACTTTTCTGTATACATTTTTATTTTTGCATGAACTCCTGTGCAGTTTGGGTCAGATACACGGAGATACTTCATAGTTTTGACGTATTTTTGCCACACGACCAAGAATTTTAGTTGACCACAGCCCTAGTTTATTGTCCCATCCCTAATCAGCCGTAGTTTTAGGCTGAGTTTGTAAAGCGGTCCTAATAGAGACACAGATTTGTCCCTCAGAGACAGAAGCGGCAGAAAAGCAGGAGACATTCTGTGAAGCTGGAGCGAGGCCAGTTGGATGCGTTCACTGGCTCCTGAGTCTGTGGGAAAATGTTGACGCGACACATACACCTGGTTTTCAGGGACAAACAAACAACCTGAATGAATGTCCCGCTCGTGGTTAGATTTGAGCTTTATATCTTAACAATGGGATTCTGTTTGAAGTTCATTTTAAACACAACGAGGAGAATTGATAAAAAAAAAAAACTGAAATATGAACTGACAAAAATGAATGAATCGCTTGTTTCAAAATGTTTTTAATTGCGTATTTGTCAATTTGTTGCATTTTTTGTTGCTTTCAGTCCCGCTTTTGTTGGATTAAGTTGTGTATTTGTCACTTTTAATCACATATCACATTTAGTGTTGTTTTTAGTCACATTTTTGTTGCTTACGGTCACATTTTCCTCACATTCAGACTTTTTTTGTGACGTGGTTGTGTATATGTCGCTTTTATTACTTTTAGTAGCATTTTTGTCACTTTTATTAACATTTTTCCCACGTTCAGTCTTATTTTTTGTGACTTGGTCACTTTTGTTGATTTTAATTGCATTTTTTTCACTTTAAGTTGTTTTTGTGACTTTTAGTTGCATCTTTGTTGCTTTCAGTCCTGCTTTTGTTTGATTAAGTTGTGTATTTGTCACTTTTAGTCACTTACTGCATTTAGCGTCGTTTTTAGTCACATTTTCCTCACTTTCACGCTCTTATGTGTGTATGTGTCGCTTTTATACATTTAGTAGCATTTTTAGTCCCATTTTTGTTGCTTATGGTCACATTTTCCTCACTTTCAGTCTCTTTTTTTTGTGACTTAGTTGTGTATCTGTCACTCTTATATGTTTAGTAGCATTTTTGTCACATTTTTCCCACATTCAGTCTCATTATTTGTGACTTTTAGTTGTCCATTGGTCACTTTTAATCGCGTTTAGTTGAATTTTTGTTGATTTTAATTGCATTTTTTTCGCTTTAAGTTGTTTTTGTGACTTAGTTGTGTATTGGTTGTTTTCAATCGCGTTTAGTCACATTTTTGTTGCTTTTAGTTGCATTTTTCCAACTTTCAGTGTCTTTTTTGTGTGATTTTTAGTTGCGTACGTGTCGCCTTTAATCGCTCGCTTTTAGTTGCAGTTTTTTTCCACTTTCTTCAGAACCTATTTTAACAAATCTAAACTACAGACCAAGCCAATTTTTATGCCGAATAAAACAGGATATTTTGTTTGGAGGAAATTATTTTACTTTGAGATTTGCTAATGGCATCCTTTCAATTAGATTTGGATCAATTGTGCGGCCCTACTAAACATCATTAACTAAACTGCCTTTTCTTTTTTTCTAGACAACGAGAAGTCAGAGGGGAAAGCCGGGCACCACTCGGAGCACAACGAGGACGCGGAGGTGGAAACCAAACGGCAAACGCTCCAGAGCCAGGTGCACTGTCCCCCCGAGCCTGAGCCCAAACGCCCGGAGGAGGGAGCGGACGGCAACTCCAGCAACCCGGACAGCCAGGAGAGCGACGAGAGCGCCGAGAACTCCGACAACGAAGCGGACGACGCCGAGGAACCGCGCGCCAACACGGGTCGACTGACGAGAATAACGGGCCTGGGAGCGCTGAGCGGGATCAGAGCCATCAGCGCTTTGGGCGGTTTGGGCGGACTGCACATAAAGGTCGAACACTACGGTGAGAGTGAGGAGATGCAAACGCGGCTGGGGAACTCGTCGTCGTCCGAAGAGGAAGGATGCGACGAGGACGAGAACCTAAATGAGCAAGAAACGGGAATCCAGGAGTGCGACAGCAAGCTCCAGAAACGGCGGAAACGCAGGAAATCGCAGCAGAAATGGGAACGGAGTCGGAGGATTCGCTTGTCCACGGATTCGCCCAGTCCAGTTCCTCTGGGCGAGAACGCCACGCTGGCGGAGAATTTGGCGACGTCCGCGAACTCTCCGACAAACTCCACGGCGACGGTGGCGTCCTCAGTGCTGAAGATCAAGACGGAAATGGCAGAACCCATAAACTTCGACAACGACAGCAGCATTTGGAACTTTCCGCCGAACCGCGAGATCTCCAGGAACGAGCCGCCGTACAGCATGACGGCAAAACCTGCGCCGACGAACAACGGGACGGCCGAAGCTTTTCCGTCGCCGCAGGGTCAAAGCGTCGCCATCCCAGACTCCGTTCTGACTCCGCCCGGAAACGACGGAGGAGGCGGGGCTAGCGTACGGAAAACGGCAAACTTTAACGGTAACTCCACGCCGTCGTCCGCGGCGAGCGTGACGAGTTTAGCGCTGCCATCGAGCGTGTCCTCCGCCGACCCGCTGTCTCCTCCGCTGTCGGCGTCACCGCGGGACAAGCAGCAGACCACGCCCACCACGTCCTCCATGAGCCCCGCCTCCTCCTGCGCCAGCTCCGCCCCCTCCGCCTCTGGCCCCGCCCCCTCCGTGCTGTACTCCGGAGACTTGGAGGCGCTGCAGCGGCTTCAGGCGGGAAACGTGGTGCTGCCGCTTGTGCACAGAGTGACCGGGAGTCTGGCCCCGACGAGCACCACCGCACCACGGGTCTACACCACCGGCACCATCAGGTGAGATGTGGATGTACTATATAATACATATACTGCACCATCAGGTGAGAAATGTATACACACTACACCACCGGCACCATCAGGTGAGATACAAATTTTCTGAAAGCATGTATTCAGTAAAACCAAATCAAAATGTAGATTTTGTCTTCAGAACTCGACTTCATATTATTCAAAGCTGACTAAGCCCGCCCTCTGGGAGGAGTTTCACATGAATTGAACCTGCCTTTGTTATCAGTTTTACACTGCTTTAGTTTAACTTGAAATTACCCTGCCTCTGTTTACCAGTTTGATCTGTAATGGGCCATTAAGCTCTGACTCTCTCATTTGACCAAAGTGAAAGAACACTCTAGCCGGCAAATAAACCTTAAGCTGTCATTTCTGTTTAACTGGGGTTCTCTTTTTTCACAGAAATTGCAATTGCCTAACATGCCCAACAGGTAAACAATTGGGTAAACAAAGGCAGGGTTGTTTTGGGTGAACGTACGACCATGCAAACAAACAGGTAAACAAAGGCAGGTTCTTTTCAGGTGAAACATCTCCAGAGGGCGGGGCTTAGTAAGAACTGAGCAGCATAAAGTAGAGTTTCTCAGACCAGTTCTGCAGATCGAAAATTAGTTTTGGATGGAACGTCAATGCCTTGATTTTTCAGATGAAACCTCTCAAACCAAACGAATGTCAGTGATCAACCTAAACGCGCCAGAGCCAAGTGTCAGTCAGAATACTTAGTGATCCAGAGTAAATATTTGATGACGTGCAGTAGGCGGCGCTCTAATCCTGACGTTTCCTCCTCGTCCTCAGGTACGCTCCGGCGGACGTGACTCTGGCGATGGCGCAGGGAAACCTTCTGCCCAACGCCGCCGTGAACTTCGTGGACGGCGCCGGCTTCGGCCTGGACCCCAAGACGCCGATGGAGATGCTGTACCACCACGTGCACCGGCTCAACATGTCCGCCGCCGCCGCCGGGCCGTTCGTGGGTGCGAGCGCGAACCCGGCCTCGGGGCAAGTCACGGCGGCCGAGGGGCTCTTCTCCTCGCTCCCGTTCCCCGTCTACAGCAATGGCATCCACGCCACACAGGCCGGCCTCGAGCGCAAAGACGACTGAGGTCGAGCTGTGCCAGACTGTGCTGACCGCGCTACTGTGCCAAAACCAGCCCAGGACGCAGACAGGTGCGGCAGGGAGAGGCAGGGGCGCCGTGGAGCAGAGACGTGCATCTAAACTCCAAACGATACAAAAAAAACGACTGGTCTATTGAGCCGATTGGTTTAAAGGGCCATGTTCTGTAGCTTTTTAAAGTAGTTTTGGAAACGTTAAAGGGCGTATGACAGGTTTTCATGATTTTCTAATTTTTACTTTATTCAGTGCATTAATACCTGCTGTAAATATAAATTATAGTTTTACTCCAATCAAGCAGCTATTTGTGGAAGTTGAAAAATCTGTTCAAAATTACAGGAAGTAACAAACAAACAGTAAACAAATCGATGACATCACGCTGGGGAGACAAAGGTTACGCAAAATTTACACAAAATAAATTACTTTTTTTAAACCTTTATACGTGAATTCAACAAAATAAAGGCGTTAACATGAATTTTTATTTGTAAAATAAACAAATCTGTGACGTCTGAGGAGTTTTGGTCCACTGTACAGGATGGTTGCTATGGTAATTTCCTAGTGTGATGTCATCATTTACAACCAGGACGTAAGACAAAAAAAAAACAACTAAAAAATAGCTAAACCGCAATGAAATTTATGTTTTTTTTTTTTTTTTTAAACACAATTTGAAACATATTTATCTTAACTGCATTTTTGTCAAATGAGTTGTCCGACCTGTCATAGGCCCTTTAAAGGGGACATACAATGAGTTTTTATTATTTATTATTAAACTACGACAAGCCTGGGTCATTATTTTACATTTTGTTTATTGTAAACCCCGATATTGATCTAAAACGTCCTAATACAACAAGTTCAGTAACTTCCTGTTCAATAGTGATAAGCCCCGCCCCTTCAATGTGCCATGTCACTGTAAAAAGCAACAGATTTTATTTACATGTTTTTATCTTTGAAAAATGGCAACCGTGACATTTTTTAACCCTAAGTATCACTTGGAGATTTTTAAAAATAATTAAAAAGTAAATATAGAGGAACTAGCGGGGATAGGGGGTAGGTGAAAACATAATTTCTCAGGCAGGAATCAATCGAAATAAAACTCTGAGTCCACTATAACGTGGTTAAAAACTAAAAACATGTTGCAGAGTTTTTTGTTTTTGCTTTTTTTGTCATTAAAACACCATTTACTTGGGGGAGTTTATCTTAAAAAGGGGAAAAAAGACATTGAACAAAGTTGCCAGTGAATTTAAAACAGGCATTTCGTTGGATGAGAACCATGTGGAACAAACTACCGGGGACAAACCCAGGCAGTTGTTTCTCTGTCATGGTTCAGTACAGGGTTTTTAATAGTTGTAGAAGATCTTTAAGCCCTGATTTCTACAAACCTCAATGTTTTTTATGAGCTGCAGTTAAAATAACGCTAAAAAGACAAGTAGTTTGATCACGAAAATGATTAAACACAGACACATCTCCAGTTATGTTTTTGATGAGAAAACAACGTTAAAAGTAAAAACCTAAAGGACTGTTTGGCCGAGTCGATGGATGCACTGTTTCGGCGGCGCTCTGGTTTCTCTCGTCGTCGCCTGCTTTTCTTCTCGGTTCCTTCTGGGTCTGGGCTGGTTTCCACAAAAAAAAAATGAATGATGCTTTGAACACGGTGCATCACTGTGTTCCGGTTCAGATACGGCGTACGGACAGAAAACGGATGTACAACTCAAGCACTTTTTCATCTCGACGAGTTTAATGTGTTTCGACTGTGAGCCTTTTCTAACCTCTTCATACAACCCTCAAATGAACTAACGCTAGAACTGCTTTTGCCTACAGAGAATTCCCACTCGGACTCAGCGCGAGCCTCGGGACTTTTACATATTTTTGTTTTTTGTGTCTTTATGAAGACGCGGATGTGCGTATTTAACGTGGGACGGAACAGGGACTCCACCGCCTTGATGTGATCAAGACTTGAAAAAAAGACATTTTTGAAATGAAAGGAAACTAAATCTTTAAAAAAGGTCTAAGGACATTTCTTGAGGAAAGTTCAAAGGAATATCGCTGTTATTATTATGAATATTTTTCTTTTGTTTTTTTTATAAAATACCGTAGCTCAGATTCAGAAATGAAGAAAATATAAAAAGCAATTCCAGCCGGTTCGAGCTGTGATCTCGAATGTTGAACTCTTCTTCCTGGTTTCCGGAGACACACAGGTCCCTGAAGGAGCAGCACTGACGGAGCAGAGGAGCGTCAGGAACCGCAAACTAAACCTCAAAAACTACAAAAACACTCTTAGATTAGACCTACAGACAACTAGATGTTTGAACTTCATTTGTTTTAAGACACTTCAACTGTCTCCAGTGTACAACAATGAAAGAGTACAACGTCACATTTTGGACAGCTCTTCCGAGTTTTAAACTTTAACCAATCACAGACACAATCGTGCTCCTTCTGTTCGAGCTCCGTGCTGCTCCTTTGGCTCTTGCACCGAACATAACCTCACCTTCATCTCCCCCCCTCCGCCGCCGCGTTCCAATCGATCGCCCGCGTTCCCGTCGATCGCCCGCGTTCCCGACGATCGCCCGCGTTCCCGTCGATCGCCCGCGTTCCCGTCGATCGCCCGCGTTCCCGTCGATCGCCCGCGTTCCCGTCGATCGCCCACGTTCCCGTCGATCGCCCGTGTTCCCGTCGATCGCCCGTGTTCCCGTCGATCGCCCGCGTTCCCGTCGATCGAAGGTGTTCCCGTCGATACCCCGTGTTCCCGTCGATCGAAGGTGTTCCCATCAATCCTCTGCGTTCCCGGTAATCGCCCGCGTTCCCGCCGATCGTCCTGGTGATCGCTCGGGTTCCCGTCGATCGCCCGCGTGATCGCTCGTGTTCCTGTCGATCCTCTGTGTTCGCGCCGATCGTTCGGGTTCCCGTCGATCGTCCTGGTGATCGTCCTGGTGATCGCCCGCGTTCCCGTCGATCTCCGGCGCTGCCAAAACACCCACAAACTCTTACTTTTCCATCGGTTTGACTCGGCTCCGTCGTTTTGTCGTGAGCGACATCTGCCGGCGACAAAGAGCTGACTACATGGTGTTTTTTTATTGATTTTTAAAAATGTTTTCTAACTTTTTAATTCTCAGTGAGACTGAGGCTAATTAGCTAGTGATGCTAACTTGAATCCTGAATGTTAAACTACGACCGGCTCCTGTTGTTTTTACGTTTTTACACTGTGAAAATACGACTTTATTCTGTGATTGTCCCTCCTCCTCTGACCGCGGTGGAAATGAACCGACCAATCAAACGCTTCCCCTTTAAACTCGGAGGCAAAAGAAAAGTGCTAAACTCATCCTCTCTGTGCCCAAAAGTAATGTTTGTGCTCAGACGAAATACACAACTCTGCTTCAAATAATACAACAAACTACAAAGTAAAACAACTGAAACGTGCCGTAATCAGAGCCACGCCCAGAATATTGTACCGACTTATTATTGTGGCGTAAATATATTAAAAAATTAAGAAAGCAGCTACGGCTCTGTGGGCAAAAGTCCTGATTCCAGTGCAACCAAGATCTGAGGATAGATACAGTCGGCATCCGAGGGAACGCATGCTAACGGAACTCTGTTTGGGAAGCGGTCCATTCATTTTAATGTAGAAGAGCCGCTCTGTTCCACTGCGCGACAAATACAAGAGCAAACGCAGAGTTTTATCGCGCCAAAAGACACGGAGGAGAATAAAGTGGTCCAACGGCACACATTTCTATATTTATTCAAGAATGCTAACTGTAGCTGCGTGCTAAATGCTAACGCCGCCTGCTGTGATTTTAACATCTACAGAATAATCAGTTTATTTTTCTGAGGAAACTCCAGGTCAGCAATGTCTAAGACTCAACTGTGACTCCACTGGAATTAGTTACACAAAATCTACCAGGAAACGTCTTAAAGGACAAATATTATGCTTTTTTTTTTTTAACTTTAACGCTTGTTTCAGAATAACATTTGTACTGAAAACCACACACGACTTTCTCTCTGTCAGGATTAGTGTTAGCGCTCCATCCACCTGCCGCAGAGGGAATTACCATGGGGAAATAAACAAAAGCTAGCTTGCCCAGATGCTAACAACATGCACGCAGGTGTAATGAAGGCGATTTGAGTCAGAAATTCTCAGAGTCTTGTGATTTATGGACTTAAAAACAGCACAGACTCCAAATCTTGAAGTCACAAATCTGGGAAATGTTTAAGTTTTTGTGAGGCTCAGAAGGAGAGGACCTTCTAAACAGGGTCATCGAAACAAGCGTGAATGAAGCTAATACTGTGTTTTATTAATGTTTTTGATGAGGAACAATGTTAGAACAGAGTTGAAACCTCAAAAAAGACAGTTGTGCTTAATATTTGTCCTTTAAAAATGGGAAAAAGTTGCGTTTCCCCTTGAATCAACGGAGAAACAAGAAAAGATTGTACCGTGTTAGAACTCACTGTGAGCTTTTACCTTCGAAGCGTCTGGTTTAAGGGTCGAGCGCTGGTTCTTTTGGTCGGTTCAGTTCCACCGTCGACTCGTCCTGAACCAAAACACCTCCACTTTATATTTTTACACAACGATCCGCTCTCTTCCATCGCCATCCTTCCCGCTCCCGCCATCGCTCCTGTGAAAAAACACATATCAGCTGAGATTGTAATAAGATTAATAATATAAACGAATAAGTACACTTGCATTTTTCAATCAAACTTCTCTTTCAAACAATCAAACCGTCTTAAAAAACCTTTTCGAGGAAGACAAAAAAAATCCTTCCTGTTCTGTCGTCTGTGTCCTTTATAATCTTCTGCCAAAAAAGTTTCGTGTTGAAGCACTGTGAGCCGTTTCTTTCGTGGACTTTTTGCTGAGCCTTTTTCGCGCGTGTGTACAAAGCGTGTAGCGTGTTTCCAGTCGTTTCGTGTCCGTCTCCAGCGCCCCCCTGTGGTTATATGCAGTATTTACCGAGCTCTGTAGTTTGTCCTTTGTCTCTCTGTGCTCTCTCTCTCTCTCTCTTGTGCGGGGCGATCGAGGAGGGGCGGGGCTTTGGGGGGAAGAGGGGCGGAGCAGCACTTTCACATAAGGTTCAAACGGAAAGGCTTTGTGCGCAGTTTTGGTTGTTATCGCTGGGAAATTTGGCACAATTTAAATTTGACAAGTTTAGAGTTTATTTGTCGAGGACTTAGTTTGGACTTAGTTTGACCTTTGTTTTCCAAACTAAGTCCAAATCAATTCATGGTTTGGACTTGGTTAAACTTTGATTAGACTTAGAACTGTGATTAGACTTTTGGACTTGGTTAGGACTTGGTTAAAACTTTGATTAGACTTAGTCTGGACTTAGTTTGACCTTTATTTTCCAAACTAAGTCCAAATCAAGTCATAGTTTGGACATTGATTAGCCTTAGAACTGTGATTAGACTTGGTTAAAACTTTGATTAGACTTAGTTTGGACTTAGTTTGACCTTTATTTTCCAGACTAAGTCCAAATCAAGTCATGGTTTGGACTTGGTTAGAACTTTGATTAGACTTAGAACTGTGATTAGACTTGGTTTGGACTTGGTTAAAACTTTGATTAGACTTAGTTGGGACTTTGTTAAAACTTTGATTAGACTTAGTTTGGACTTTGTAGGAACTTTGATTCGACTTAGTTTGGACTTGGTTTGGACTTTGATTAGACTTGGTTAGAACTTGGTTTGGACTTGGTTAAAACTTTGATTGGACTTGGTTTGGACTTGGCTAAAACATTGATTAGACTTAGTTTGGACTTGGTTAAAACTTTGATTCAACTTAGTTTGGGCTTGGTTTGGACTTAGTTAGGACTTGGTTTGGACTTGGTCGTGACTCCGTTGGGACCTGGTCAGGGCTTAGTTTGGCCTCTGTTTGGACTCTGTCTAGGCCCAGTTTGCACCTGGTCTAAACTTGGTTTGGACATGGCCTGGACTTGAATTTGAAAATATAAAATTTGTTAAATATTAAAAGGTTGAACTAAAATGGAAAAGAAACTCCTGAAAGTTAAAATTAAACAAAAAACTACTTAAAAATACAAACTGAAAGCTGTAATTGATAAATAAATTTTGATAGTCAAGTTTTTTTTTTTATGAATCCATTATTTTTCACAGTTGAACATTAAAACTTGCTTTCCCAGGTTCACGTTTTGGTTTTTCAGTTCCAAACTCATACTGACTCATGCAGTTTGACCTGTGTCTGTTCCACGCTGCTCCGCCCCTCGGCCACCGCCGCCCGTCCCTCGCTCGACTCCCCGCGTCGTAGTGATCCGTGCAGGTTGTACGTGTCGGTGGCCTTTGCAAAAACAGATAAACGTTTGTAGAGTCCACCTTTTCCGTTCGCGGCCTTCTCGTCTTTGTAAAACCTTAGATAATATTCCGTTTGTTGCTTTCGCTGTTGTGTCGTCCTAAAAAACCTCGTACACTCGCAGCTTCTCAGAGACTAAAAGAATCACAGGTTTATCCAGCCATGGTTGAACCGCTCCCGAGGCATTCTGGGACGTGGAGTTTCCGGCTTCAATAATAATATATGTAGACAAAAGACTAATGTAGCATTTTAGTGACACTTTTATTCTGAAAGTTGTGCCAAAAGCTGAAACTTTCCCAGAGTTCCTTTGGGCGCGGAGTGCATTGGGTGTATTTCATTGGTTCCCACCGACTCACGGGACAAAAGTAGGGATTAGAAACAATAGAAAAGAATAGAATAATAATATTTCAGAACGGAAATTTTAAAGATTTTTAATGAAACTAAAAGAATAAAAAATATTTCGCACAATAAATCTATTTTTCTAGGTGTTTTGGAAATTGCATGTTTCGTCCGATGTTTGGTCGCTCCCTCGTTTGTTCGTTAAAATTATCTGAATGTGGAATCAGCGTCTTCTTGTGACAAAACCAGGGTCAGGAATTTAGAAACGTAGACTTTTCTTTTTCCAAACTGTGAACAGGTTCAAAGCGGAGTGTGATCTGTGTGAGTTTTTTTTCTGAGGGCTCAATAATCAAACGTCTTCGAGTGAAAACCAGGTTAAATGTTTCGGTTCTTGGACAGATCGGGGGGAAACTCAGGTTTGATTTGCACATTTTTATATTTTTAAATGTTTCTTTCTTTAGACGCAGAGCCCTCTTCGACAAACGACGTGATCTTAAGCGGCTCTGGAGTGGCTTTGGCCGTAGTTTATTTATAAGATCGGTAAAATGTCGTAGAAATGACATCGTTTTTGACTAAATGTGATGGTGCACGCTTTACTTTACAGCAGGGTTTTAGCAGGTAACCACGGTAACAGTAAATGTTAACGTGCGTCTGACAGGTTTTTAAGATTTTCTAATTTTGACTTTATTCGGTGCACTAATTCTTCTTGTAAATATTAATTATCGTTTTACACCAATCAGGAGCGGTTTTGTCGAGAAAAGTTGAAAAATACATGTTGAAAATTACAGGAAGTAAACAAACTGATGACATCACACTGTGGGGAGGCAAAGTTTATGCATAATTTTCATAATAGACTCTTTAAACTTTGATTCACGAAAAAAAAAAGGTGTTTCTAAATATTTAATTTGTCAAATAATAATTTCTGTGACACTTAAGGAGTTTTGGCCCCGTGTAAAACATGGTTGCTACGGTAACGCTCACAGACTTACCCAGTGTGATGTCATCAGTGGAAGTGGAATTATAAAGCACAAAAATGGCCAAAGTGGGATAAAATTTGTATAACTTTTAGGAAAATCTTAAATGTAATGATCTTAAAGTGCGTATGACAGGTTAAAATGATTTTCTAATTTTGACTTTATTCAGTGTTTTAATAAATGTTGTAAATATACATTTTTACTCCAATCAGGAGCTATTTGTGGATCAAAATTGAAAAATATATGTTGAAAATGACAGGAAGTAAATAAACGGATGACATCACACTGTGAGACAAACGTTATGCATAATTTACATATTTGACTCTTTAAACATCGATTCAACAAAAATAAAAGCTGCACAATATTATTGCGATTTTTAAATACACTTTTTGACTAACGATTATTTTATTAGTCGACTAGTCAGCGATTATTTCTATTTTGTAGATAGAGATAAAAATATAATAAACTAAACATTTTAACCAGAATAAATGTTGAAATATTGTGACTGAAGCTTCTAGACAGAATATTTATGAACAAAATGTATAATTGAGGAAAATCCAAAATAGTCTATTCTTTTTAGCCATTTTTCTTTAATAATGTCACTGTCTTTGTTATAGAAGTCTTTAAGTTTGTGTTTTAGAGTCTGTTTAGTCCAAATACAACTAAAATTATTGTTTATAGTCGACTTCATGATTATTCTATTAATTGTTGCAACACAATTTTTGATTCAGTAAAGTCTGTTATATTAAAATAAAAACCAACAAATACAAAACTGAAAAAGCTAGATTTTACTCTTGACTTTTCCCTTTTAAAAACAGACGAAGACTTTTGTGTCACTGCGATAAATTTAGTTTGCTGCGATTTCGATACTTTTGCGATATACAATAAAAAAGGTGTTCAAAAGTATTTTTCTTTGTCAAATTAAAACAATCTGTGACATTAGAGGTGTTTTGGTGCACTTTACAGGATGTTTCCAGTGTGATGTCATCATTTACAACCAGGAAGTAAAATTAAAAATCGAATAAAATGTATAAACGGGGTAAAATGTGTCAAGATTTTAGAGTAATTTGAAATATATTTATCTTAACTGCATTTTAGTGAAATGAGGCACTTTAAAGTCCATATTTCAGGTTCTCAAAATGTTCTAATTCTGACTCAGTTTGGTGGAAGGGCACCTGTGGTAAATATTTATCACAGTTTTACACGTGTGAAGTTGCAGTTTGTGAAGAAAATTTGAAAAATAAAAGTTTAGAATGGCAGGAAGTGGAGCTGAATCCCTCTGTGATGTCATCAAAAGGCGACGCACCATTGAAAACACAGACAGTTTAAACCACCATTCAACAAAATAAAGTTGTTATCGGGTTATTATTATTTGTCAAATCATATTTATTGTGTAATTTATATGGATTTTGGCCCTTGTTTACAGTCTGGTTGCTATGGTAACGGTTGTGGAATGACCTCTAACTGCGTCACATTTACTGCCCGCGCTCAAACAGGAAGTAATAGTTTAAATATTACAAAAACTGTTTAGTAAAATCTTAAATATAATCATTTTCACTGCGTTTTAGTGAAATGTGTCATCGTATCTGTCATAAAGACTTTAAAGTGCGAGTGACGGGTTTTTGTGATTCACCGACTTTGACGTTATAAAACCTGGTGTAAAACATAAAAGGCAGTTTTACATCGTTTGAGCTGAAAAAAAGAGTAAAAATCTGTAGAAAATGACAGACGAGTTCTAAACACGATGACATCACAGTGAGACTGAGGACGCGAACCATCCTTCTCCTGGAAACATCCGTCTTATAAGAAAATATAATGATTTTCTGTTAAAGATGTTAAATAGTAAAATTCTAAGATACTTAATTTAAGCAATTCACCCAGTCCAGTTTGGGAGAGTTTGGCACAATTTACAAAAACATTTCTGACCCTTTAAATATGAATAAAATCTATTTTCTTTGACAAATAATACTTTGTTATTGAATGTCCTGGTGTGATGTCATGATTTACCACCAGGAAGTAACGTTATAAACTTTAAAAAACGTGACAAACTGGGATAGTGTACAATTTTTTTTTACAAAATCTTAAATATAATTGTAATATTTTAGTGTTTTAGTCAAATAAATCCAACCTGTCAGAGGCACTTTAACATATTATTATTAAAATACTAATAATGTTTCTATTTAGGCCCAAAGTTTGTCATGAATAATTGCCATCTAATTACACTTAGCATAGTTATTTAGTACTGCGCTATTACTACGCTATTACCATGCTATCACTGCACTATAATGCTGCTATTACCATGTTATTACTACACTATTAATCTATTACATACTATTACTTCACTATTATCATGCAAATACCGTGCTATTACTGCACTATTATTCTGCTATTACCACGCTAATACCACCCTCTTACCGTGCTATGACTATGCTATTATTCTGCTATTGCCGTGCTAATACCGTGCTATTACTGCACTATTATTGTGCTATTACAGTGCTATTACAGCATTATTATTCTGCTACTACTGCACTATCATTGTGCTATTATTCTGCTAATACCGTGCTACTACTGCACTATCATTGTGCTATTACCGTGCCATTACTGCACTATCATTGTGCTATTATTCTGCTAATACCGTGCTACTACTGCACTATCATTGTGCTATTATTCTGCTAATACCGTGCTACTACTGCACTATCATTGTGCTATTATTCTGCTAATACCGTGCTACTACTGCACTATCATTGTGCTATTATTCTGCTATTACCGTGCTACTACTGCACTATCATTGTGCTATTATTCTGCTATTACCGTGCTACTACTGCACTATCGTTGTGCTATTATTCTGCTATTACCGTGCTACTACTGCACTATCATTGTGCTATTACCGTGCCATTACTGCACTATCATTGTGCTATTATTCTGCTATTACCGTGCTACTACTGCACCTTCGTTGTGCTATTATTCTGCTATTGTTCTGCTATTATCATGCTATTACAGCATTATTATTCTGCTACTACTGCACTATTATTGTGCTATTGTTCTGCTATTACCGTGCTGTAAAGTAAAGTGCTCAGAACACCGTTAGCTTTGGCCGAGTGGAACTTTCTGGTGAGTTTAACATTTCAGTGAGATCTTAGAACAGAAGAACACGTGTACGTTTATTTCAAGTGGGTTTTAGACGTTTTACTTTCATAAATCTTTGAGACTGTGATCCATGAAGACTCAGGAGTTTGTGGCTCCTTTGGCTTTTTCTACTTTTGCCAAAAGCGTAGCGTAGAATTGAAACTTCAAATACCTGAATAAGTAATTTTTAAGCGTTTCTTTGGTTTCTTTTGGTGGGAAGCTCATTCTAAACCAGGAAATACACCCAGATGTATGGCGTCTTTGTGTTTTTGTCGAAATAAAAATCGCTGTCCAAACCACATCGTGTTTAATAAAAATGACGAAGAGAAACGTCGCTCATTTAACTGTGAAAAATGTGTGTTTTTAACTATTTCTTGTACAATTCTACAGATTCTTTTATGGAACGGGACAAAAGGAGTCCCTCTTATTATCAATGTAACAGTGTTATCAAATTCTAATGACAAACAAATGAAGATATTAAAAAAGAAAAACCTACACACTGTGTCTCCGTGTTTGTCTCACTTTTATTGTTCTGATCACGACTTGTCACTTTTAGACACTTTCTGTTGCTTTTAGTCACGTTTTTGATACTTTTAGTAATTTTTTGACGCTTTACATCATATATTTGGCTTTAAATCACATTTTTGTGGCTTTTAATCACGTTTTTGTCACTTTTAATCACATTTTTGTCAGTTAGTTACGTTTTTGCTGATTTTAGGCCCTTTTTGTCGCTTTAAGTCACGTTTAGTCACATTGGTCTCTTTAAATGAAGTTTTTTAGATTTTAGTCACTTTTCAGTCACATTTGTCATATATTTGTTGCTTTTAGTCACATTTTTGTTGATTTTAGTCACATTTTTGCTGCTCCTAGTCACATTTTTGTTGATTTTAGTCACATTTTTACTGCTCCTAGTCACGTTTTTGTTTGATTTTAGTCACATTTTTGCTGCTGCTAGTCACGTTTTGGTCGATTTCTGTCACATTTTTGCTGCTCCTAGTCATGTTTTTGTCGATTTTAGTCACATTTTTTATCGATTATAGTCACATTTATGCTGCTCTAAGTCACGTTTCAGTGACTTCGAGCTTAATGCGGTTTAAGTTTAGGATAAAATGAATGACACATAAAACATTTACACATTTCATAAAACACACAAGTGCAGATCCTCCTAAACCTCCTGTGACCGACTTCATCAGTAACTTATGTTTTTAGGTCATCACATTTTTGTCACTTTTAATCATGTTTTTGTTACATTTAGTAACATTTTGCCACTTTTAGTCGCTCTTAGTCATGTTTTTGGCCATTTTTGTTGATTGTAGTCACATTTTTGTCGATTTAAGTCACATTTTTGCTACTTTTAGTCACGTTTTTGTTGATTTTAGTCACATTTTCTCGATTTTAATCAGAATCTGTACAGTCTCTACAGATTTAAGACGCACAGACGAGACATTTTTAAGGAGTTTTCTTAAATCAGAGCCGACTTCTACAAAAAAACACATTTCTACTTCATCCGTTTTGTTTTTTCTCATTTTCTTTAAAGAAGAAAGAGATGGAAAGAACGATCTTAAATCTCATCGACGTTTTGAAGTCGTTTCATCATCGTCACCAAGAAAATCATAAAGAGATGGAGCCCACGGGACGGTTCTCTCTGTTTGTTTACTTTTCCCTCCCTCTTTTTCTCCCCCTCTTGTATCAGTTTCTTTCATCTCTCCTCTCCTTCTCTTATTTCTTTCCTCACGTTTTACTCCTCTCTTCCTTTCTCCTCTTTCTTTTCTGTCTCTCTCTTTAATCCCTCTTTTTCTCTCTCTGTCTCCCCCCTCTCCCCCCCTCCACCTGCTCCTCCCTCTTTTCCTTTTTCCATTTCATGCTTTGTCTCTCATCTGTTCTTTCTCCTCCCTTTTTCTCTCTTTTCACCTGTGTCTCTCTCTCTCTCCCCCGTCTCTCCCCTTCCCTCCCTTTCTCCCCCTCCCTCACCTCTCCTGTTCTCTCTCTACCCCTCTCTTTTCTTCTCTCCTTCCTCACCTTTCTCCTCCTCCCCCCCCTCCCTCACCTCTCCTGTTCTCTCTACCCCCCTCTTTTCTTCTCTCCTTCCTCACCTTTCTCCTCCTCCCCTCCCCCCTGTCTCCCCCTCCTCCCCGTCTCTCCCCTTCCCTCACTCTCTCCCCCTCTCTCTCTCCTCTCTCTACCCCCACTCTCTTTACTTCTCTCCTTCCTCACCTTTCTGCTCCTCCCCTCCCCCTCTCTCCCCCTTCCTCCCCTCTCTCTCCCCCCTTGTCTTCCTCCTCTCTCCTCACCTTTCACTTTCTCTCTCTACCCCTCTTATTCTCTTCCCTTCCCTCACTCTCCCCCTCTCTTCTTTTCTTCTCTTCTTCCTCACCTCTTTCCCCTCCCCTCCCCCTCTCTCCCTCTCTCTCCCCCCTGTCTGATGTATGATTCATGGCGTGTGATTTAAAACAGTGAAATATTTAAAATGGCGCCGGGTCGTGAGTCTGACCTAAAGGTTATTACTGCGGCTCCAAACGGCCCGAGCAGGTAATAAAGACAGGCTGCAATATCCAGCCGCGCCAGATGCCCTCCCACCACCCCGGATGCCCTCCCACTGTGTGTTTTGTCACTTTGAGTCACACATCTTCATGTTTTTGGTGATTTTAGACACTTTTTGTTGCTTTTAGACCCGTTTGTCGCCTCTTGTCACTTTTTCATTTTCATGTTTTTATAGATTTTGGACACTTTTTGCAGCGTTCAGTCATGTTTTTTGTCACTTTTAGTCATTTTTGTTGGTCTAAAGCCAGTGTCCACTGCGCCTTTTTTCATCTTTTAAGATTTATGGACGTCACGTTTGTAAAAGTTGTTAAATAAAAGAGAAATGAGAATAAAGTCCTGTTTGCGGCGGAGCTTCTCTGACTTTACGATGCTCTTGTTTTACATTTTTGACACAGATCAGTCGTAGACGACAGGAGCCTCACTCTGAGGTAGGGCTGGGCGATTTGGCCTAAAAAAAAAATCTCAGATTTTTAAAGAAAAATTCGATTTTCGATTCGATTTGATTTTCGATTTTTTTTTTAAAGTGGACATATCATGCTTTTATTTTCACCTTTTGAACATTTAAAACATTTACCTTGGTTCTAAATAAACTATACCTGCAATCTACAGTCTGAATTCCTCCTAATTTTCTTTCTACGTGCCTCTCTTTTACCCCTTTTGTAAGGAGCGCTTTTGAGCGCCTTGTTTTGGCACTGTCTCTTTAAATGCAAATGAGTTAGTTCGCACCCCACCCCCTCCCATGCGCATTGCATGCAGACTCCGCCCCGTTCAGCCATTGTTGTAGTCCCAAACGCAGTCCGTCTGTCGGATCCAAAACTTCTCCAGAGTTAGAAAAAAACGTAATGACAATCGAAAAATGGAAACAAGCGAAGACATCAACATACAGCCTTACATGTACGAGCCAGAGTCTGACACAGACCAAGAGGAAATCGAAGAAGACAATCCTCCGCAGCAAAGACTTCAAATGGCTGCATCTCAATGGTTTGTTTACTACTATGTAATTCGCTACGCGCTCCGTTAGCTTAACTGTGTGTGAAAGATATTAGCAGGTTGTCTAATGGACCCTCACTTTACCTTCTTACTACAACAACAGTCCGGGGAAAAGGCTACTGTCAAGTCAGTCAGCGTGATTCACGGTGCTGCGGCTACGCTTGCTGCTTGGCGCTAATGCTAGCGACATGCTAACGTCAGCTACGAGCAGTCTGATGTGAGTTCTGCCTTATGAAAACCTCAAAAATAAATGTATTATATGTGTATATAAAGACATGTGCCCTAAGCAGCTGGAAAACAGCCGAGTAAAAGATGGGCAGCTACAGGTGTAATGCTAATCCCTCACAAATGGCCAGAACACAGGTAAAGAATGACGGGATAAAAAATAGGTCTAATAAACAGTGTTTCAGCGTTTCTTGACTTAACGCTCCAGTATATCGTCATCTCCATAGACCGAAGGAACTGACCCTTCGATCAAATGCAATCTTTGAGCAAATCCCTCGTTGTACTGGCGGAGGTTACTGAAGCACTCCTCTTTGAAGTGCTTAGCACACAAACTAAACTTTCCCCACTGTCGGTGGTACATTACCACGAAAAATAAAACGTAACCATGCCTCTCTCAGTTGTTCGGATGCAGGCGGTCGGTGTAATGAGTTGTGCTGGTAACACAACCAAGAACAGAGCATTTTAACTTGTCCACTCGCACCTTTGACATCTTTGCGCTTGGACTACAAAATCGCTACAAGGAAAATAAAGATGGCGGTCTCTACCGGAAGCTCTTGACCTTGTTTAGTAGTTCCGCTGTGACGTGATAGACAAAAATACGTAACAGATAATGCGGAAATTCGAACGAACTGAGAAATATGTTGCAAAATTTATATAAATATATCTCTGCAGCTACTTAAGTGATTAATTTCAACTTTTAGCCACTACCAGACACCCACAGTACACAATAAAAGGTATCTAAGGGCCAAAAAAGTAGATTTTGCATGATATGTCCCCTTTAAACAATAATTTGAAAAATAACTGCAGTACAAATATTAGATTTTTTTTTGTCAAAAAAGTGTAACTTTATTGATGTGATTGACCATGGAGTTAAAGTGCATTTAAACAAGGCCAAAATAAAATGTAAATGAGGCCCTGTAATTCAACAATTTCAGTCTATGTTTAATAAACAGAGCATTACCTTTATAGATTAAATCTCAGTATTATATATTTACATTACCAACAATATTTTACTTGTGTAAATGTGTATACATTGTTTTTCTTACACAAACTCATACCTATTGCATTGTGTAGTCTGTGTCCGAAGCACTGTAGACTGGGCCAGTTGTTGTCTTTGAGAGCTTTGATTATGTTTGTGCCACTATCTGTGGTCATACAGATGAGTTGTTCTTCGGGAAGACCCCAGGAGTTTAGCGCGTCCTTTAAACCATGGGCAATAATTTTGCCCGTGTGGTCATCTGGGAAGTAAGCCGTTTGGCGTTGTACAGGCGAGGCAGTGCTACATGTGAAAAATACTTGCGACTAGGTACAACGTACCTCGCATCTAAAACTTTGTCGAAAAACGAGGTTTTAATCACATGCTCAGAGTAAATGGGCAGCATATCCGTGGCGATAAAAAAAGTGATAGCCTCCGTAATCGCTTTCCTCCACGCTCCACCCTTGTCGTACGGCACACTGTCTCTTCTCCGTCTTATGCATCAAAGCCGTACCATTTCCAAACGACTGAATTGACAATGCCTTTCTTGAGAATAAGTTCTCCGCTACACGCTGCCGCTGCCATGTTGTTTGTTTACGTTTAAGCTGCGCGAGGGGAGGGAGTTCACAGTGCACTACGGGAGCTCACAAGGAAGTGTTGAACGCGAAAAATACGGCACTAACTGTGGACAAATGTATATAAAAAAGAAAATAATAAATCGAATTTGCAAAAATAAAAATCGACTTGCGCTACAAATTCGATTAATCGATTAAATCGATTTTTTGCCCAGCCCTACTCTGAGGCACAAACATCAAACATGTTTAATGTCACTCGTAGCTGGTCTTTGGTCGTACGATGCTCTAAGTTTAGTCTTTGTCCCGTCTCACTCTGAGACACGAACCACGATTCTTCCACGATCAGAAATCTAACGTCGCAGACGACAGAATCCTGCAGTGACCAGCTTTAGTCACGTGTTGAAATTATATTTCATTCATTCATTCATTTTCTACCGCTTTTTCCCGTTAGGGGTCGCGGGTGACTGGAGCCTATCCCAGTGACTTTGGGCCTTAGGCGGGGTACACCCTGGACAGTGGCCAACTCGTCGCAGGGCTGACACAGAGAGACAGACAAGGACAGACAACCATTCACTCTCACATTCATTCACTAGGGACAATTTAGAGTTCTCAATTAACTTACACAGTCATGTCTTTGGACGGTGGGAGGAAGCCGGAGAACCCGGAGAGAACCCACGGTAACACGGGGAGGACATGCAGACTCCACCCAGAGAGATCGTGTGATGTTAGGGTGGTTCGGAATTCGAAACCACGATGTTGGGGTGGTCTGGGATTCGAACCCACGATCTCCTTATTGAGAGGCAGAAGCTCTAGCCGCTCTGCCACCGTATTTATATTATATATATATTATTATTATATTATATATTAATATTATATATTATTCAGACTTCGTCGATGTAAACCCTCATTCGTCCAGGTGTGGTCCATCGTAGAAAGGGTTTCAGAGGTTGTCATCCAGGACGCTGTTTAAAGATCGAGGCGTTTCGACTTTTATCCCAAAGTCATTGTCAATCAGAGAGCTGGTATGGGAACATGGTCTTATATGCTACTCTAAGTAGCATAGTAGAGTCCTGGGGCAGGACTCCCAGTACTTAGAGTAGCATATAAGACCATGTTCCCATACCAGCTCTCTGATTGACAATGACTTTGGGATAAAAGTCGAAACGTCTCGATCTTTAAACAGCGTCCGGATGACAACCTCTGAAACCCTTTCTACGATATTATTCAGACTATTCACCTTATTCTGCCCCGCCCACTTTTTGCCAGATCACTTTTGTTGTAAACGCACTTCCGTTTGACGAGAACTCCGTTAAAGCTAATAACGAACGGGGGAAAAGTCTCGCCGCTAAAACGTTACATAAAGTAGATTGATTTGTGTAAAATGTTTAATGAACACGAGCAACAACAAGTCAACAACGCACCGATTTCCTGAGGCCTGAAAACGGCTTTTTAGTCCATGTAGAACTTATTTTCTGTTGAGCTCGTCTGCTCCGTGTAAAATAATACAACGGACACAAGATAGCGGCAGGAATAAGGTGAATAGGCTGCTACTTTTTTCTCATGATTTCAAGCCTGCGGCTCATACAGCGATGCGGCTCATGTATGTATTTTTACGGGAGCAGGCCTGTAGCACGAAGGGCTGGAGTCAGACTCAGTGAAAGACAGAGAGAGGAATACACTGGTTTGATTGTGTCTGAACAGTCAGTTTGCATCAGGCGCTCACCATCATCACAGAAAACACACCAAGACATGAATATGACACAGCTTTAAGTTAAAATCACTGGATGTGGAGCCAAAGAAGGAAACAGAGCTGTTCACGTGAGCTTCATCCATGAATCGATGGTGAGACGTCGGAGGCGACAGTGAAGAGCGACTCAGTGTTACAGCTGCTGTTTGGAAAAAGGCACGTGTTCAATTAAAACTGTGCGTGTTCCATCCTTCTGTGGAAATACGGCAGGTGCGGCTCATACTCAGGTGCGCTCAATAGTCTGAATTTTACGGTACTTTTTGTCACGTTTTTATGGATTTTAGAAATTTTTTGTTGTTGCTTTAAGTCATTTTTGTAGCTTTTATTCACATTTGTCACTTTTAATCATGTGTGTCGGTTTTATTCATCTTTTTGCAGATTTTAGCCACTTTTAGTCACATTTTTGTACGAGACCAGACGCTGCAGTATCCCCTGCCCCAGATGCCCTTTCGACTCGTTTGACGCTTCTTGTCACTTTTTAGTTGATTTTTGTCACGTAATAGTCAAGTTTTTGTCACTTTCAGTCATTTTTTGTCGATCTTAGTCATGTTTTTGCTGATTTTAGCCACTTTTTGTCACTTAACCACGTTTGTATCGTTATTTGTCACATTTTTATTGCTTTTTGTCGCTTTTATTCACTTTTTAGTCACTTATAGTCACAGTTTTGTCGCTTTTAGACTCATTTGTTACCTCTTGTCACTTTTTTTGTTGATTTTTGTCACATTTGTCGCTTTACGTAACGTTTTTGTTGCTTTTAGTCATTTTTGTTGATCTTAGTCATGTTTTTGCTGATTTTAGCCACTTTTTGTCAATTTGTCACTTGTGTGTCGCCATTAGCCACATTTTTATTGCTTTTTGTCACATTTTGTTGCTTTTATTCACTTTTTTTGTCACTAATCAGTTTTTGTTGCTTTTAGTCTCTTATTGTCAACATTAGTCATATTTGTATTGCTTTTTGTCATGTTTTTATTGTTTTTTGTTGTTTTTAGTCAGTTATAGTTACAGTTTTGTCGCTTTTAGACTCGTTTGTCACCTGTTGTCACTATATAAATGATTTTTGTCACGTAATAGTCAAGTTTTTGTCACTTTTAGTCATTTTTTGTCGAGTTTAGTCATGTTTTTGCTGATTTTAGCCACTTTTTGTCACTTAGTCACGTTTGTGTCGCTATTAGTCAAATTTTTATTGCTTTTTGTCATGTTTTTGTCACTTTTATTCACTTTTTAGTCACTTATAGTCACAGTTTTGTCGCTTTTAGACTCATTTGTCGCCTCTTGTCACTTTTTTTTGTTGATTTTTGTCACGTTTGTCGCTTTTAGTCATTTCTGTCGATCTTAGTCATGTTTTTGCTGATTTTAGCTACTTTTTGTCACTTAGTCATGTTTGTGTCGCTATTAGTTACATTTTTATCGCTTTTATTCACTTATAGTTACAGTTTTGTCACTTTAAGACTCGTTTGTCACCTCTTGTCTCTTTATAGTTGATTTTTATCACGTAATATTCAAGTTTTTGTCACTTTGTCATTTTTTGTCAATCTTAGTCATGTTTTTGCTGATTTTAGCCACTTTTTGTCACTTAGCCACGTTTGTGTCGCTATTAGTTACATTTTTGTCACGTTTTTATTGATTTCAGTCACTTTTTTGTCACCCATTTATATATATAAATATTATTATAATATTTCTCTCATCTCTTTTGGGTCGGATCACAAATTCAAAAATGTGAATGAGACGGACCTGAAGACCAGACGTGGAGCAGGACTCAGACTTCAGAGCTTCTTCATGGAGACACATCTCTATCATCTCCATGAGCCGCTAGAGCAGTCACGAGTCAGGTCTGTGGAGAAACAAGCCACAAGGTTCAGTCAAAGAACGTCGAGAACAGAGTTGGACTGCGGCGGTCACAGACATTTTGTTTCTACAGGAAGTGTTTACATTTTTGTACTTTGCCTTTTAATAAACGTAAAATCGAGTCATAAATGTTGACCGAAATGTGTAGTTTTTTAGCTTTAAAACGGCTTTAACACAAATAAAAGATCATTTAAAGTCAACATGACAAGGTTAGACTCACATTTGACTAAAACTCACTGAATCTGATTCAAACATGTGTCCTGTTTGTCAGTTAAAGTTTATGTCACTTCCTGTTGAACATGACATAAATATGACACAGTTAGAGGGAATTCTACAACTGTTACCATAGCAACCAGACTGTAAACAAGGCCCACATCCAAATACATGACACAATAGTTAATAAATAATCCCTGATAATTCCACCTAGTTGTGTTTCTGGTGGTTTTAGTCGAGTTTTCGTCTCTTTTTGTCATGTTTTTGTCACTTTCAGTTGCGATTTTGACAGGTTTAGTCAAGTTTTGTCACATTTAGTTATAGTTAAGTTGTTGTTTTGGTTTTTTTTTTGCTTTTAGTTGAATTGTTGTCTTTTTTTTTCATGCTTTTAGTCATATTTTTGTCGCTTTTTGTTGTGTTTTTGTCACTTTTCGGCACTGAACGGCCGTGCCCCGGATTATTTAACCGAGCTTCTGTCAGTTTACGCTCCACCGAGAACTATGAGATCGGAAAACCAATTATTGTTAAATGTTCCAAGATCCCGAATGAAGACGCGAGGGGACAGGGCCTTTGCGGTAGCCGCCCCTAAATTGTGGAACAGTCTCCCTCCCCAAATTCGTACGGCTCCTTCTCTGGAATCATTCAAATCAGCTCTCAAGACGCACTTCTTTGCTGAGGCATTCAACACCCGTTAATGAACACTAAAGTTAATAAGATTGTATTTTAATGTATGTTTGCATTTTACTGTATGTTTTTAACCGCTGTGTGTGTAAAGCACTTTGGTCAGCGATTGCTGTGTTAAATGTGCTCTATAAATAAACTTGACATTGACATTGACTTTTCGTCAAGTTTTTGTCAGTTTCAGTAGCGTTTTTGTCTCTTTTTGTTTGACAGTTTGTGTAAAGTTTATGATGTCACTTCCTGTTGAACATGACACAAATATGACATTGTTAGAAGTAATTCCACAACTGTTACCGTAGCAACCAGACTGTAAACAAGGGCCACATCCAAATACATCACACAATAGTTAATAAATAATCCCTGATAATTCCACCTAGCTGTGTTTCTGGTGCTTTTAGTCGAATTTTCGTCTCTTTTTGTCACGTTTTTGTCACTTTCAGTTGCGATTTTGTTGCATTTTTGACAGGTTTAGACAAGTTTTGTCACTTTTAGTTATAGTTATATGCTTTTAGTTGAATTTTTGTCTTTTTTTTTTCAAGCTTTTGTCGGTTTTAGTCACGTTTTTGTCGCTTTCAGTCTCTTTCCGTCGCTTTTCGTTGCGTTTTTGTCACTTTTCGTCAAGTTTTTGTCAGTTTCAGTTTGTGTAAAGTTTATGACATCACTTCCTGTTGAACATGACACAAATATGACACAGTTAGAGGTAATTCTACAAGTGTTACCATAGCAACCAGACTGTAAACAAGGGCCACATTCACATACATCACACAATAGTTAGAACTGACATAAATAATCCGTGATAAGACTTTATTTTGTTGAATGATGATTTAAACCAAACATAGACGTGACATTCTCTGCTCGTTGCTCCTGGATTTAAGTCAAATGGAACGCTCGACACAAACACACGAACGGAGAAGTCGATCCCATAATAAAGTACATTAAAGTTTTTATTTCATGATATTTATGCCCTTTCCCTGCTCTTCTCACAGTCACTTGTAAAAGAGGACGTTCAGTGTCACTAAATTCTCACCAGAAGCACAACATCTGAACTCTCACCCTAAAGTCTGTTAGCCTTTAGCTCAGATGACAGTTTTACGCTAATTATTATCTGAAATAAAACACCAAAAGGTTTATACAATGACTATTAACGAGGATGTGAGCTCTCGATGGTTGGTAACACTCTCTGGATTGTTCAGAACGTACATGTTTTGCGGCTAATGCTAACGGCTAAAGGGGAAGTACATGATACTTCCGCCGGAGTCTTTCAAATCACACCGGACTAGCTGCGGTGCTGAGTGGTTGATAGCATGAACATCGAACGCCGTGTTGACTTATTTATGTGTTGCTTTATGCTGCTAATGCTAACGCCACACATATTACAAACACAGATGTATTAAAAACAACACGTATTCAACATAAAATACTCGGACCTTGAGCTCAAGAGATGATCACTTTTTTCAAGTCTTGTCTAAAAAAAGCTTATGTTCTGGTTTTGTAAAATAGACCCATTACCAAAGTTCCTGTGATGAATCTTAAGTAAATGATCATGAAATTTCAACAAAGTAATATTATCTGTTAATTAAATGCACAGTCTTGATTCTGGATTTGGTTTTTATAACGACACGGAACAACATGAAATGTAAACGGTGCATTTAAGTCAGTTTATAAACAGTTTAATGTGAGACGCTGCAGTGAAACAGGAAAAAAATCTTACATTTAAAGATATCAATGTTAAACTTCTGCTGTAGTTTAGTCACATAATTATAAGAAGAATGTACTTGTAGTTTTTCATCATGTCATGTTTTCAAGTAGAAATATGGCATTTAATGTAAAAATGACGAAAAATCGACATATTTAAATCTGAATAATGGACAGAACCAGGTTTAAATTTCTTGGTTCATTTTGTAACATATTAGTTATAAAAATGTATTTTGGATTTATCAGTTTTTGAATAAACTAGATTGGAATTCAAATTGTCCTTCACTAAATGAGTTTTAGAATCAGATATTAAATCCTTGGGAGAAATCTATGGATGAAATGGATTCAATGGAAGAATCAAACATCAGGAGCAGATTGGACATGAAGTCGTTGAGTTTTGCTGTAGAGTCGAGAGGCGTCTGGCTGCAGACCTTAATCCAGAGTCGCCTCTCCGCAGACCTTAACCAGGAGGCGCCCACGTGACCCGTACCTTAACCCAGAGGTCCCTACCAGAGCCCGGATGTGTCAAAAATAACCAATATCAACACACACGGCACCATCATGGGCACCATACGTTTTTAATTCAATCATTCCTCTTATAGAAACTAAACTAAATATTTGTCTATCCGCTGATTAATCTTAACAAAATGTGATGATTAGAATTTGTCTCGTGCTGTGAAGTGTATATTTAGATATTACAGCACCACACGCTCTTTACGTTATCGCTTCTAATGTCTAATGTTAATGGCGTTGAAGTGGAGTTTTAAGTAACATGTTATGAACAAATAGGGGTGAAGTTTACTGTTAATCGCAAATTTAATGTGAATTTGTAGAAATAGATCCATCGTCAATAAAGATCAGACTGGAATCTGACAATGAAGAACACGAGGAGGAGTTGGAGGTTTTTTAAATCGTATTTGTTTGCGTGGAAGACGTGGTGGATGGGAGGGGCTTTGTTTTTTGTGAATGCAATGAGATGAATGAGTAATGCATGTCATCTTTCTTTCAAGTTTTTATTTTTTTCAATAGTTTTTTTAATTTTCTGATTATAATGTTCAATATTTTGATTTGCAGTGCTTTCAATATTTCCATAAACTGTCAATCTTTCATTCAGTTTGAATGTTTTCTGATTGTTTTTAAACATATTTTTTACTAACCTCTTACTTAGGTTAGTAAAAAGTAATATTGCGGCATAACCTTTTTTTTAAATGATTATTTTCGTCCGCGCAACGTACTTCCGGACCTGTGGGTCAAGGCGCCTCCTGGTTAAGGTCTGCGGGGCTGGCGACTCTGGATTAAGGTCTGCAGCCAGACAGTCTTGGTAGAGTCTGTGGAGACAAAGATGACCCACTGGTTATGATCACAGCGTGTTCTGTTCAAGAGCTTTCGTGATCGTAGTAAAACTAAACACACTTTGTCTGGACAAATATAAGTGAATACTGAGTAAACAAATAATTCACGTGAGACGATATACTACGGTGATCAGGTAAAAAAAAAAATCAACATTTTATTTTATTATGCAAAGTGGAAACAGACTCCGTTTGACGTGTGTAATTCTCCTGCATGAAACGCAGCGCTAACGGGAGGAAATGTGTTTAAGATTAAATAAATTATGATTCTTTTTCTGCTCCGCCAAAGTGAGAGGTCCAAGGTTGATTTCTACTCGGCAACTCGGGCATTAAAATCATCGTTATTAAAATTATTATAATTAAATAGTGCTGTTTCCCGCTGGTGAAGTGGGAGTTCCCAGAATTACGAGACACGTGAAGGCACCACACGCACCTGACGACGCACCTGGCGACTGATGAGCGCGAGTCTGTGTGAGCCATGGATGTATGGTGAGCGCGTGACCACGTGACTCACGTGGGTCTGACGGAGGACGATAAACCGGCCTTTTTACAAATCCGCCCCGATATGTTTTAGAGCCGAACTGGTCTGTCTTTAACGTCACAACGAGCCGCGTGAGTCCGTGAAGGAAACACGCAACTGACGCACCATCGCAGAATCTAACGTTCTCGAGCCTCAAACTGACTCAAACAAATGTCCTTAATCGACACAAACACTTACTTTCGCTCCAGAGCCGCCACAAACACGAGAGAAACTCACGGTGTGAAGTTTGTCCCAGAATCAAAGCCCTTTGTTTTTCTTCTGCGTAAAACAGCGTCAGTGTCTGTGGTCAGGCCAGAGCACAGCGCCGCCTGATGGACAAATGCACGTACTGCAGTTTTTCTCACAACAGTTTTCTTCACACCTCGTTTTCGTCTAAATACAGATTAAATCAGACGTGAATAATGCGTTTTTCAGCCCGCCAGTTTGGAATGGAGGCAAACTGAAGCAGACTGTGACTATATTTCAATATTTCTCCCACATTATATATAAATACTAATGATTTTAAGTCGTTTTGTGACGGAAAAAACAACAAACTAGAATTTCCAGAGTAGAAACGTCAGCTGGTTTGCTCTTCTGTTACAAAGGACGGACAATATACTGTTTCCTAGTTTTAAAAAACTATTGTGGGTTCATCGTTTCTGTGTTTGTCCAGTTAAACCTAAAAATCTGGATTGTTCCTTCATCAAAAATGTAAAGAGTTTATCACCAGTTGATCATAATTTGCTCAAACATGATGTAAAATACAATAATAAATGTGTTTAAAGCAGCTCTGATGTCACTCACATGTGTCTGAGGCTTTCACTGACACTAAACCATCCAGTTTTTTATTTTGTGATATTCTGAGGTTAATCCCAGTTTTTTCACTGAAATCATAACATGTTCCACTCAAACTTTTGCCTCCGTTCTAGAATTTAGAATGTTTTTGTTGCTTAAGCCACGTTTTTGTCACTTTTTTAGTCATGTTTTTATTGCTGTTTGTCACTATTTTTGAAAATTTTAGTCGCATTTAGTCATGTTTTATTGATTTTCGACACTTTTCTATTGGTTTTAGTCACATTTTAGTGACTTTTAGTCATGTTTTTATTAATTGTAGGCACTTTTCCATTGACTTTAGTCATGTTTTTGTCACTTTAGTCTTGTCATTTGTTGCTTAAATCATCATTGTCTTTGTCACTTTTTGTCAATTTTTGTCAATTTTTGTTGGTCTTAGTTATGTAATTATTTCTGTTTGTCACATTTTTATTGATTTTTGTCATTTTCTGAATTTACAATGTCCTTGTTCATAAATCTGAATTGTTGTTTGCTCTGGATCGACGGTGTTTAAATGACACTGACGTTCATCCAGAGTCATCAAATAAAACAAATAAATAAATAAATAATCATAATTCAAAGAGAAAACAAGGGTTTTGCCTCCAGTGTCTTAATTCCTCGTCTGAAGCTCAATGTACGACTCCAGCTGTGAAAATCTGCCAAAGTATAACACAATATCACACAGTTTTACGCCGTTTGTCTCAGAGACGACAGATAAAAGATAAAGTCTGGTACAAAACAACTCTTCAGTGTTATTTTTTTATATTAATGCTTCTGTAAAATAAACTAAATAAATCAAACTAGTATTAAACGTGTCTCTTGATCAGGGTTCAAACGTGGAGTAACAGCGCCCTCTGGTGTCAAACAGAACACACTGCAGCTTCTCAAACCCCCTTTAACTCACGTGACGGGGATTTTAGACTCATATTTTGAAAAGTTCCTGTTTTATGTTCTTTTTTAATAACATTTAAATCAGTTTTATCCAACAAAAACATTCATAGGACGTAAACCGTGCCTCAAAATACCCTTTTATATATTTTATTTTCAAATGCTGTTCGACTTCTCCTCTTTTCTAAAACTGAAGTCATTCCAAGAACAATTTGAGAAACTCTGCAGCAATTTAACGATGTCACAATGTCATATTTTTCTTCTCGATTTTTGGGATTTTGACAAAACAACAGTGAAATCCTACATTTTCTTTCGAGTTTCTCTTTAAGAAATCAAACTTTCTGAATGAAAAAGTCACGATATTGTCAAAAAATAAAGTTCTTTCTCTGTAGTTTAACTTTTTATGGACAATGTTGAAATGACTCACAATTATTATTTTTAGAAACCAATTTCCGCCTGTATATTTTAGTTAAACATTTTGGTTTAAAAGAGATAATTATGAGCTAAAAAGTCATAATTAAGAAACTTTCAATAAGAATGTAAACTTATAATCGAAAGTGTTTTTAAACTCAAAAATATGATTTTAAAACTGGAAATGATGGCTTTTAAACTCATAATTTTGACTTTTAATCTCTAAACTATGACTTCAAACTCAAAACTAGTGCTTGAAAACTTGAAATTTTATATTTTATACTCAACATTCTGACTTTAAACTCATAATTCTGACTTCTTGTGAGGCTTTTATCTTTTATTTACTTTTATTTATAATATTGTGCCCTGAATAATCACAAATATTGTCCCTGAAGCCTTCAAACATTGAAATAATACAATCTCTGCACGGAAAGGTTTAAAATACAACAATCTTCTGTCAAAATCATCACAGAACATGGTCAAAACGAGATTAAATGATTAAATGATTATTGTAAATTTATAAAAAAAGAAAAGAAAAAAGTCATATTTGTTCAATCTGAAGCAGTTTGACAGATGAAAAACATTCAAATAGGTTTAAATGTTAAATTCTGTGACAATATTGTACTTTACATCAGTTTTTGTAGTTTACTTTGCTTTTTTATGAATTATGATGATTTTAACACTTGTATTACACTTTTTCAGTCTTCTTTATGTCAAGTTACTGTTTGTAAAATGAAACAAACCAAATAAACCTGTGAATAAACACAATAAAATCGCCAAACGAAGCAGATTATTCACCTTTTACACAAACGTGAACAATAATTTATTACAAAATATCGAATTCCAAAGCACTTTTTGGTTAAATATAAAACAATAATCAAGAATGTGAATAATCAGATGTTACAGCAGTTACAATCAGTCGGTAAACATAATTACACAAAAACATATTGTTAATAATGTCTTTTAAACTCTTTATTCTCTCTGTATAAATAATATGAACTCAATATATACTCAGATATAATAAAACAGAGCTGATTTTGTCCTCTGTTTCATGTAAACTTCTCATTGTCCTCCATTTTTGGTCCAAATGTAAATAAGACGTGTTTTCTCGGGTGCAGTGGCGCCCCCTGTGGTCACTGGGGATACGACGCCGTCACTCGCTTGAATTACTGTTTTCTGAATCTGAAAAAGAGACAAAACAAAAAATGTTAGCGACTTTTTCTAAACAGTTGTACATTATATCTGTCTTGTGTCCATAAAAGTACTTCCATTTTGTCCATTTATGACTTTATCACTTTAAATGACTTCATAAAAATGTTTTTCGACGTCCAAATTTGACCCTACAGCGCACAAAATGTCTTCAAATGACTTAGTTTTAGATTTAAGTCGTGTTTCTTTTTTTAAACAAAGAGCGCTAAAATGTCCCGTTGAGACTGTTACACTTTTATTTAAACATTTCTAGAAACTTGTGTCAGAGAAAGTTAATAAAGATAAGTATATTATTTACTAAAACTCAACTTTTACATCTGCTTTAAAGGAAAAATATGATGCATTTTGTGTCGTTATTAGCGTTTAAACACTTTTCAGTAAATTAAGTCTGACATTTCATTATTTATAAAAAACTAAATGAACGTCTGTATCTGGCTCTGTTTGCCCTGCGCTGAAGGAGGCTTTAGCGCCATCTGCTGTTAAACATGTTATTACAACAGTTATTACAGAGGATTTTCTAAGCAGGGTTTCTCAAACTCGTGGGAATGAAGGTAAATGCGACTGTTTTTGATGACGGAACATTGTTAAAAGAGAGAAAAAGACCATTTTGTATAATATTAGTCAAATGTTAAAGTGCGTCTGACAGGTTTGTACGATTTTCTAATTCTAACTTTATTTGATGTAAATATAAATTATAGTTTTAAATCAATCAGGAGCTGTTTGTGGAGAAAAAAAAAGAAAAATCTGTTGGAAATGAACAAAAACAAACAGACTGATGACATCACACTGGGAAGAGAGAGCCTATGCATAATTTACACAAAAAATAAACGACTTTTTTGACCTTTTAAACATTAATTTAACAAAATAAAGACGTTCAAATATATTTTTATTTTTACAAGTAAAAAAAAAAAATCTGTGAAGTCAGATCCCGGTGTACAGTGCGGTGTGATGTCATCGTTTACAACCAGGAAGTGAAATTAAAAACATGAAAAATTGCTAAACCGGGATCAAATTTGTAAAGAATTTGAGCAAAATCTTAAATATATTTATCCTGAATGCATTTTAGGCACTAAGTACACAGCAGTTCAGTTCATTCATTTGTTTTGTCAAATATCTAGGAATTAAATATTGAAATTTGATAAAATAAATAAAACAGTACAGCAGGAAGTAGATGCAGTATAAGTATTGGTGTAATAGTAGTACACAGAAATATAAGTAGCAGTAGTAACAGTAGTAGAAGTACGTACCGCTGCGTCCTCTGCAGCGCTGCTTGGCCTCGGCGCGCTCCTGGGAGTCGAAGTACCACACGGTGATGGCGTATCTGCAACGAAACAGAAAGAACGGAAAGAAAACGTCACAAACAAGAAAAAAACAACAACAGTTAAAGGGCCTGCACCTGATTTTTACTGAGTTTAACTAAAACCAGATCTGCTCTTAAAGGTACAGGGCCTTTAACAGCCACGGATGAAAAGTAAAGAGTCGTTCTGTGTCCCGACGTGTAAAAACATGGAGTAAAAACATGGTGTAAAAACATGGAGTAAAAACATGGTGTAAAAACATGGAGTAAAAACATGGTGTAAAAACATGGTGTAAAAACATGGAGTAAAAACATGGAGTAAAAAGATGGTGTAAAACATGGAGTAAAAACATGGTGTAAAACATGGTGTAAAAACATGGTGTAAAAACATGGTGTAAAAACATGGTGTAAAAACATGGAGTAAAAACATGGAGTAAAACATGGAGTAAAAACATGGTGTAAAAACATGGTGTAAAAACATGGTGTAAAAACCATCGTAGAAAGGGGTTCAGAGGTTGTCATCCGGACGCCGTTTAAACGGACGCTTGTTTCTTGATTACGATACGTTTGTGATAATCAAGAAACAAGAGCTGGAAACTTTCTCTGAGCATATCAATGGGTTGGATGTATACATTAAGTTCACCCGAGAAGATGCTAAGGACAACCGGTTGGCGTTTCTTGATTGCTCCACAATCAGAGAGGAGGAAGGCAGCCTTCAGACAGAAGTATACAGGAAACCCACCCACACAGACCAGTACTTACTGTTCGATTCCAACCACCCACTGCAGCACAATCTGGGAGTGATTAGGACCTTGCAACACAGAGCCCATGAAGTACCCACCAGCTCTGAGGGGAGAAAGAAGGAGGAAGAACACGTCCAACGTGCCCTCTCAGCTTGTGGATACCCTAACTGGGCCTTTAACAAAGTCAGAAGAGCCAAGATACAGGACAGAAAGGATAAAGACCCCAGCAGGAGGGGTGTCTCTATCCCTTATGTCTCGGGCCTGTCTGAGAAGTTTCAAAGGATTTTTAGACAACACGACATCCCTGTCTATTACAAACCTGGCAACACGCTTAAACAGAAACTGGTCCACCCGAAAGACAAGAGGCCGACAGAGAAACAGAGCAATGTAGTTTATTCGATAGAGTGCAGTGGAGGACATGTTGTAAAGAACGTTACATAGGAGAAACAAAACAGCCATTGCACAAAAGGCTGTACCAACACAGAAGATGTTCCTCCACCGGACCGCAGAGTGCAGTCCATCTGCACCTAAAAGCTACAAATCACTCGTTTGAGGACAGTGAGGTGAAGATTTTGAGCAGAGAGAAGAACATGGTTTGAAAGATGGAGTAAAGGAGGCCATTTTGTAAAAGATAAAATCCTTCCCTGAACAGGAATGGGGGCTTAAGATTTAATTTAGCCAAAATTTATGACAGCATTCTAACACCTTGGTCCAGATCAATAGACCAGTCAAATGCTAATGAGGCAATCAGTAGTGAGGAGGGAGCAACAGCCAGCTATCAAGATAACAATAGACCTTTAGACACAGGTGAAACTAGGTGAGGCCAACCATTAATCAACAAGATAGACCAATTAATTAAATCCCAGGTGACAAACAAACAATCTTATAACAAAGACAGGAGTGCAGTGACTCCTCCCTGGGGGCTGGACTCCCACTACTTAGAGTAGCATATAAGCCCAGGTTCCCATACCAGCTCTCTGATTGACAATGACTTTTGGATAAAAGTCGAAACGTCTCGATCTTTAAACGGCGTCCGGATGACAACCTCTGAACCCCTTTCTACGATGGACCACACCTGGACGAATGAGGGTTTACATCGATGGTGTAAAAACATGGTGTAAAACATGGTGTAAAAACATGGAGTAAAAACATGGTGTAAAACATGGAGTAAAAACATGAAGTAAAAACATGGTGTAAAAACATGGAGTAAAAACATGGTGTAAAAACATGGAGTAAAAACATGGAGTAAAAACATGGTGTAAAAACATGGTGTAAAAACATGGTGTAAAAACATGGAGTAAAACATGGTGTAAAAACATGGTGTAAAACATGGTGTAAAACATGGTGTAAAACATGGTGTAAAAACATGGTGTAAAAACATGGAGTAAAAACATGGTGTAAAAACATGGTGTAAAAACATGGTGTAAAAACATGGTGTAAAAACATGGTGTAAAAACATGGAGTAAAAACATGGTGTAAAAACATGGTGTAAAACATGGTGTAAAAACATGGAGTAAAAACATGGTGTAAAAACATGGAGTAAAAACATGGTGTAAAAACATGGAGTAAAAACATGGTGTAAAAACATGGTGTAAAACATGGTGTAAAACATGGTGTTAAACATGGAGTAAAAACATGGTGTAAAAACATGGTGTAAAACATGGTGTAAAACATGGTGTAAAAACATGGTGTAAAAAAAATGTGTAAAACATGGTGTAAAAACATGGTGTAAAAACATGGAGTAAAAACATGGTGTAAAAACATGGCGTAAAACATGGTGTAAAAACATGGAGTAAAAACATGGTGTAAAACATGGTGTAAAACATGGTGTAAAACATGGTGTAAAACATGGTGTAAAAACATGGTGTAAAAACATGGTGTAAAACATGGTGTAAAAACATGGAGTAAAAACATGGTGTAAAAACATGGTGTAAAACATGGTGTGAAAACATGGTGTAAAAACATAGAGTAAAAACATGGAGTAAAAACATGCAGTAAAACATGGTGTAAAAACATGCAGTAAAACATGGTGCTGTTAAACTATATTTATACATTGGAAACTCTGTACTTCCTGGATGTTCTGCCTGATTGGCCGCTACTCAGATCCTGCGCTCTGATTGGACCGTCACCTGTGCCCCCTGCGCTCTGATTGGCCGTCCCCTATACCTCCTGCGCTCTGATTGGCCGTCCCCTGTACATCTGCGCTCTGATTGGCCGTCACCTGTGATCCTGCGCTCTGATTGGCTGTTACTTGGACGTTCTGCGCTCTGATTGACCGTCACCTTCTCATCCTGCGTTCTGATTGGCCGTCACCTGTGCCTCCTGCGCTCTGATTGGCCGTCACCTGTGCCTCCTGTGCTCTGATTGGCCGTCCCCTGTACATCTGCGCTCTGATTGGCTGTCCCCTGTACATCTGCGCTCTGATTGGCCGTCCCCTGTACATCTGTGCTCTGATTGGCCGTCACCTGTGTCTCCTGCGCTCTGATTGGCCGTCACATGTACTTCTGCGCTCTGATTGGCCGTCACCTGTGATCTGCGCTCTGATTGGCCGTCACCTGTGATCTGCGCTCTGATTGGCCGTCCCCTGTACATCTGCGCTCTGATTGGCTGTCCCCTGTACATCTGCGCTCTGATTGGCTGTCCCATGTACATCTGCGCTCTGATTGGCCGTCCCATGTACCTCCTGCGCTCTGATTGGCCGTCACCTGTACATCTGCACTCTGATTGGCCGTCCCCTGTACCTCCTGCACTCTGATTGACTGTCCCCTGTACATCTGAGCTCTGATTGGCCGTCCCCTATACCTCCTGCACTCTGATTGGCCGTCCCCTGTACACCTGCGCTCTGATTGGCCATCCCCTGTACATCTGCGCTCTGATTGGCCGTTACCTGGTGGCGTAGGAGGGCAGGACTTCGTGCGGGTTGCGGCGGTCGGACCAGAACAGCAGGAGTCGGTCGAACAGCGGCTCGATGTCGGCCACGTACGGTTTACCCTCCGGAAAGATCCGCAGGACTCCGCCGTGATCCTGGTCCAGGCAGAGGTCAGGGGTCAGGGGTCAGAGGGACACAGCGCGGGGTCAAAGGTCACAATCCGAGAACAACAGGTGAATTGTTCTCGTAAAGCTATGACTAAAATGAAACATATTTTGTGAATAGAAACTGTGACTAAAAGTAGATCTCTGAGGTGGTAGGTAGTTCCAGTCCTTGTTGAGGTAGTATTTGTAGTATTTGTAGTATTTGTAGTACTTACGTGTGAGTTCCAGTCCTTGTTGAGGTAGTAGATGCAGGTGAGGCAGCGCCCGTCACTGTTTGGATTGTCCACATGTTTAACATAACCAGCTCCTCCTCCAGGATAACAGGCCACCATCGCCTGAAACAGACCAGGACCAGGGTTAGACCAGGACCAGACCAAGACCAGGACCAGACCAGGACCAGGACCAGGCCAGGACCAGGACAAGACCAGGACCAGACCAGGACCAGGGTTAGACCAGGACCAGGACCAGACCAGGACCAGGACCAGACCCAGGACCATGGTTAGACCAGGACCAGGACCAGGACCAGGGTTAAACCAGGACCAGGACCAGGTTAGACCAGGATCAGGACCAGACCAGGACCAGGACCAGACCAGGACCAGACCACGACTAAACCAGGACTAAACCAGGATAACAGGCCACCATCGCCTGAAACAGACCAGGACCAACACCAGGACTAAACCAGGACCAGGGTTACACCAGGACCAGGACCAGGACCAGGGTTAGACCAGGACCAGGATGAAGTCACTTAATATAAAATATAAATATAATTTCGCTGATTTTAGAAACGGTAGAAAAAACATTTCCTTCTATTTTATTTAAATACCGATAATAATTCAGTACTGTCTGTGATTATAATGTGAAATGATAGAAAAAGGCTGGTTCCAAGAGGCTGCAGTACCTCGCACAACCACTAATCAATCTGGGACACGGACAGAGGGGGCGTGTCTTATCCAGTTCATTTAATACATCCATAGCCGCGCGGCACAAACCTTGGAGCGGTGGCTGACGTCCCGGTGCAGCCGGCGGGCGGCGCTGGACACCAGGCGGTCCACGAGCCGCAGCAGGATGTTGGCTGCGTCGCCGTCGCGCTCGTCGCCGCTCAGCCATGCGATCCGGTCCCCTCGCACGGCGCTCCCGCTCACTCCGGGGGCGGCGCGCATCAGCCGGCCCCCCTTCAGCGCCCCCGACAGGTGCATCCTCCGCACCTGCTCCAGCACCGCAGCCCCGCCCACCTCGCCCAGCACGCCGTCCAACCAGCAGAAGCCCTGAGCCGAGAGGGCGGGCACCACGCGCTGAGACACCACTCGCTCCAGCTCCGCCTCGCTCCAGGGCGGAGCCAACGGCATCGTCACAGGGGAGGGGCTAGTGGAGGAGAGGGAGGGGCTAGGGGAGGAGTGGGAGGGGCTTCGGTTCTTTCTTAGGAGTCGCAGCAAATTTTGACAGATGTCATAAAAAGAGAGGGGCCTTAGGAGGAGTGGGAGGAGCTTGTGGAGGAGAGGGATGGGCCTATAGAGGAGTGGGAGGAGCTTGTGGAGGAGAGGGCGGAGCCTCGGGAAGGTCAAGTCCGCTTCTTTGAGATTCTTTATTGCTTCTTTCCTTTTCTCTTGTGTTTTTTTGGCTTTGCTCCTGAGCCTCAAGAACGGTTCATGAAAAGGGGAGGAGCCTGTGTAAACGTGGGAGGAGCTAGCAAAGAAGTGGAAGTGGCCTGCAGTGCAGAGTTGTTTGCTTATTTATAGTGAAGGCTTGAGATCGTCATAAAAAACATTTTTAAAAGCCTTTAACCCGATCAGTTTCACAATAAAAGACAGAAACAGTCACAAAGTTTATGCTCGGAGTGTCTTTGGTTCTTTAGTTCAAAGTCATGCAGTTTCTCAGAAGAAGAAAAAAAAAACTTGATTGAAGGAAAAAATATAAAATGTTTTCTTCAAAAGTTAAACCACTGTAAATGTGGAAATATGTGTCCAAGAAAAAAAAAAAAAGTTAAACTCAGTCACTGTTTAGTTTTTGCATAAAACATCACATGGAACTTTACAAAGAGGAAGGAACAGCAAAAATAGATTTAGTTTTTAAATATCAGATTCTTTCACTAAATAAAGGTGCAATTTTCAACAACTGCAAATCAAAAATGTTGTGACAAATATTTATTCAACCAAATTCAGACTTATATGTGTTCATGCATTTTAAAAACACATCTAATATATTCTTTCTTGCTCATTTACTGTAAACAACAAATATATTAAACTTTTAGAACAAAGTTGCAATAAAATCTGCAATTATTTTACACATTTCGCCTCAATCACAAAGAATACTTTACTTTTAGCTTCGTTTTTGCGAGTTTTCGTCCAAAATCTGATTTAAAAAGTGCAAAACTGAAGGTAAAACAGCGCAAACCAAAGTCTGGGGCTAAACTCGGACTGTCATTTCAGATTTCGCCTTTTAAACGTATTTTCCCGCAGAAAGTCCGCGTCCGTGGAGCATGTCCCACGTCACGTAGTCCACTCCGCGCGGCGCGTCAAAGATCGAACGATCCGTACAATCCGCGATCTTTGACGACGATGTTCCGGTAAAAGCGGCGGATTCCGGGAGTTTGGTGAAAAGAGACCAGTGAATCCGCGCAAAAGGAGAGGTTTGCGCGGTCCGTGCGTCAATCCACGGAGTGCAGGCGCGCGCGCGGGGCTGCGTTTGTATCAGAGACAAGAATCTGTCAAACCGGAAAGAGTGAGGGGGACACATCCGGCCTGCGCTGTCAAAATGAAACACAGAGTCAGAAGAACACAAGCTTGAACCATAGAACTGTAATAAAACCTGGAAGATGAATCCAAAATGGTGCCCTGTTCCACCCTGTGGCCTGAGCTCATTGGTGCATGACCCCAAAAAAATGTGTTATTTCCGCGTTACTTCCTGATACCATCTTTGCTTTAGGGCGCCACGTGACCACAATCCCCCATGATGCTTTGAGCGACGTGAACGACCAGCAGCTGCAAGTTTTTGTGTTAACGTTAGCTTGTGTGATTGTAATTGTGTTCTTCATGTTAGACACACGTGAAAGCGTCTGAAATGAAATAAAATACAACTTACAGGTGTCTCTAGTCGAGCCTTTTCCACGAGCTTCTGTTTGTATCGTCCGACGCTCGTTCACGTGACTCGCACATGTTTACTGTGACGTCACTTCATATAAAAACGGTCATTTCGGTGATTTTAGAAACGGTAGAAAAGAACATTTCCTTCTATTTTATTGAAATATCGATAATAATGAAGTCCTGTCTGTGATTATAATGTGCAATTATAGAAAAAGGCTGGGCTGCAGTACCTCACACGGCCACTAATCAACCTTGGACAGAGGGGGCGTGGCTTATCCAGTTCATTTAAAGTGGACATATCATGCTTTTATTTTCACCTTTTGAACATTTAAAACATTTACCTGGGGTCTAAATAAACTATACCTGCAATCTACAGTCTGAATTCCTCCTAATTTTCTTTCTACATGCCTCTCTTTTACCCCTTTTGTAAGGAGCGCTTTTGAGCGCCTTGTTTTGGCACTGTCTCTTTAAATGCAAATGACTTAGTTCGCACCCCACCCCCTCCCTTGCGCATTGCATGCAGACTCCGCCCCGTTCAGCCATTGTTGTAGTCCCAAACACAGTCCGTCTGTCGGATCCAAAACTTCTCCAGAGTTAGAAAAAAACGTAATGACAATCGAAAAATGGAAACAAGCGAAGAAATCAACATCCTGCCTTACATGTACAAGCCAGAGTCTGACACAGACCAAGAGGAAATCGAAGAAGACAATCCTCCGCAGCAAAGACTTCAAATGGCTGCATCTCAATGGTTTGTTTACTACTATGTAATTCGCTACGCGCTCCGTTAGCTTAACTGTGTGTGAAAGATATTAGCAGGTTGTCTAATGGACCCTCACTTTACCATCTTACTACAACAACAGTCCGGGGGAAAAGGCTACTGTCAAGTCAGTGTAGAATTCACGATTGCTGCAAGGGCTCACGCTTGCTGCTTGCCAGCGCTAATGCTAGCGAATGCTAACGTCAGCTACGAGCAGTCTGATGTGAGTTCTGCCTTATGAAAACCTCAAAATAAATGTATTATATGTGTATATAAAGACATGTGCCCTAAGCAGCTGGAAAACAGCCGAGTAAAAGATGGGCAGCTACAGGTGTAATGCTAATCCTCACAAATGGCCAGCACACAGCTAAAGAATGACTGGATAAAAATAGGTCTAATAAACAGTGTTTCAGTGTTTCTTGACTTAACGCTCCAGTATATCGTCATCTCCATAGACCGAAGGAACTGACCCTTCGATCAAATGCAATCTTTGAGCAAATCCCTCGTTGTACTGGCGGAGGTTACTGAAGCACTCCTCTTTGAAGTGCTTAGCACACAAACTAAACTTTCCCCACTGTCGGTGGTACATTACCACGAAAAATAAAACGTAACCATGCCGATCTCAGTTGTTCGGATGCAGGCGGTCGGTGTAATGAGTTGTGCTGGTAACACAACCAAGAACAGAGCATTTTAACTTGTCTACTCGCACCTTTGACATCTTTGCGCTTGGACTACAAAATCGCTACAAGGAAAATAAAGATGGCGGTCTCTGCCGGAAGCTCTTGACCTTGTTTAGTAGTTCCGCTGTGACGTGATAGACAAAAATACGTAACAGATAATGCGGAAATTCGAACGAACTGAGAAATATGTTGCAAAATTTATATAAATATATCTCTGCAGCTACTTAAGTGATTAATTTCAACTTTTAGCCACTACCAGACACCCACAGTACACAATAAAAGGTATCTAAGGGCCAAAAAAGTAGATTTTGCATGATATGTCCCCTTTAATACATCCATGGCTTGAACACGGAAAAACATTTGAAAGAGCGCGTGGAATTTAGAGTTTAATAGTTTAAATGATATCACGAACAATGTAGTAAAACTTAAAGATGTTTTAGTTGTATTTAATGTTATAAATAAGGGATAATACAGAGAGGAGAGTTATCTTTTTTTAAGCAAAGTTCAATCCAAGTCTATTTTTATTTTATAAGAAAATTCTTCATGTCTTATTTTAAACATTTCCTAGTATTTTATCCATTTTTTAAAGTTGCACCTTGAGCCGAATCACGTTCCTGGTTTGTGTATTTTATTCACCGACAACGGCAATAACTTTTTTTCTGTTTCTGACACATTTATTTTGTTCATACCAGAGTTTAATTGGGGAAAAACACAGATTTATTGTGTTTTATTCCATTGTGAGACTAATATTAAACTTTTGTCAATTTAACTTATATTTATTACGTTTATTCTTATTGTGAAAACTTCTGTCGAGTCTCTGATTCTGATTCACCGACATCCAACGCCAAAACTAGAAAAATACGTTTCAGAGTCATGAAAAACAAACTCTTTTATCTTTTAAATGGTCAAAAGTCCTTAAAATATCTTCATTTGGTGACACAGCCCTGATATTAAAGGCAGCTGCATCGATTTAATGTCTCGGTGCATTTGACAAAACAATCGTGCGACGTGCAAAAAAGAAAAGAGACGAGTTCATGTGAAACATTCAGTGATTAAAACTATAACTACTACCAGCTTTTTTATTAATGTATTCCTTTTTATCCACATCTGATAAAAGGAAACTCTGAGCTGCTGGACGTGTTCAACATGAAAAGAAAGCATTTATTTTCAGTCAAATCAAACATTCTGGGATGAATTAGAGTCAGTTTTAACTCCAAAAGCACTAAAATTCAAAAACATTTAATAGGACTTTTAAATGGATTCTGCCTGGACTTTTTAAAAACTTTATTTCAAGTCCCTAAAACTCATTTTTAGTTAAATTATCTTCAGCTTTGAAAGTGGAATCGTCAAAACCAACAAAAGCCCAAAGAGTCAATCAGACAAACTCTACAAACACAGCTTCACTTCTCCATAGATTTAACAAATAAAATGTGGGCGGACTTTAAAGTCTGATGTTCCTGTGGGCGGAGCTTGTTTCAGTGGAATCCGAGTAAATCAGACACAAAACTCCAGAGTCTGAGCTTCACAAAGAGTCAGACAATAGTTTGAGTCAAAGGATCAGGAACAGCTTCAGTTTGAGGCTCGTTTCAGTCAAACGTTTGAGGAAAAACAGGTCCGAGCGGCGTGCGGTGAAAATAGCGCATTTTGGATTAAATTTGTGCAGGTCGAGGTTTAACGAAGAAATGCCATTTTTCAAATGTGTTTTATTCTTAACAATAGTCACAAAATCTCGTGTGCAGTTCATGGACAAGCTCATGTATCGTAAAACCATGATTTAATCGTTTAGGGTTAGGGTTAGGTAACCCAAGTCCAAAAGTATTTCAACCTCCTGCCAAACATACTGTAAATGTTATTGGTGTTGTGTATGCTATTATTATTATTATTGTTATTATTATTTTATCAAAACATAATCACACACTTCAGACATAAAGGCAAAAAAGAAAAAAAAAATAGAATACATGGTCAATTTGCTCACACCAATCGGAAAATTCCACACATATAAAGCAAAATTCCTCAATTACAATCCCTCATTCAATTAATAACAACAGAAATACGCAGTTACTTCTGGTCAATCCAAAATCTACCAAAAACTGCACCAAACTCGTCTTTAAAAGTCTGCTCCGCGCTTTTACTGTGGCGGACTCCACTTCCGGCGCACGTCAGCGGAGTTTGACACTTGACGCAGAGCCAAAAGTGCGACGTGCTGAATGTGCTGTAGACCCTGGAGGAGGAGGAGGGACGTGTCCTCTGCTGCTGACGCTCCTCACGTACTCCGAGCCGCGCCGGCACGTGCCAAACCGGGTCAAACCGAGTCATACTGAACCAGCACGAGCCAAACCTGCACCAATCCGAGTCAAACAGAGCCGGCACGTGCCAAACCGAGTCAAACCTGCACCAGCACGAGTCAAACAGAGGCACAACGAGTCAAACAGAGCCGACACGAGCCAAAGCGGGTCAAACAGAGCCAAAACGAGTTAAACCGAGCCAAACCTGCACCAGCACGAGCCAAAACGAGTCAAACCGAGTCAAACAGAGCCAAACCTGCACCAAACCGAGTCAAACAGAGCCAAAACGAGTCAAACAGAGCCAAATCTGCACCAAACCGAGTCAAACAGAGCCAAATCTGCACCAAACCGAGTCAAACAGAGCCAAACCTGCACCAAACCGAGTCAAACCTGCGCCAACACGAGCCAAGTCAAGTCAAATTTATTTATAAAGCACATTTAAAAACAACCACAATGGCCCAAAGTGCTGCACAGACACAATATAAAATACAATAAGACAAAAACAGAACATGCAGAAACAAGCTAAAATAAAATGCAATATAAATGTTCTGCTCAGCTTGTCTTAAAACCCTGTGCAAACAAATGGGTTTTTAACAAAGTCTTAAAAATATTCAGAGATTGGGCTGTTCTAACGCTCAAAGGAAGACTGTTCCAGAGTCTGGGACCTGCCACAGAGAAAGCCCTGTCCCCTCGGGTTTTTAACCATGATCTCGGGACGTCTAAGATCATGAGGTTTGCTGATCTCAACGCTCTACATGGAGCATGGACAGACAGAAGCTCCGAGAGATAAGGAGGAGCCAACCCATTTAAACATTTAAAAACCATTAGTAAAATCTTAAAATCAATCCTGTAACCAACAGGGAGCCAAACTGAGCTAAACCTGCACCAAACCGAGCAAAAAACAGCGGTGGATGAAGAACTTTATGTTGTTCCTCAAGTAAAATCCCAAATACAGCAGAAAAAAAAAAAAACCTCAAGTAAAAGTAAAAGAGTCACAGTTTAAAATCTACTCAAATAAAAGTAATCAAGTACTGCTTTAAAATGTATTATTTTTTGGTTTGGAGAACTATTAAAGCATCTTGATTGATTTATTCTGTTGAGTTTTGGTCATTATGGGCAACTTTCCAGGTTCCAGGTTATTTTTCTCTTTAGAGGCTATTTTTATTGCTCAAAGGGAAGTAGAAAAGAAGCAATAGGCCCTACGCCCTGCAGGGGCTCGGGCCTAAAAAAAACAGGCAAGATTTCGCCATAAATGTGCTAAAAATAAACCCCCGCCTTTTCAGCAGCAGAGTTTAAACCTTAAGAAAATATACTTTTACTTTTCAGTCCAGTTCAAACATTGGAGAAAGTACAGATACTGCTCTGAATGAAGTGAAGTAAAAGTATCTACTGTAAAATGGACTGAAGTAAAGTGCAGACACATTAAAAAAATGACTTTTACTTTTGTACTTTCCACCAGTTGAGTTTGGAAGTGATTTTTAATGACGAATCTAAACCTCGAGTTGAAGAAAAAGAGAGACAATTTGTTGTGTTTGTGGGACAGACTTTGGACGTCTAAGCTGTTAGATAATAACTGCAATAATATATATATATATTTATCTTCTTTTTTTGTTCCGTTTCTTTTTCAGTTGTGAAACCCACAAAAGGTGGAGCGAAAGGTGCCAACAGCAGCTGAAGCCACGGCATCCAAAAAGTCTTGATTTATTTAGATTCATGATGTGTTTTCTGTGTCAGTCTCACTTATTTTTACACATTTCAAAAGGCAGAAATTAAAGTGTGACAACTAAAACCTAAACTTGGTTATAGATGATCTTTTGTGTCGCCTGATCCAGTTTTGACAGTTCTTTGGCCACGTTTAGTCCAAATGTGGTCCTTGTTCTGGTTCACGGCATTTTCACGCTTTTGTCTTATTTTTGTTCTATTTTTGTTCTATTTCCTGTAGATTCTAGTCTTTATCCTCCTCCAAACAGCCAGCAGAGCCACCAACATGTATTTTATTTTCATTTAAGTTTGTATTCTTAAAACGTTCTGCTTTGGGTCATTGGTTCGTGCGTAAAGGCTGTTCCACGCGCTTTTACGCACGTTTGGATTCTCCGTGATTCCGGTTCATTTTCGGATGCATAAAAGGTTCGCGTGCCTGCTGCGCGCGCACGGACGTCCAGGGGCGTGGCCGCTGCCGTGGGAGACCGCACGTAACCCACATCTGCCCCGCGCACGCGCAGAGGAAGTGTGCACACGTGCGGCACGCGACCGGGAAGCCGTGGGAGCCGAGATAAGACACGGACACAACACACCCACGTGACGAGGTCCAGCGGGGCCCGGATCTGACCTGGGCTTGGTCCTGACCCGGATCTGACCTGGTCCTAACCTGGTCCTGACCTGGATCTGACCCGGTCCTGGTCCTGACCCAGATCTGACCTGGTCCTGGTCCTGACCTGGTCCTGACCCAGATCTGACCTGGTCCTAACCTGGTCCTGACCTGGATCTGACCCGGTCCTGGTCCTGACCCGGATCTGACCTGGTCCTGGTCCTGACCTGGTCCTGACCCAGATCTGACCCGGTCCTGGTCCTGACCTGGATCTGACCTGGCCCTGGTCCTGGTTCTGGTCCTGACCTGGATCTTGGCTTTGATCTGGTCCTTTGTTCCTGAAGGTTAAAGTCCATATTTCAGATTCTCATGTTTTTTCTAACCTGGTCCTGACTTGGATCTGACCCGGTCCTGGTCCTGACCCAGATCTGACCTGGTCCTGACCTGGGTCTGACCTGGTCCCAGTCCTGACCCGGATCTGACCTGGACCTGGTCCTGACCCAGTCCTGGTCCTGACCCGGATCTGACCTGGTCCTGACCTGGTTCTGGTCCTGACCTGGGTCTGACCTGGTCCTGGTTCTGGTCCCAGTCCTGACCCGGATCTGACCTGGACCTGGTCCTGACCCAGATCTGACCCGGATCTGACCTGGTCCTGACCCAGATCTGACCCAGTCCTGGTCCTGACCCAGATCTGACCCGGTCCTGGTCCTGACCTGGGTCTGACCTGGCCCTGGTCCTGGTTCTGGTCCTGGTTCTGGTCCTGACCTGGATCTTGGCTTTGATCTGGTCCTTTGTTCCTGAAGGTTAAAGTCCATATTTCAGATTCTCATGTTTTTTCTAATTTAGTGTTGGGAGGGCATCTGTGGTAAACATGTATCATAGTTTTATATCAGTGAAGTGGCAGTTTGTGAAGAAAATAAAAGTGTAAAATGACAGGAAGTGGAGCTGATCCCTCTGTGATGTCATCAAAAGGCGACGCTGCATTAGAAACACAGAGACAGACGCACATTTTTCCAACAGTTTAACCCAGGCCTGTCCAAACTAAGGCCCAGGGGCCAAATGCGGCCCTCAGACCATTTTTTCTTGGCCCTCAGGCGTCCAGGTGAATTGGCCCACATTGTCCTGACCAGTACTTTTTTACAGAAAATGTCAGATTTTCTATAAATCGTACGTAATTCTATCACTTGAACATCAGAGAAATACAACTACTTTCATTTTCTACAATTCTAACCTAAACATTTTGGTGCGATACAGACCTGATATTAAGACACTGAGACTGAATGTAGATGTGGTGGTGCTTAAAAAATCAGATTAATGCAACTAGTTTGAACATTTCAAGATTTATTTGTGGCCCTCCGCTTGATCTATATTTAAATATGTGACCCTCGATGGAAAAAGTGTGGACAGCCCTGGTTTAAACATTCATTCATTCATTTTCTACCGCTTATTCCCGTTAGGGGTCGCGGGTGACTGGAGCCTATCCCAGTGACTTTGGGCCTTAGGCGGGGTACACCCTGGACAGTGGCCAACTCGTCGCAGGGCTGACACAGAGAGACAGAGACAAGGACAGACAACCATTCACTCTCACATTCATTCACTAGGGACAATTTAGAGTTGTCAATTAACCTCCACAGTCATGTCTTTGGACGGTGGGAGGAAGCCGGAGAACCCGGAGAGAACCCACGGTAACACGGGGAGGACATGCATACTCCACCCAGAGAGATCGTGTGATGTTAGGGTGGTTCAGAATTCGAAACCACGATGTTGGGGTGGTCTGGGATTCGAACCCACGATCTCCTTATTGAGAGGCAGAAGCTCTAGCCGCTCTGCCACCGTGCGCCCCTGGTTTAAACATCATTCACCAAAATAAAGTCTTATCACGGATTATTTATGTCAGTTCTAACTATTGTGTCGTGTGTGTGGATGTGGCCGTTGTTTACAGTCTGGTTGCTATGGTAACAGTTGTAGAATTACCTCTAACTGTGTCATATTTATGTCATGTTCAACCAGGAAGTGACATCATAAACTTTACACAAACTGTCAAACAAAAAGCATCAAAACCTTGACTAAAAGTGACAAAAACTTGACAAAAAACTACAAAAACTTGTGAAAAAAAATTGAAAAAAAGTAACGACAATTGACAAAACTTAACTAACAGCAACAAAAACATGACTAAAAGCAACAAAATGCGTCAAAAGCGCAATTGAAAGTGACAAAAATGCAACTAAAAGACACAAACTCGACTAAAAGCACCAAAAACGCAACTAGGTGGAATTATCATTATCTATTGTCAGTTCTAACTATTGTGTGATGTATTTGGATGTTGGCCCCTGTTTACAGTCTGGTTGCTATGGTAACAGTTGTAGAATTAATTCTAACTATGTCATATATGTGTCGTGTCCAACCAGGAAGTGACGTCATAAACTTTACACAAACTGTCAAACAAAAAGCAACAAAACCTTGACTGAAAGCGACAAAAACTTGTGAAAAAAAGTAACGGCAAGTGACAAAACTTAACTAAAAGCAACAAAAACATGACTAAAAGCAACAAAATGCAACAAAAGCGCAATTGAAAGTGACAAAAACATGACAAAAATGCAACTAAAAGACACAAACTCGACTAAAAGCACCAAAAACGCAACTAGGTGGAATTATCATTATCTATTGTCAGTTCTAACTATTGTGTGATGTATTTGGATGTTGGCCCTTGTTTACAGTCTGGTTGCTATGGTAACAGTTGTGGAATTAGCTCTAACTGTGTCATATTTGTGTCGTGTTCAACAGGAAGTGACATCATAAACTTAAAATGTCAAACTGGACACGTTTAAATCTGAAACAGAATCATATTTTCTGGGTTTTGTGTGTGAGTCTGAAGTGTCAGATGTGATTTAAAGGAGACACATTGGGCAGTGGTTCCCAAAGCGGGGGTCGCGAGATGATTTCAAGATCTAATTTGAATAGATATGACACTGTATTTGATTTAAATAAAAACAGCATGTCTTTGGGAAATATGGGTCTAATAAACAATAAACTATTCATTCAAATGACTCATATTAAACCTGATTTAACGCACTTTCATTTCTCTTTAGGCTCCTCCCACGTTGCCGGGCTGTTTTGAGACCCTGCAGTGGAGTATTGTGAGTGCAGTTCTTCTTCTACTGTCAGATGGAGGTAGACAGTGCACAGATCCGTGGGACAGTGTGTCGGATGCCCTCCCATCTTCACATCTCTGCTAAAGCTGCAACAACGAACCGACCGACTGTTAAAATCGTGCAGTTGTTTTTCTCTAAACTGGATTAATCTGGACTAAACAGACTCTAAAACACACAAGAGCTTTTATGGAAAAAAGTGACATTATTAAATCAAAATGTAAAAAAAACCCAAAACAATGTCTGAAATGTATCAATAATACACTTGATTCATAAATATTCTCCACCCAGAAGCCGTCAGTTCCATATTTGAACTGTTATTTGGTTAAAAATGGATTAAAACATCTCAGAATAAATGATCTTTTTTGACTTTTTGTGACTTTGTTTGTCTGAGCTGTGATTGGATAAACAGCACAGGGAGAAGAATCTAGATTTATCTCATAATTATGTCATACTAATTTCTTGACTGCAGCTTACGTTTTTAACCAAACTGGAAAAAATGACCATCGAAAAGTAGAAAACAAGTTAATAAGTGCTTGAAATAAGTAGCATTTATCTTGTTTTCAGGACATTTTGATCGTCTGAAAAGCATAAAATAACTTGTTTTACTGCAAATAACCAACATAGAAAGCCACTACACTTAAAATAAGACAAAACGTGCTTGTTCTGTCGGTAAATCTTATTTTAAAAAGTCAAAATATACTCAAATAGTATGTAATTCTATCCCTTTTTAACTTATTTTTGTAAGAATGTTCATTTGTCCAGAGCAAATAAAGGTTAAATGTGGGACGGAAGGCTCCTGGAGAGAGAATATTTATGAAAATCTGTTTATTCTTTTAAGACATTTTGGTTTAATAATGCTGCTGTCACGTTATAAAAGCTCTTCGTGTTTTAGTTTGTTTAGTCCAGACAAACATGAACAATAGAGAAATACAACTACTTTAATCACATTTATTCTAACTGTTGCAGCTCTATTTAATAATAATAATTGTAAATGTCGATATTATGATGATTAAAATTACTTAAAACTCAAACAGTTGAACCCAAATACCCCTTTAATGATTGAGAACCATCTTCGTCTTCACACGTTTGTCTCCATAAAACTTTACACTGTTTACAGCAAATATTTACAACAAAAGCAAACGGAAAAGACTCAGGTAAGAGTTACAGGAAACCAAACTGTACAAAAAGGGCACTTCAGGTTTGTGCTTTTGGTTCAACAAGAATCCGTTCAGTGATTGTTTTTCTGCTGCTGCTGCTCTCCGGAAATAAAGTGCTTTTGTCGAACTTTAAGGAACTAAACCAGGACTAAACCCAGTCTGGGATTTATGGACTCAACTGGGACTAAATACGGTCTAAAGCTGAACTAAAACGGGTCTAAACAAGGTCAAAACCAGGACTAAATGATGGCTAAAGCTCAACTGAAACGGTCTATACGAGGACAAATCCAAGTCTAAACCAGAACTAAACCAGGACTAAATGATGGCTAAAGCTGAACTGAAATGGGTCTAAACGAGGACAAATCCAAGTCTAAACCAGAACTAAACCAGGACTAAACCCAGTCTGGGATTTATGGACTCAACTGGGACTAAATATGGTCTAAAGCTGAACTAAAACGGGTCTAAACAAGGTCAAAACCAGGACTAAATGATGGCTAAAGCTCAACTGAAACGGGTCTAAACGAGGACGAATCTAAACCAGAACTAAACCAGGACTAAACCCAGTCAGGGATTTATGGACTCAACTAGGACTAAATATGGTCCTAAGTAGAACTAAATCTGGGGCTAAATAAGAACTAAACCAGGGTCTAAATAAGGACAAAACCGGGTCTAAACAACCTGGATGGATCTAACTGGGACTAAATGCAGTCTAAATCAGAACTAAACCAGGGTCTAAACGAGAACTAAACCAGGACTAAATGATGGCTAAAGCTTAATTAAAACGGGGTCTAAACAAAACTAAACCAGGACTAAACCGAGCCTGGAATTTATGGACTCAACTGGGACTAAATACGGTCTAAAGCTGAACTAAACCTGGGTCTAAACAAGGACAAATCCAGGTGTAAACGAGAACTAAACCAGGACTAAACAGACAGTAGAGCAGGTCTAAAACTATCTGTCAACTTTTTTGGACTAAACCAAAGAAAAACCAGGTCTAGCATTGGGTCATTTTCAATTTCTGTCCAGAAAAAATCCACAAAATATACTTATTTTGATAAAAAGGAAACAAATTACATAAAATAATGTTTGGCAAGTACAAAGGCTGTGCACATTTATCCATTTCTTTCTTTATATTTGATTTAATTTATATATTTTTGGTTGACGATATTAGCGGAGAGCACTGCAGACATGACTTTTTACTTGATGAGGTTTAAATAAAAAAAGTTACATTTGCAAAAAATAGAACGGCTTTTCAAAAACTAAAGAATCTCGCTGTGACATTTTGGACTTTTTTCAGACACAAAACTCCAAAATGTCGCTTGAATCTCGATGGAATGTCCTCGACACAAACTCGTCGTCTGAAAAGGATCGGCTCAAAAACGCTGAAGGTTCAAGACGGGTTTGAACTCTTCCGGTCGAGCGTTTTTCCTCCGAGAGTTTCCCGTCGATGGGGAGTGGGCGGGTCCGAGGCCACGGCGAGCGTTTTCATTGGACGACCTCGAAGTAGTGCAGGATGGCCATGATGTGCTGCGGCATGAAGACGTACCCGGTGTAAACGGCCATCGCAGCCACCGAGACCAGCAGCGAGTCTGAGGCGGGAGTTAAGGACGGACACAAGAGACACAACGTTTACTGCAGGTTAAAGGGGCTGCACCTGATTTTATGGTTGTGAACGGGAAAAACAGAGCTAATAAAGTAATAAGCTAATAAAAGCATCCGTTTGGGTGAAAACGAGACCACAACTTTTACTCTGCGTCTGTTTCTAGAGCATGTTATCCGACAAGAAACAAGAAGTGCACCGTTAAGCATGCTAATGTTTGTTAGCTTTAGCGCTCCGGGCTCAGAGACTGGTGCAAAGTGCTTCTGAACTCATAAGCTAATAAAAGCATCTGTCTGGGTGAAAACGAGACCTCAACTTTTACGCTGCGTCTGTTTCTAGAGCATTTTATCCAACGAGCAACAGGAAGTGTGCCGTTGGCATGCTAACGTTTGTTAGTTTTAATGCTCCGGGCTCAGAGACTGGTGCAAAGTGCTTCTGAACTAATGGAGGTGAATATTTAGGATGGACTGCATTAAAGTGAGATATGAGACTGAGGGAAAGAGTTTTTTCACGTTTCTAAACAATAAAATCAGGTACAGGGCCTTTAAGTACAGTTTGAAAAAACAAGATCTCAGGATTCGTCTTGATTTTGGAATAAACAAAATCTTTGGACCCATTTTTCTTAAAGGAAAATATTCTGCATTTTTTATATCGTTATTAGCCTTTAAATATAATCTAGAGCAGTGATTCCCAACCAGAGGAACAGGGACCACAAGGGTACGTGAGGAATTACCAGGGGGCACTTGGAAAGGTTTCAGGTTTAAAAAAAAATCTGAAAAATCTATTTATTTGCCTGAAACTCAAGTTAAAGAGTGAGTGTGAGACAAAGAGATAAAGGAAGAAAACATGGCTCTGGAGTGACTTAAATGAACCATCTCATGAGGAAAAAAAAAGCTTCAATACCTGTATGAAATGACAGTTACTGAGTGCATCCAGCCAGCAGATGGCGCCAGCCCAATATACAATAGCGACCTTTTGCAGAATTATGTCAGCAGCAGCAGTTATTGTAGGTGAGGCCCATTCAGATCAAAACCTCTTTTTCAAGGGTTTTATTATTTATCAGAAAATCCTCTCCCTCTGAGCGTCAAACACACTTCCTGCTGAACTCCTTCTGTACGGGACGTATTTTCCGACTTCATACTTCATTTATCTGAGAATCTTCTGTTTTTAGTCCTTTAAATCATCGTTAAACTCGTTCTGATCATTTCTGCCTCTAAACTCGATAACTGCTGCAGTAAATCTACATCATAATTTCTTTTCAGCGCTAACTTCACTAGATTGTATATAGCGCTGGCGCCATCTGCTGGATGCACTCAGTGTCATTTCATAGTGACTGATAACACAGGGCAGAGAATGAAGAAGAAACTTTGTCTTGTAAAACATGAGATGCAAATTTAATTCACAGAAAATGTTTAAAGAGGAATAACAATATGAAAAATGCAGAATGTATTTCCTTTAAATACAGCTTGACAAAACAATGTTCTCAGGATTTGTCTTGATTTGGGACCATTTTTCTTAAAGTCCAGAGGTTTTCTTGGCGACTTCTTTGAGGTTTTTGGAGCGTCTGCCATTTCCAAACTCAGAAAACAGCAGCTTTTGCTCGTCATGAATAAATGTTCTTTTTCATCCAGAACCAGAGCTTAAAGCGCCGCCTCTGGCAATGAGTCATAGAACCATAGTTACATACACAAGAGAGATACATACCTAAGAGAGAGAGCGTGCAATTAAATCGTATAACTATATAACGGTGTTTTCAGTTTTCACTCATTTACAAAACTGTTAGTCGTAAATACACCGTCTGTCCTTCAGTCCAGAGAAAAGACTCCTTTACCTCAAAACCTGGAGCAAAGGCACTTCACTAAAACATTAATAAAATACATTCAGTCTATACTTTTCACAAAATAGAAGTAACTGTTCGAAATCGTTCTTTCCATAATCGAGCGGCTCTTGTTAGAACTGCACTAAATACATCACTCCAGTATTGATTTACAACATCTGAAAAACTAAACACATCACTATGAAGCTCCTCCGTCTGACACAATGTACTGTTTTAATGACGAAAATCAGGAAAGAGTTTGCGTTTAATTAATTACTCGCCGTTTCAGTCTAAATGAGCCTGGATTTGGTCTGAGTTTTGCCGTTGCAGAGTTTTATTTTTACTGAGTTTGACAAATACATCAAGACGAAACATTAATGTGACATTATTGTGTCAAAAGTCCATTCAAATATTGTAATAGTGCGGATGCTGCTCTTAAAGTCCACGACGATCAGACGAAACAATTCTCTAAAACATCGTGAACATGATTATATTTAAGATTTTACTAAGCATTTTGCCCATTTATCCCCAGTTTGACAGTTTTTTGGAAGTTTATAAAGTTACGTCCTGGTGGAGGTAACTCTACAACTGTTACCGTAGCAACCATTTTGACGGTGCGTCGCATTTTGATGACATCACAGAGGGCTTCCATTTTAGATCATTTTAAACGTTGTTCTTCCAAATTTCCTCACAAACTGCATCTCAACTGATGTAAAACTACGATAACTATTTACCACAGGTGCCCTCCATCAAACGGAGAGATAATTAGACAAAAGTGAGAACCGTCATATAGTCTTTAACCAGGGTTTATGCAGGATTTAAAATTTAAAGCTTTTTAAAGCCACAATCAACATAAAACAAGACATTTTCTCTTTAATCACATCAAAACGACACACTTCTGTTTCATTGGACAGCAGAACGACACGAATATAATCTACTGTATAATATTCAAAAGGCTCATTTACATAAACGTTAAACCATTCAAATGCATGTTTTGAACCCAATCTTTTACTTTATAGATGGTTTGATCTCAGTTATTGACGCCGACATTTAATAAATCTAGTCTGGGAAGCAAAATATATCTGAATGTTAAATTTCACTTCTGATTGGCCGACACAAATGTTTACTCTTGTTTTTAATAAGTTTCTATTTTTTGTTCTGATGACAGGTTCAACTGCTCTTTTAACTAAAATGCAGTTAAGATAAATATATTTAAAATTCAAGTAAAATCTAAACAAATTTTCCCCCAGTTTAGTAATTTTTGTAGGTTTTTAATTTCACTTCCTGGTTGTAAATGATGATGTCACACTGGGAAGTTACCATAGCAACCACACTGTATACGGGGCCAAAACTCCTCTAATGGCCCGGATTTTTTATCTGTCAAAGAAAAATAAATGTGAATCAATGTTTAGAAGTTTCTCTTGTGTAAATTATACATAACCTTTGACCCCCCAGTGTGACGTCATCGGTTTGTTTACTTCCTGTAATTCTCAACAGATTTTCTCCACAAGCAGCTCCTGACTGGTGTAAAAGTATCATTTATATTTACATCAGGTATTAATACACTGAATAAAGTCAGTTATTTTTGCTTTTTAATGCTTTATTTTAGTTTTTTAAGGCTTCATTTTTGCCTTATTTTTGCTTTTTAAAGCTTTATTTTGGCTTTTTAATGCTTTTTAAAGCCTTATATTTGCTTTTTAAGGCTTTATTTTATCCTTATTTTTGCTTTTTAAGGCTTTATTTTTGCTTTTTAAGGCTTTATTTTTTGCTTTTCAGGGCTTTCTTTTTGCTTTTTAAGGCCTTATTTTAGTCGTTTAGTTGATTAATCGGGCGAACATTTTATTAGTCGACTAATTATTTTATTTCAATTAAAAGGATTTATAAGACAAAAATGGCGAAAAAGTGAAGACATGGAGTGAGTTAGCTCAAGCTTTTGGAGTAAATCATGAGTTTAATCTCATTTATTTATCTCTAAAACGTATAAATTCACTGTTTCCTGGTACTTTTCTGTATAAACTTTTATTTTTTAGCATGAACTCCAGTGCAGTTTTGTTTTTTTGGTGCAGTTTGTGTCAGATACAGAGATACTTCGTAGTTTTTCCACTGCTATTGTTTAAGTCTAAAAGTGGGTCACATGACTTCCACATCGTGGACATACTTTAAATATTCCACATCACTGACATCGATTGTTTTCGTGTAAACTTAGGAGGGAAAGGTTCAATATTGGAACAAATGATATGACATTTTTGGAGACTCAAATGTAAAGAAGAAGTATAGATCCTGTGAAAGTGAGTGAGCAAATACATTTTAAAATCCAAAAAGTTGTGTGGAACATGAAATTCAGAATGTCAGAAAATATGAAAACAGCTGGTGTTTTGTGTAAAAGCCTCAGATTCAGAGTCAGAGTGGATTTAAACACATTTAACTCTGATTTTACTGCTTTTACCAAATATTTAAAGCACATTATGACACACACTTAACACATTTGATCATTTTTAGGTTTTACTGGACAAATACTCCTTGATGACTCCTTTTATCACATGATATATTTCACATTTTACCACAAATTATACGTCTGTGAAGCTTAAATACAATTTTAAGGTCTTTTTAAGGCTTTGTAAAACAAAACTAATTGACATTTCTGACCTGGAAAGACAAAAGTGTTGCTTATTTTTTTGTTATAAAGACTTGAATTCATTCGTATAATTTTTAAATCTAATGTCTGCCGATATATTACATCCTTTACCATAAATGTTTGGAAATCTGAAATACAATTTTACAGTCTGAAAATAGATTTTTTTTCATTCTTTTCAATAGAAAACAAACTAATTTCTGACCCCGAAAGTCAAATAATTAGAATAATATTTAGATCTAATGTCAGTCGATATACTTCAACTTTTATCATACATTATACTTTTTGAAATACTGTTTTGAGGCTAAAAACAGTATCTTTTTCTGTCCTTTGTTATAGAAAAAAACTAACATTTCTGACCTGGAAAGTAAAATTGTTGCTTATTTTTTGTCGTAGATCGTTAATATAATATTGACCTCCAATGTCAATCAATAAATTAAATTTTTTACAATAAATAATACTTTTTGGAACACAAATACTATTTTAAAGCTATAAAATGTAAACTAATTGATATTTCAGACTTGAAATCATTAGAATAATATTTAAATGTAATGTCAGTTAATCTTTGAAAATATAAGTGTATTGTACTATTATTCATAAATCCACGCATATGTTACTGCATTTATCACATATATATTAAACACTTTAACACAAATTATACATTTGTGAAGCTTAAATAACTATTTTAAGAGCTGAAAATAGTAGATAAAGACTTAAAATCATTAGTATGATATTTAAATCTAATGTTAACTGATATATTACAATCTATACCATAAATTATACTGTTTTGAAGCTAAAAACAGTATTTTTTTCTGTAATAGAAAGACATTTTTGACCTGGAAAGTCAAAATTGTTGCTTATTTTTTGTTGTAAATCCTCAGTATAATATTGACCTCTAATATCAGACGATAATCAGTTTTTTATTTAAATAATAAATAATACTTTTTGAAACACAAGTACTGTTTTGAAGCTAAAAAAACATTTTTCTGCCCTTTGCAGTAGAAAAGTAAACTAATTAACATTTCTGACCTGGAAAGTCAAAATTGTTACTTATTTTTTGTTGTAAAGCCTTGGAAATAATTAGCAGCTAAATCTAACATCAGCTAATCTTTAAAATGTGCCATAGTTGACTTATTTCGTCGTCTTTTCCACTTCTCGGGCTTTAAACGTGAACCCCGCGGCGTTAGCATTAGCTACATTAGCTCCGGGTAAAGGATACTGAAGACGGTGCGCTCCCACGGCTCCAACATGTACAGCGCCGTCACCAGGAGATACTGGTAATAAAACCAGGACAGCTGCTTCCAACAGTCTCCCAGAGCCATGGTCCCGGGCACAAACGCGCGATCCGGCCGCTTTGCACCGCGTTTTCTCCGCAGAAGTTGGATTATTATTTACTACGTGTTTCAGTCACGGCGGCGGCCACTTCCGGGAAAGAGATGACGCAGGATCAGCAGTTCGCAGGTTTCAGCCAATCACAGAGCGGCGTCACGGTTTCGCAATGAAAACGGAAAAAAAAGAAGAAATTAAATAAATAAATAAATTGCACTCAACAAGTTTTAACCTTCAGATGCAAAAATTAGTAATATTGAAAAAAATTAATAAAATAATGGTAAATGGATAAAAACATTCTAAATTCTTGAATTGAGACAAAAGTGAAGTGGAACATAATGTGATTTCACTGGAGAACCTTGGATTTAACCTCTGAATATCACAAAATATGAAAATTTGAGATGATTTTGGAAAATGACAACCCCTCAGACACATGAGTGACATCAGAGCTGCTTTAAACACATTTATTATTGTATTTTACATTATATTTGAGGAAATTATGATAAACTCTTTGCATTTTTGATGAAGAAAGTATACTGGAAAATACTCACAGAAATGTTGAGCCCACAATCATTTTTCATTTTATTAACCTTTCTACTCTGGAAATTGAAATGTGTTGCTTTTTTCCAACACAAACACTTAAAACCAGAATTTAGATCTAATGTGAGACAATCATTCAAACATTTAACTTAATTTTGCCTCCATTTTGCTGTCCATTCTGGACATTTTAACACATTTAAAGGGTTTATACATAATATACACATAAAATAAATAGTTAAATGAGTAAATTAAAATAAAATAAATTAGTTTTTAAAATCTAGGCTCTATCCACATTTTTTTCAGGTTCCTCGTTTCAGGTTTTTAAAGTGAGACGCTGCAGGTGAAACAGGAAAAAATCTTTCAAATAGATATCAATATTAAACTTCCCCTGTAGTTTATTCACATAAATGTAAGAAAAAATGTATCATAAGCTTTTCATCGTGTCATGTTTTCTTGTAGAAATAAGACATTTTATGTAAAAATGACCAAAAATGTCACACATGTGTGACATTTAAATCTGAAAAATTGACCAGGTTTAAATTTCTTGGTTCATTTTGTAATACATTAGTTATAAAAATGTACAGAGGGGGATTTTGGATTTATTATTTAGTTTTTGAGTAAACTAAGTTTGACTGAAAATTGTCCTAAATATTCAAATTTTGCCTCATTTTTTGAAAACTTTAATAAATTAGTTTCAAATCTGATCTTAAACCCTTGTTTGGTCTAAATCCAGATTGTCCGTTCTGGTTGAGTCCAGATTGTACAGTTTGTGTGGATCTACTTTAAGGCTGATCTTTATGTCTCGAGGGACAAAAATGCATTTGAAGAAAACAATGTCAGAGAAATCTATGGATGAAGTGGATTCAATGGAAGAATCAAACATCAGGAGCAGATTGGACAGGGTTGTTTCACATGAAAGCCGATCTGTTGATGGTTATTGCACAAAATACAGCTCATATTTTTGCAATTTCTATTATTTTCTAAATCATCAAACAACAACAAAGGTTTATTTTTAGTTTTAAATGTTTGTATCGCGACAGACGAGAGAAAAAGACACATTTAGAAGCTTTTCCACAGTTTTTATTTACAGTTTCTATAAAGCACAGGTTGAACACGTCCTCCACAAACGCACAGATCTCAGAGTTTGGAGTCGGGTTTCACTTTCCGAGAAACAAAGATCCGTTTACACAAAATAAAATCCAGAAAACCCACAAAGCCACTGCATTTTACTGAGCAAGACACCAAGGCTTCGTGGTGTTTTGTTTGAACCACAGCAGAGACAAACATCAGCTCGTCTGAACATGTAGAAAAACTAAATTTAAGATGAATAAACCGATATTTATGAGGACTAGGCCTGCAACTAATGATTATTTCAGAAGTCGACAAGTTAAATGATTATTTTTATAGAAGAATGAGACTTTTTGAACGCATTTTTAACCAAATAAAGGTGTAAACATGGGACTAAAGGCTTCTAGATAAAGAATATTTATGGATTAAAAGTGTATTATTAATAAAAACCTGACATTTTGATTAAATAATGTTACTGTCTTTGTTGTAAAAGGTGTTTTCGTGTGTGTTTTAGAGTCTGTTTAGTCCAAACAAACATTATTATTAGAGAGATATTACAGATTATTTTTAAAAAGTCGACTCATCAGGATTATTCAGATTAATTGTTGCCGCTCTGATGTAGATTACAGTAAAACAAAGGTGATGTAAACAGATTGGAGGTTTCAGGTAAAGTAGAAACGCTCAATTAAGAAGAATAAAATCAAGAAACACAACCCTGTAAAAACGGGATTCGTGAAAAAACACAAATGCAAAAATAAAACTCAATTAAAATGAATGAAAAACAAGGCTGTTGTTTTGTTTCGAACCTCAGAATGTCGGGTTTGCAAACAGTAAAATCAAACGGTCTTTTGTTTCGTTCCCGTCGTCTTCAGGGGTCGGACTTTAAAGCAGATTCTGCTCCAGTGAGTTTTTTGAGTTTTTAATCCTGTTCTAACAATGTTCTTCATCAAAAACACACCAGGAGTAGCATTTAGTTTCATTCACGCTGTTTTGAGGAATGTTTATTAGAAAATCCTCTCCCTATGAGCGTCAAACACACGTCCTACTGAACTCCTTCTGTCCAGGGTGTATTTTCAGACTTCATACGTCATTTATCAGAGAATATTAACTGTTTTTAGTCTTTAAATCATGGCTAAACTTGTTCTGATCATTTCTGCCTCTAAACTCGATAACTGCTGCACAAATCCACACAATGACATCTTTTCAGAGCTAACTTCACTTGATTGTGTACAGCGCTGGCACCATCTGCTGGCTGGATGCACTCAGCAACTGTCATTGCATGATAAAAAAAAAAAGATATTAGTAAAAAATGACTGCTAAAAAAGTCATTGGATGAATAAGAGACTTTTTTTGTTTTAAAGCACGAGATGTTGGGTTTAAGACACTCAAGAAGAAGCATGTTCAAAGGCTGATAACGATATGAAAAATGCTGAATAATTTTCCTTTAAGAGCTCCGACTCGTAAATTCACACAAAGCTCCGAGTTTATACAAGTTAGACAATTAAACATGTCTGCACTTGTGTTTGGGAGCAGTTTAGTATTTATTTAGCTTCCCTTTTGACGTTCTTTAAAAATTCACTCTAAAACATTGATTTATAGCTTACAAATGTATTAAAGGAAAATATTCAGCATTTTTCAAATTATTAGCCTTTAAACCAGCTCTGGAGTGCCTTAAATTTACGTCTCATGTTTAAAAAAAAAATTCATTCTCTGCCCTGTGTGATCAGTCACTGTGAAATAACACTGAGTGCATCCATCCAGCAGATGGCACCAGTGCTATATACAATCCAGTGAAGTTAGTGCTGAAAATATGTCATTGTGTGGATTTGCTGCAGCGGTTATCGAGTTTAGAGGCAGAAATGCTCAGAACGAGTTTAGCGATGATTTAAGGAATAAAAACAGAAGAAGATTCTCAGATAAATGACGTACGAGTCTGAAAATAGATTTGGTTTAATTGTGCATCTCTGGTCTTTAAATACAGTCATCTGCTCAGAGGCTCCAGAGGCTAAACAACAGGAGGAAAGTGTGTTTGAACAGACAGCTGCATTAAAGACACAAACAGTCAATCATTTCACTAAAACAGCAGATTGTCTCAGGGACCAGCTCAGGATTCTGTTTTTATCACCCAGATCTTACCTTTATATGGTTAAAGGGCCCCTGACGGTCGGACGACTCATTTGACAAAAATGTAGTTCAGATAAACATATTTCAAAATTAGCTAAAAAATTCTTTATAAATTTTATACCAGTTTCGCAATTTTTAGCTTTTAAATTTTACTTCCTGGTTGTAAATGATGACATCACACTAGGAAATTACCATAGCAACAACACTGTACACTGGGCCAAAACTCCTCTAATGTCACTTTTTTTATTTTTTTATTTGACAAATAAAATTAAACGTGAACACTTTTATTTCGTTGAATTAATGTTTAAAGAAGCAAAAAAAATATTTCTTTTGTGTAAATTATGAGGAAACTTTGTCTCACAGTGTGATGTCATCAGTTTACTTTCTGTAATTTTCAACAGATTTTTCAACTTTTCTCGACAAACAGCGAACTGATTGGTGTAAAACTATCATTTATATTTACAAAAAGTATGAATACACTAAATAAAATCAAAATTAGAAAATCATAGTCCACATTCTGTCACGCACTGCTCATATTTCTCCCGACTTGACGCAGAAACTCGAAGAAAACGTGTGTCCGAGCTCCACGGAACGACCGGAGCGCCGCATTAGCCGTTAGCGCCCACCGTTAACAGTGACTGGCCAGGATGTTGAAGAAATGATAAACCTCCTCTTTGTCGAAAACGGCGACTTCCGTGGAGCATTCGGAGCACTGCACGGGGTGGTAGACCTCGTCCGAGTCCAGTCCCTCCGGCCTCTGGTTCCGGTCCGGCCCCTGGTCCTGGTCCGGGCCCGGTTTAGTCCCCGGAGCTTTACGTTTGCGTCGGTTCCTGAACTTTCGAGGCTCCGGCTGCGTTTTGTATCGAAGGACCTCGTCTTTCTTCACGGTGCAGTTCATGACAAACATGGCTCGATACTGAGTGCGGTACTTTTCATGTCTGGAAGAAAAAAAGAGAAAAAAGAATATTAAAGGATAAACTGTATAAATAAAACTGGCTTTTAAAATGTTTCTGGATCTTAGCGTTTGTATTTCACATTTAAACATTAAAGTCCAACTGCAATTAACGATTATTTTAGCAGTCGACAGTCATTTTTATTGAACACTTAGACTTTTTGAATACATTTTTAACCAAATAAATGGTGTAAATCTGGGACTGGAGGCTTCAGAGAGATAATATTTATGAATAAACTGTATTGGTGATAAAAATCTGAAACAGTTTAATCTTTTTTGACAGTTTGAAGTTAAAACGTCAACGTCACTGAAAACACAGAGGCCGCGTCCTCGTGTCCACACTGCTCCCTCTAGAGGACAATAAATAATGGTCACGCCATTTTTAGCGCTGTCCGAATGTCCAGCAGGTGAAAAAGTAGTGCACAAAAAACTTTCCACAATGCACCTTGAAAAGTAGAGGTCAATATGGACCACAATGCATTGCGAGAGTCGGAAAAACTACAGCGAACTGAATGAAGCAGACAGAGGAGCTGTTTAGACGAACTGTTGAGTCGAGATTATGAACTAAACACTTGCAGCGTTGCTAGCGTTAGCCGCTAAGCTTAGCTTGAGCTGTGAACAGATCGCAAATCTACTGCAAAAAGTTTAATAATCCAGTCTGTTTGATGTTTAACGTGTGATCCATGGAGTTTTACTGACTTTTTTTCCTCCCAGACGCCAGAGTCACGTGACTCACGAGGAGGAGAAAGTATGAGCTGAGTCTGAATCGCCATTTTTCAGACAGTTTAAACCATCATCAACAAAATGAAGTCTTATCAGGTATTATTTATTGTCAGTTCTAACTATTGTGTAAAGTATACGGATGTGGCGCTTGTTTACAATCTGGTTGCTATGGTAACAGTTGTAGAATTACCTCTAACTGTGTCATATTTGTCTCTTGTTCTGCAGGAAGTGACATTATAAACTTTAACTGTCAAACTGGACAAACAGGACAAATGTTTAGTACAGGCCTGTCCAAACTAAGGCCCGGGTATAAGTATTTTTACAGCAAATTACACATTTTCTACAATTCTAACCTAAAAAAACTAACATTTTGGTGGAATACAGGCCTGTTATTAAGACACTGAGACTGAATGAAGATGTGGTGACGCTTAAAACATTAGATAAATGCAGCTTTTTTTAACGTTTCACGATTGATTTGTGGCCCTCCGCTTGGTCTATATTTCAATATGTGGCCCTTGAAGGAAAAAGTTTGGACACCCCTGGTTTAGTGCAATCTTAAATATGATTATGTTCACTACGTTTTTATGAAATATGTCGTCTAAACCAGTGTTTCCCAACTAGGGGTACGTGAGGAATTACCAGGGGACACTTGGAATGGTTTTAGGTTTTAAATGAGGATGAAATGTACTTTTATCTGTAAAAAGTGTGATTAGTTGTAAATTTAGCATCTCTTTGGAGGATCTTGGACCATAAATATAATTAAAACAATACATATAATAGTAATAACTGACTATATTCAACTAGTAAACCTATTTTTTGCCGGAAACTCAAATTAAGGGGTACTCAAAGTGTGGAAAAAAACTTTGGGGGACTTTAATCATTGCAGCTCGACTTCAGTGTGACACGTGACAACGATAAACGGTTTTGGTTCATGGAGCGTGTGACCTCTGACCTCTGGCAATCGAGTCAGAGCGTGGTCTTACAGGCCGGACAGTTTTTACAAAACCGTGAGAAAAAGCTAGAAAATGTGACTTAAAGCAACAAAAATAAGACAAAATGTGAGAAAACCAGTATAAGTGACAAAAATACAACTATAAGTGACAAAAATGTGACTAAAACTGACCAAAATGCGACTAAAAGTGACAAAGCCGTGACAAAAAGCTAGAAAGTGCGACTTAAAACGACAAAAACAGGACAAAATGTGGAGAAAAACTGTACTAAAAGTGACAAAAATACAACTAAGTGACAAAAATACAACTAAAAGTGACAAAAATACAACTATAAGTGATAAAAATGTGACTAAAAGTGACAAAAACGTGACAAACAGCGAGAAAATGCGACTAAAAGCGACAAAAACAGGACGAAATGTGAGAAAAACTGGACTAAGAGCGACAAAAATACAACTAAGTGACAAAAATACAACTATAAGTGACAACAATGTGACTAAAACTGACCAAAAATGCGACTAAAAATGACAAAAATGCGTCAAAACAGTTCTGGTTCATGGAGTGTGTGACCTCTGACCTCTGACAGTCGAGGCAGAGCGTGGTCATACAGGCCGGACAGTTCAACACGGCGTCGCTGCGGCACAGGGCCTGAGGGCGCGCCGATGCTCCTGCACCACCAGGGGGCCGGCGGCGGCTCTGGTACCTGTGAACACAAACAGCACCGAGGCTTAAAGACACGACAGTTATGTTTGAGCTTTAAGATTCTATACGGAAACTCCAAGACTTAGATTACAACCTTTTTAAGAATCTTTGTTGGTTTTAGTTACATTTTTGTCACTTAGTTCAGAATCAGAATTGGTTTATTGTCTTTGTCAGTGATCAAAATCCACAAACATAGGAACTTGCTTTGGCGTAAGGTGCGACATAAAACAATGAATAAAATATAAGAATATAAACGAGGCATAAGATTAAGAATAAAATAGAATAGATGTATTTTTGTTGGTTTTTAGTCTAGACTTGGATTACCTTTTTATTTTCCAAAACCTCTAAAATCCTTTGCTCATGAAAACAGCAGAAGAATGAATTTTAATTAATAATTTTTTTGCTTAAAATAGTACTATATATTAAAGACATGTTAAAAGTGAATAAAAGCGACAAAAACACGACAAAACACAACAAAAAATGACAAAACCTGGACTTAAAACAACAAAAACACGACTAAAAGTGAGAAAAAGGGGACAAAAAGCGACAAAAACAGGCCTAACAACAACAAAAAAAAGGGACAAAAAAAGGTAACAAAAACGAGTCTAAAGCGACAAAAACGTGACAAAATGCATCAATAAGAGACATAAATGTGACAAAAGTCCCCAGCAGTTTATCTTTGAGCTTTAAGATTCTAAATGGAAACTCCAAGACTTAGATTGAAATCGTTTTAAGAATCTTTTTTATTTTTCAAAACCTCATTTTATTATTACAACTATAAGTGACAAAAATCATGACTAAAACCAACAAAAATGTGCCTAAAAGCGACAGAAACATGACAAAATAAGACTATATGCGACAGAAACGCAAAAAAAAAAATCACTAAAATGTGACAAAAGCAGTGGGCGAGGCTACCGCGCTCAAATTGAGCCGCCGACTGTAGGCTGCCATGTTTGCAATCTGGTGCTGACCGCTAGGGGCTGGCTGCGGAAGTAGAATTTTTCAATGCAAGTCAATGGGGAGTTAGACGTTTCAAAACCTACTTTAGAGCCTGGCTCAAAATACGGCTTTGGTCTCAAACGTTAGCTTACGGCTCTGTGACAACGCTGAGGGGGGTGAATTTTTTTGAACCAGGCTGGTTTAGCCGCTGTGATTTTTTAAAGTTCTTGAATATCTAATGAGGAAGGCGGGGCTTTACGCGCCGGAAATGTCACGGGCGCAGCCAAACACCTACGAGTGGGCGGTAACTATAGAGGCTACGACGGCAGTACGCCAGCAAAAGGTCGCCCACCCGGCCTCTCCGCCTCCCCACCGAGGGGGGAGTGGTGGGGGCTAACCCGCGGCCATTTTGACTTCTCCATGACTGAGCCGCATTTTCATGAATGGGGCGGAGCGACGACAGTCTGTCCATTATTTTTTATGTCTATGGACAAAAGTGATGTGTGTTTTCTCACTGTCTCCTCTTGTTGTCGACCCAGGCCTGGTCTCGATCGTCTTCGTCCGGGTCGTACAGAAGCTCGTCATTGGTCAGAACCGTCCGCTGTCTCCGCCTCTTTCCTGTTGAGCTGCCTGTCGGATCAAAAGTGACATGTTTAAACTCAATATGTGAAAGTGAAGAGGTAAAAGTGTGTTTGTCACTGACCGGGTGTGTCTTCTTCCTCTGAGTCCGAGTCAAAGTAAATCTTGTCGTACGTCTGAGGGTTCGACGCTCCGGCTCCTCCTGATGTTTCTGCTGCTTTTAAGACAAAGAAATATATCAGACACAAACTACAGCACAGTACACTAGGGCTGAGAAACGTGATTAAAAGTGACCAAAAGTGAGAAAAACTGGACTAAAAGTGACAAAAATAAAACTAAGTGACAAAAATGTGACTAAAACTGACCAAAATGTGACTAAAACAGACAAAACCGGGATAAAAAGCTAGAAAATGCGACTTAAAGAGACAAAAACAGGAAAAAATGTGACTAAAACTGACAACAATGCGACTAAAAGCGGAAAAAACAACAACTAAATGACAAAAATTTGCCTAAAACTGACCAAAATGTGACTAAAACTGACAAAACCGTGAGAAAAAGCTAGAAAATGTGACTTAAATCGACAAAAACAGGACAAAATGTGACAAAAACAGAAGTATAAGTGACAAAAATACAACTATAAGTGACAAAAATGTGACTAAAACTGACAACAATGTGACTAAAAGTGACAAACAGCGAAAAAATGCGACTAAAAGCGAAAAAAACAACAACTAAATGACAAAAATGTGCCTAAAACCAACAAAAATACAACTGTAAGTGACAAAAATACAATAGAAATAATCTATTGCAGATTGTAATCAACTACTAAAATAATCATTACTTTCAGCCTCGGTCAAAAAGTGTATTTAAATATCACAATAATATCGATTTTGCAGATCTTAAGAATCGCAATCATCCCAAATATTGTGTCGCTTCTACATTAAACTTCAAGAAGAATCTGAATCATGACTTTAATTTAAACAATAACACTGACCTCATGATGACAATAATCCAAACCCAGGATAATCCCAGTAAACCTTTTCACAACGACAGGCCTCCAGACCGACCTTTCTCACTTTTGCACTGGTTATTGTAGAATTTTCCATCTCGTGCTCATTCTTAACGAGGGCACCTACATTACACGACACCTACTGCTTAGTCGTGTTTTTGTCACTTTTAGTAGCGTTTTTGTCACTTAGTTGCGTTTTTGCCACTTATTTTTGTGTTTTTGTCACTTATTGTCGCGTTTTTGTCACTTGAAGTAGCGTTTTTGTCAATTAATCACGTTTTTGTCGCATTTTTGTCAGTAAGTGTAGCATTTTTGTTATTTTTAGTCACGTTTTTGTCACTTAGTCGTGTTTTTGTCGCTTTTGACCGTGTTTTTGTCGATTTTAGTCGCATTTTTGTCACTTAGCATTGTGTTTTTGTTGTTTTTAGTCACGTTTTAGTCACTTTAAGTCGCGTTTTTGTCGCTTTTAGACATATTTTTGGTGTTTTAAGTCACGTTTTTGTCATGTTTTGTTGCTTTTAGTCACATTTTGGTGCGCTGAGTCGTGTTTGCTGTTCTTAGGCGTGTTTTTGTCGCTTTTTAACACTTTTTTTTTTTTTCTCGCTTTTGTTCGCTCTTCTGTGGCTTGTTTCAGAACATGGTTGTACAAATCCAAACTACAGTGTGAGCAGTTTTTATTCAAATCAAAGCAAGACATTTTGTTGTTTGTGGAAGAAATGATTGCACTTCAAAAACTGCAGCCTTTGAGATTTGCTAACTGCATCCATTAAAATTGTGTTTTTGTGTGGATTTGGTTTCATTGTGCAGCTCTGGCTTTTAAGAGGTAAATAAAGTCATCTGTTCAGAGGCTTCAGAGGCTAAACAACAGGAGAAAAGTGTGTTTGAACAGACAGCTGCATTAAAGAGACAGTCAATTATTTCACTAAAACAGCAGATTGTCACAGGGACCAGCTCATGATTCCACTTTTATCAGCGTATCCCTCAGACCGTGTTGTTCTGTGTCCCTCTTTTCCTCCGGTCCAGACTCACCCTGCCCCGGCCCCGTGGCCCCGGGCCCCCAGGAGCCCTCCATGGTCTTCAGGGTGGAGCTGAGTTCTGCCTCCATCTCCTTCTCGAACTCGTCTGCGCTGGACGACTCGCTCTCTCCCGTCAGATACTCTCGGATCAGCTTCTTCTTCTGCTGCGGCGTCCCGTTCAGCAGAATCTCCAGCTCGTCCTCAGAGCTGCACGGACACGGGTCAGACACGGACATGGGTCAGACACGGATCAGACATGAACACAGCACAGACACGGATCAGACACAAACACGGATCAAACACAGACACAGCACAGACACGGATCAGACACAGACACGGATCACACACAGACACAGATCAGACACAAACACGGCACGGACACGGATCAGACATGAACACAAACACGGATCAGACACAAACACGGCACAGACACAAACACGGCACAGACACAAACATGAACACGACACAGACACGGATCAGACACGAACACGGCACGGACACGGATCAGACACAGACACAGATCAGACACAAACACGGCACAGACACGGATCAGACATGAACACGGATCAGACACAAACACAGCACAGACACGGATCTGACACAAACACGGCACAGACACAAACATGAACACGACACAGACACGACACAGACACGAACACAGCCCAGACATGAACACGAATCAGAGATGAACACGGATCAGACACGCACACGGCACAGACACGGGTCAGACATGGATCAGACACAAACACGAACACGGCACAGACACAGATCAGACACAAACACGGCACAGACACGGATCAGACATGAACACGGATCAGACACAAACACGGCACAGACACAAACACGGCACAGACACGGATCAGACATGAACACGACATAATAATCAAACATGTTCTTCTCATTTATACGTCACACTTTTCTTTCTACTAGACTTTAAGGTCTGTGTCTCTGGTGGTTTGTTTGACAAGTCACTAAACACACTTTTGTGTCGAGTCTGAGCCAAAAGACTTTATCCTTGAGGCTCAGATGTGACTTAGTTTTAAGATGACACAGACACAAATACAGCATTAAGAACATTTGGAGACTCTGTAGAACAAGTCCATCTGTTAAAGGCACTTCAGGCAAAACTAATTTTTTTGTTTTTTGGTCAGTTTTCTCTCTCACATATTGACTTTCATGTGGAAACAACAAACGAGTCCAATCTGCTCCTAAAGATGTTTTATTCTTCCATTGAATCCACTTCATCCATAGATTTCTCTGGACACACAACGGACAAGGATTTTACTAAAAGTGACAAAAACACAACTATAAGCTACAAAAACAAGACTAAAAGCAATTAAAACGTGACTAAAAGCGCCAAAAACGTGACTAAAGTGGTTTGATGCTGTCTCTCTTTCAACTGTGACTATCACACCAGATATTTAAATGTATTTGCATAAATTCAAGTTCTGCTTCTGTCCAACACTCCTTTTAAAGAGACAACATTCTGAAGTGTTAAGTCCCTGTTTAGTTTAATTACTCTAAATTCTCGAATATTCCCCCAATTTTGCATCCCTACCATTAATAACTGCCTTTTAACACAAATAATACTTGTAAATAACAAATAAAAGTTCAAATTTCCTGCTTCAGAGTCTGAACTCTGCTCTGAACCACATGTTTTCACTGATTTACAGATTTGGCTGCGACCTTCGCGTTAAAAAGACTCAAAAACTGCTAAACAAATCCAAAAATCTCATGTATTTCAGAACAGTCTGTGCCTGTAATGTGTAAACTACAGGATTTTCAGCTTTTGAATACCAAGAAGTTAAACATTGTCAATCTAGACCCTTTAAAATGTGATGTCATAAAACGACTGGAGCAAACGAAGTTAAATGTTTGAATGATTGTTTCACATTAGATCTAAATTCTATGGTATGAAGTGTTTGTGTTGGAAAAAAGCAACACATTTGAATTTCCAGAGTAGAAAAGGCAGTTAGTTTGCTTTTCTGTAACAAACCATGGACAAAATACAATAATCTAGCCTTAAAATTGTATTTTAGCTTCAAAAGAATCTAATTTCTGGAACAGTATCTAATATATCTCTAGATAAAATGAAAAATGATTGTGGGCTCAACATTTCTGTGAGTATTTTCCCAGTAAAACCCATAAATCTGGATTGTTCTTCATCAAAAATGCAAAGAGTTGGTGATAATTTGCTCAAACATAATGTAAAATACAATAACAAATGTGTTTAAGCCGCTCTGATGTCACTCACATGTGTCTGAGGCTTTTACTGACACTAAATCATCTTTTTTTTTTTTCATATCCTGAGGTTAATCCCAGTTTCTCTAGTGAAATCACATTATGTTGCACTGAAACGTTTGCCTCCGTTCTGAATTTAGAATGTTTTTATTTACAAAATTTTAAAAGAGTCTATATTTAGTGTCCTGCAGGAATTATTAGAGTTCTATAAATTATCTCAGTCCTCTGCACCCTTGATTTTCAACCAGTGTGCCGGGGAACATTAGTGTACCTTTAGGTTTTGCCAGCTGTGTCTTGAGAAAATGCCCAGTTTGAGTTAACAGATTTACAAATATGGATTAAATGAACTAGTAGACCTGAGTGTTCTGCGCAACATTTTCACCAAAAAAGAACGCAAAACCATCATTATTACCAAATTTAAAGAACTAGACAGTGCCACAGACATTATTTGCCTCAATATATACAATATATTTTAACTAAATGGTCTGATTTGATAATATTTTAGTGGTAGGTGGAGGGCCGTGATAGCTTTTAAACCATAACTCAAAAAGGTTGAAAAACACTGCTTTACACAATAATGTAGCTAATATTTTAATGAATTGCCCAGACTGTAAAATCCACAAAAGCACCGTTGTGTTTGTTCTTTTTACCTAAGAGTCAAATAACACATACAAATACATAAAAGACACAAGCCTCCGTATCAATAAAGCTCACTGTTCCTTTTTAAACTCTTTATTCTCCTCAAACCCCCGGCGCCGTGCGTTTGTTTACATGTTAGCATTAGCCGCCTAGCCGCGCGTTAGCTCCTCGTAGCCGCGCGCCGCCGTTTCAAAGGCCTCACCTGCTCTCCGCGCGCTCCTCGTCGCTCGGCTCCTCGATCTCGTACGAGTCAAAGTCCTGGGGTCGGTTCATTTTGTTCATGTCGACAGTTTCGTGGAGATTTCTGTGCGTTTTTGTGGCGAACGAGCAGCACTTCCGCCTCTCACGTGCTGCGCCGCTGTTTCCTGCGCGGCGGAAGTTCGACAGCGCCTCCGAGGACAACTGTGGAACTGCATCCTTTACTAAAACTAATAACGCATTATTTTAAGAGACTGTAAGGCTGCAACGATTAATCGGAATAATTGTGACAAAATAAAATACCAATAATCACATTTTAATTTTCTCAATCGTCATCAGGAGGTTTCAGCTTCTTGTTATTTTCAGGACTTTTTCTCATTCAAAAGATATATCACTTTGTTTTTATTTGTTGATGTGGGAATGACATGTTTTTTTTTATGACAAAGACAGTGGCACAATGTCAAAAAGTACAAGAACTATTTGTGATTTTCATCAAAAATGCACTTTATCTGTAAACCTTCTCAAGCACAAAGTCAACTCATTACAAATATATAGCATTTTATATATTTATCCTAATTTTGGATTGCATGTTTCGTCTCCTGCTGCTTTTGAATGTTGCAACGCTGGAATTTCCCCATTATAGGGCAAAAAAAACAACAGTTTTCTCAGTTCATACTTGTTAAAGGTGAGACCAGGTCCTTATTCTGTGCTTTTTACGCTGCAAACGGTAAATAAAGCACACGTGTGAGCACAGTTTGTGGCAGAACACACCAGCGCCTTCACTCTCTGCAGAATCATCATCTGGAGTCTCTGAAAAGCTCATCTCTGACAAAACATCGAGTCGATTCTCAGACGTGGAATCAGCAGCTGGTTTGGAAACGCACTGGTCGAACGAAAAACACACATTTGGTTTAGAGGAAAATTCTGTTTTGATTTAATGAATGGTTCTTATTTTGAAAAAGTCCTGGTCACATCTTAGTATCGACTGTAAAAGGAAAACATTGTTAAGGTGAGACTCTGCAGCAAAACTCATTTATTTTTCCATTTTTTGTGTTTTGTTCACTTTTCTCTCTCACGTCTGGACTTTCACCTGAAACAACAAACATGTCCAATCTGCTCCTGATGTTTGATTCTTCTATTGAATCCACTTCATCCATAGATTTCTCTGACATTGTTTTCTTCAAATGCATTTTTGTCCCTCGAGACATAAAGATCAGCCTAAAGTAGATCCACACAAACTGTACAATCTGGACTCAACAAGATTTAGACCAAACACAAGGATTTGACTAAAAGCGACAAAAACATGACAAAAACATTACTAAAAGTGACAAAAACACAATTAAAACCTGACTACAAGTGACAGTAATGTGACTAAAGCGACCAAAAACCAACTAAAGCTGACAAAAACATGAATAAAAGTGACAGAAACACGACGAAAAACGTCAAAATCGCAACTGAATGCGACAAAAACAGGACAAAAAAAGTGACTAAAAGCGACAAAAATTTGAATAAAAGCGACAAACACGGCTAAAAACGGCATAAAAGTGACAAAAACTTGACTAAAGGTGACAAACTCCAAAGGCTTTTTTCTTGAAATGCATTTTTGTCCCTCGAGACATAAAGATCAGCCTAAAGTAGATCCACACAAACTGTACAATCTGGACTCAACAGATTTAGACCAAACACAAGGATTTGACTAAAAGCGACAAAAACATGACAAAAACATGACTAAAAGTGACAAAAACACGATTAAAACCTGACTACAAGTGACAATAATGTGACTAAAGCGACCAAAACCAACTAAAGCTGACAAAAACATGAATAAAAGTGACAGAAACACTAATTTAAAACGCCAAAATCGCAACTGAATGCGACAAAAACAGGACAAAAAAGTGACTAAAAGCGACAAAAATTTGAATAAAAGCGACAAACACGGCTAAAAACGGCATAAAAGTGACAAAAACTTGACTAAAGGTGACAAACTCCAAAGGCTTTTTTCTTGAAATGCATTTTTGTCCCTCGAGACATAAAGATCAGCCTAAAACATTTAACAGGACTTTTAAATGGATTCTGCCTGGACTTTTTGTAAACTTTATTACAAGTCCCTAAAACTCATTTTTAGTTAAATTATCTTCAGCTTTGAAAGAGGAATCGTCAAAACCAACAAAAGCCCAAGAGACAATCAGACAAACTCTACAGACACAGCTTCACTTCTTCATAGATTTAACAAATAAAATGTGGGCGGACTTTAAAGTCTGATGTTCCTGTGGGCGGAGCTTGTTTCAGTGGAGTAAATCAGACACAAAACTCCAGAGTCTGAGCTTCACAAAGAGTCAGACAATAGTTTGAGTCAAAGGATCAGGAACAGCTTCAGTTTGAGGCTCGTTTCAGTCAAACGTTTGAGGAAAAACAGGTGGTTGTACATTTTATTCTCAAGCAATTAGGTCTGGGGGATAAGAAATCGAATCCTGAGCTGGTCCTGGTGACAATCTGCTGTTTTTGTGAAATGTTGATTGACTGTTTGTGTCTTTAATGCAGCTGTCTGTTCAAACACACTTTTTGTCCTGATGTTTAGCCTCTGAAGCCTCTGAGCAGATGACTTTATTTACCTCTTAAAAACAACAGAAACAATAAAAAATAAAACAGACTAATTGGCATAAATAAAATCAATAAAATAAATCCATAAAAGTCACAGAAATAAAGCTAAACAAAGCATTTGAGGTGACATTATTGCACTTGTTGTGGTTAATTTGACTTTCCGTTCACGACCAAGACATTCCCACATCATTTTCTTCCATAATTTTGGCAAAATATCAGCCACAAGAAATACATTTCTGTCAATTTCATCCCACTGGACAATTTGAATTTATTTGTATATTGGCACTTTCCTTCAGAACTGTAGAAATAGTAACAATAGGAATGTGTGAATTATTCAAAATTATTCAAAAATGTAAGAAGAAATACAAAGAAATAATGAAAAGTATTAAGTTATTTATATTATTCTTTTGATGCATTAAATACAGCATTGACGAATAACAGGAAACTGAATACTTTAGTTTTTATGATTTTCTGATTTTGACTTTTTACATCGTTGTAAATATAAATGATAGTTTTACACCAATCAGGAGCTGTTTGTGGAGAAAAATTGACACAGGAAGTAAACAAACTGATAACATCACACTGTGAGACAAAGGTTATGCATAATTTACACAAAATACACAACTTTTTTGATCCTTTAAACATTGATTCAACAAAATAAAGGTGTCCACATGTATTTTTCGTTGTCAAATAAAATATCGGTGACATTAGAGCAGTTTTTGTGCCCTGTATGGATGTTCCTTGGTCATTTCCCACCAAAAATAATGAAAAGTATTAAGTTGTTTATATTATTCTTTTGATGCATTAAATACAGCATCGACAAATAACAGGAAACTGAATACTTTAAGTTATAATTAGGAAAGGGGTGAGATTAGATCAGTTCTGCTTCTTCCCACTCTTTTTTAAACACATGAATGTAGCGCTCTGCCGCCTTTTTTATTTATTTTCTTTTTTTTTTTTCTTTTTCTATTATATATTTTTGACCTGTGCTCTCTCGGTGACAGCTCTTGTGGCACGACTTGTGAATTATGTTTGAAATAAAAACAGCAGCTGATCCGTCGGCCGCCAGGGGGAGCTGTGAGACCAGAAAGCGCTGCATGAAAGGAGCGTCAGACGGAGAGAACAAACCCAGAGAATAAACCCAGAGAACAAACCCAGAGAATAAACCCAGAGAAAGAGAAAAGGGAGGTGTGTGAGCAGCTGTGGCTCCAACACGAGTCCCAAAACACAAACATTTACAGCAAACAACACCGAACACGAGTGAATCTGACCGGACAAAGCTCTGGGCTCGTTGTGCAATACAAAAAAAAAATATATATATTTGATGTTGTTTATTACTCTTCAGCAATATATGTAATGCAACCCAGATGTTTGGGCTGCGCAATAAATCGAAATCAAATCAAAATTTGAACTGACGCAATTGGCAAATCGTAAAGTCTACAATTTTGTGCAATAATTTACCCCAAACAGCAAATTCTCTATTCTGTTTTATTCTGGATAAAAACACAAACCCTGGAGTTTAGATTTGTTAAAATGTTCTGAAACAAGCGAAAGAGACAAAAACGTAACTAAAAGCAACAAAAATGTGACTAAAAGCGAGAAAAATGCTACTTAAAGTGGCAAAAACGTGACCAAAACTGTGTAATAATAATAAGTTTAGCAGTGATTTTAATTATTATTTGTTTGTTCTTTGGAGGGTGTTCTTT